>JAGSMT010000243.1:0-322112 GCA_029286875.1 Lamproptera curius | reverse complement strand
TTTAGTGCAACTTGGAAAAGCTTGTATATTATACATTTTCGACTCCGTAGTGAAACTCACCTGCTGGTCCTATCATCTAAACATCGCTGTGCCAGCTTCGTCTGGTGGCTCATCAGGTTGTACGCGTATTGGGTTATCGTGTCCGTGGGCGACTGCTTCAGGGACTCCATGTCCTGGAAAATTACAAGGATCATGTGAAAACAATATAAACATACACACAAAAACAGAAATCTGATCTATGATAAAGGAACTCTATGATAATAATAGACAAGTGACCCTCAGCCGGCCGATGGCGAAGCTCCGTCGCTCGTTCTCCAGCTGATTGGCCACGTTGAAGAACAACGACACGAACTCGTCCGGCTGCATCTGAGTCCGCACCATGCTCTGGAACTTGCCCACCAGCCTCTCCAGACCCTGGAAGATGGACAGGTTCTCGCTATCAAATCGACCCGACGATCTCATCACTAAAGCACTCGGCGATCACCTTGTGCAGGATATTGGTGTAGTTGTCCGCCTCGAGCCAGGAGTCCAACTTGGCGATGGCCCCTCCGGGCCTGTTGAGCGCTTCCCACAGCCGCAGCGTGCCCGGCCCGGTGCCGATGATGCCCCGTTTCAGCACCTACATTGCATAATAATAAATAACACATAATAATAAACATTCAATACTAGTAAGAATAATAAGGGCTCACCTGCAGCTGCGCCGGCGTGTGGTCGCCCCTGAGCAGCGCGAGCGCGTATGTCTTGCAGCGGGAGGCCACCTCGTCCGCGGGCGGCGGCGGGGGCGCGGCGCCCGACGGCGAGGGCGGCGCCTCCCGCCGGGGGCCTCCGCCGCCACCAGCTTGGAGGCCGCGCTGGAGGCCTGCCACACCGAGCAGGTCACGTGGGCTCCGGGGAAGGCGGAACGCACCTCCTGGAAACCAGATAGCGACAGATTATTAAATGTTTGATTTTGCACACAAAGGCGCGCCACCTGACGCCCATGGCGCCTACCGTGAGAGATAAGATGACATGTGTCGTTTATCCAGTGAAACTTTTATTCGCACCAAGTTTGCACCAAGTCGGTGGATGCGGGTGGCACAAGGCCGTACTTTTTGGCGACTCATGGGAGAGGCCTTTGTTCAGCAGTGGACTTTCCTAGGCTGATATGATGATGGTGATGAAATAGAAAATACATATTGAAAACAAATAAAACATCATATCCCAAGTTTATTACATTAAAGATCAGCTTCTGTAAAAGAAAAATATATAAGAGATGATAGGTTATTTAAAAGTGTAAACATAATTGCGTTCTCTCCTCCTTCACTCTTATAGCCCAATGGGACGGATTACCGACAGAATTAGAGGAATAGGGCGCAGGACCGACTGTTTTACATGCCCATTTGACGCATAGATCAACCCACATCACACGAGTGAACTCAGAAGCAGCAATGAAAAGTTGTCCAGTCTTCCAGGATTCCAACCCACGAGCTTCGGTTTTTCCAACCCAGCCCTAGCTTAATACTAAGATAAGTCAGCTGAGAATACATAATATATTTTACCTAGCAAAACATACTAGCTCTGATATTAAATTCACTTCACCTGCTGAGACTTGGTTGGGTCGCAGACCACACATCTGACCTGCCTCCATGCCGGATTACAAGACTTGAAAGTCTCCAAAAGCCAAGTCAGGTCCTCTCCAATTAGGGTAGATATACCTGAAAAATTGTACAAAAAACATAATATCTACTCCACAAATTTACGGATTTTTCGCGTTAGTTATATATATTTTTATTCCCGACGTTTAGGATTCTTTCCAGCAGCCATGATCATGGGCAGACTAAGTTGGTTATATGTCTGTATCTCAATGTTTTTAGATTCCATTTTCTTAATTTTGAACATTGGTTAAACGTTTTAATATTTTTGTGTGTGTTGATATATATAATAATCGCGTAAATAAAAGAAAAAATCACAAAACATAATATAATTTAAAAATCAACAAAAAGTTTTTTTTTCGTTTGAGTTTGGAGTGTATAAATTGGAGCATCGCATCTGTTTGCATTACTAAAATAACCGTTTTAAATGATTAAATTGGATACATAAACAGTAAATATAAAATGATTTTCTTTAAACTTTTGTCCATCCGTCTGTGTTCTGGTAACCATTGGAATGGCTGGTCTGATTTTATCGGGAATTTCGGTAAAAGATAGCAGATGTTATAAGAATTTTTCTTAGTAATTGAATTTATTTAGCTTATAACATGTGGAAAAAGCAGTCTACAGCTAGTTCTACATAATATCACATAGGTGGTAGATATATTATATTATAATTATAAGTAATATAGTTGACATACCCGCACTGACTATCACAGACTTGCCATTTCCATCTTCAGCAAGGAACAGGGTAACATTGTGCTTTATACTGGACGTCCCTGATCCATTCATTGTGGACATGCTACTGTTGAATTCAATACCTGCAATATGAAAATAATAGGTATATCCATTATTTAATTTAAGACAAATATAATCCGAATCAACCAATCAAAAGACCTTTATTTTTGAGTTATTAGAGATTGATTCCTTTTTAAAGGATGTGATGCTTCGGGGCTCATGTTGTTGGTAAGCTTCATCTTACACAGAGTTTGTAGGAAGCTACCATCCCCTGAACTGCCTCCGTAGCCTAGTGGTATGGGCGTGTGCTTTAGAAACCGGAGGTCGTGGGTTCGAATGCTGGGACAAACAAATTTTCATTTTGTTTCCTAGTTGGTTAGGGACAATTTGGACGATCACCCAATTGTCTGAAAAGTAAGATGATCCATGTATCGGATGGGCATGTAAAGATCGGTCCACCCACCAACCCGCATTGTACAAGCGTGGTGGGATACGGTCCTCACCCCCTAATGGATAGGGGTGTATTAGGGAAGGCCTATGTCCAGCAGTGGACTAACAAAGGCTGATGATGTGATGTGTGTGATGTGTACCATCCCCACAAACTAGGTGGCCGACTCTTATTGCTAAAAGTAAAGGCCACACATACAGAAGGTACAAGAGTTGGGCATACTTTAGGTGAGAGATTAGGACTGCTTAGTTAAAATGCAGATGTATTTTATTAGTAAAATAGATACAAATGAGAGGACATTTTACACTTGTTCTGAATATTTGTAGCAAAATTGTATTAGGGACATCACATAAATGATTAACATAATAAGTAAACTCAATAGATTATTAGCCAATTAAGTGGCATTCCGGCCGATTCTTTACCTATAAACGTCATAAATATTTCCAATGCAGGGGTCGACATCCAAGACAATAATTGGCACCTGAAAATTCTATTTACTAAACAACTGAATGAGCATTCATAGTTATTATATGATATCATCATTGTGTATGTCGAGTTATCTCACTGTCTAATTGTCAAGACACTTTACCATACAATAGTTTTTAATAGTGATCATTTTCTATTACAGCTCTCGTGTTTCACCCAACCATAACAATAGTGGAATTACCAAGTTACTCTTAGTAGAGCCAAACTAAGGAAGAAGAAGATATCATCATATGCGTTCAGATGGACATGTAAAATCTTTCCACCTACCAACCCGCATTGGACCAGCTTGGTAGGATACGGACCAAAAACCCCGTATTGGAGAATGCGTGCATTAGCGCAGGCCTATGTCCAGCGGTGGACGAACATAAGCTGATGATGATGACAAAGTTAAATGTTTTTTATTTTTTTTAGAAAAATATGAGAAGAAATCCTCACCAGTCTCAATACACAGGAACTGAGGCACAGCATTGAACGCCAACTGCATACTGGGAGTGGTCAAATACACGCACTGGATGCAACCGGACATGGAATACATCAACTTCACACCAGCGTCTGAAACGAGAAGGAAGAGTAAATAAGAAATCCTGAACACACTTCCTACACTCCTTTTTAAATAATGCCTTGGCATAAAATTCAAATACGATACAATACAAAATTGAAGCGCATACGCACTATTGTGTTCTGGTGTGAAGGGCACGGTAGCCTCCGTAATTATTGGATTAACAAGACACAACCGATTTTTTAACGAAGGGACAAGCTATCAGGCATTTTTGTTTATGGCTTACACAGGCAGACAAGTAGTTGGGCCACCTAATGGGAAGTGGTTACCGACGCTCATAGACATTGGCATCGCCAACGCGCTGCCTACCGTGAGACATTCGGTGCAAAGTCTTGTTTACCCAGTAAATACGCTAGCTACGGTGCCCTTCAAACCGGAACACAGCAGTGTATTAACACTACTTCTTCGCGGCAGAAATAGGCACCGCGGTGGTACCCACCCAGATGGTCTCCTGTAAAAAGGGGACCTACCACCGGTAAATTTAATTGCTTATTCAATAACAATAAAATTAAAACCAAGCTTGTGAATCTTAACTTATAAGATGTCTTTTTTACTTAATGTTACCAGTATTTGCGAGCTATTTAATAAACTTAAATGTCATATCTGCATAAATAACTTCGCACAGGTATCGAAAGGTATAAAAACCAACAATCTCACCATAGTTCAACTGGAGTTTCCTCACAACAAAGTCATATTTTTGGTTGAGCCATCGGACTGCCCCCGGGCCAGTGGCCACCAACTGTGCCTCGGTTGATATCACTTGAGTCTCCGCATTACTGAAAGCAATAAACAAAATGTGTGGAATAAATAACATACTTTTTGAAAAGAGTATTTTAGCTACATTAGGCACTTTTGGTAAGAAGAAAATCTTTGAAGGCTGCGTCACTGACGCACGCACATAGACCGTATACTCCGCGCGAAGACCCGTTTTTGAGTATACCAATTTTATGATTTTATACAGCTTTACAGCTGACATATTGTGACACATTAATTATATGTATGTACTATAAATAAATTTGAATTCAAAGAAAATTTTGGAGTGCGGATCCGCCGTCTTGGTGTTCATTATGAAAGGCCTATCCCTTTTTTATTTCTTAATAATTCACTAAACTTCAAGAGACAAAAGTTTCACCACTTGATATTAATAAAGTTTAAGAAATCTACCTTAAATACAATATAAATAACAATACAGGCCATAAAATATTAATAAAAAGCAAGGATTTAAATTCTAACAAACTTATTTTATTACATTTTATTTTGAAAACTTACAGCTAATATTTTTATTATAATAATTTGTATGTATTACATTAAGAAGCCAATTACAAGTTTTCACATATGGTGTAAAACACAGTGGGAAAAAAAAGTCACAAAATATAGCTAACAAACACTTACTTAATTATTGACCAAGACTATTAAAGTAATTTGTAGTAAGGATTGTTCTAGCGACTGTTGGTAGGGTATGAAATGGATCAATATCCATATGCAAGTTAATAAATTTAGCTGTTTTTATTACAAAAGTATTATATCTATAGTATATAATGTCTGCATCTATCATTATAGTCTAATGATTTGGTATGTAACTTCCAATCAAGATATCTTAGGAACCTTTTTTGGATACCTTCGATGCGTTAACCGTATGTCTGGTATTTAGGACTCCAAACCTGAGAAGCATATTCAAGTATACGTCTAACATAAGAGCAATAAAGAATTTTTATAGTTTTTACTTCACTGAAAACTGACAAGCTGCATATAAAAACCGAGTGATTTGTAGGCTTTAGATATAATGCTATTGTGCTTATCATATAGAAGTTTATGATCTTGAATAAATTAGCGTATAATTTTTGCATTAAGTTAGCATAGAAAGGAATGAGCATTCAAAGTTGTGTGCAAATATAAACAAAAAAGGAGCTAACAGCCCTAAACTATTCGGATAATTTTAAAATCTAATAACCTGCTTCCGTAGCCTAGTAGGTAGTAGTGCACTAGGGGAGGCCTATGTCCAGCAGTGGACTCACACGGACTGATAATGATGACTAATAGTTGTAATTCAAACTTAAATATTTTAATAATAAACTGAGAAGGCTTACCAAATCAAACGATGGATAAAGTTCATCTTTTATTTAATAAGAGGCAGCTCTCAAATTCTGCCTCCCTCTCTATTACTTTTGATAGTGGCATTTAAAGCAAATATTTAATTACCTCTCAGTAGCATCCGTTGGGTTTTCTATAATCGCCACTTCGTACTCCTGACCCTCGACTTGAGTGTTACTGCTCAGTTCATACTGCTGATATGTGCTTGTCTGTTCTTCGACTGCTTGCTGTAACAAGAAATTAATAATTGTACTGAGAATATTTCAGACAACTTCATTGTTACAATATCAGGCTAGCATAAGCCAGTGCAAACTAAAGAGAGAATTTCAGAGCAAATTCTCAAGTAAACCACCCCTTGTATAGCTGCCGCGGAGGAGTACCTCGGTAGCTATTTATGGTGAAATCAGTAAATTCATTATGGTCAGGTTTGAAGAGCACTGTTGCTAGCATAATACTGGATCCTTAAGACATATCAATGATTTCTTAAATATCTGGCGTCATACACTGTTTTTCTTATGGGTAGGAGAGTAAAACTAAAATAAAACAAATGCACTCACATTGCTAACTTCACTCGCGTTCTGAACGAAAGTGCCAGTTTCTTCGTCGGGTTCGCCTTTCACGTCATAAATAGTCTCCGCCATGACGATCCTGCCCGAGGAGTCCATAGTCCACATGCCACCGAAGGCGAAATTCGAGGGATTACCACTTTGCTCGTACAATATGACCGTGTTAGGTCCCAACTGCACTGGTTCCCCTTTCATATTGACAAAGACTGGTTGCTCGAAGTTTCCCTCGACCAGTTGACCGGTATGAACTATCTGCTGACCCTGCTCCACGGGAACCTCAACGACCTGGTTCACCACCTCAACTTTCTCCTTTTCTTCCTCGACTTTTCTGTTAACCATGATTTTTTTCTTTTCGCTCTCAGTCGGGTCCTCACTTTTCCTCTTTATGACGGTCTTCTTCTTACTCTTCTTGTCCATTTTGAACTACGATACTATAGCTAGTGCTAGTAACCGCTCAAAATACTATTGAGCACTTCGCTGGCAGACTTTGAAGCGTTTAAATATACTATGCAGAAAACACCTCGCCCGATAGCAGTCATTGTTCTCTATGTACGCTCAATAAAGTTTAATTCATGAATAAAACTAGAGACGACGTTAAAGGAGCACGTTAACGACACAGACGTAAACATTAAATACTGTTTTGATAACATTAAAATGAGAAAATTTGGTGCGAAAAGGACAACTCACAAAGACGCCATTGCTAATCGTGAATAAAATCACGTTGTCTCTTTTTGTTTCATGCTATCTCCGTCTTTATACAGACTGTAAATAAACTTTAAGAAAAAAAATCCTTCTAATATCGTTTTGAAAAGAAAAAATAGTTTTGAATATTTAGTATTTTCTTAATTTATTTAATTAAATAAAAAAAAGAAAAGTTGACTAAATAAATTTTTGGTGTTTACTTTATCAAAACCTAGCCTATGGATGGGCTCTGTCGGAGGCTTTGGACGTTCTTTTCGCAATTCAATTTATTCTGCGTTTTCTGACATGGAAAAACCGAATGGCAGCTAGTAGTCCTGCAGCTCATTGCCCTTGCTTTATAAACCAGAGGTCGAGGGTTCAAATCCAAACAGGAAACAACGTTAAAATTAATGAAATCTTTAATAATTATGTAATATAATGGTAATCGTTAGTTTCTGGTTGGTTAGGACCATATGGACTGATCACCCAATTGTCAGAAAAGTAAGTTGATGCATGCGTCGGATGGGCATGTAAAAAGTCAATCTCGGTTGTCTAGACTATCTTTAGGAAGTCAATGCCTTCAAATTTACTGACAACTAATTCATCCTCTGATCACAGTTTACCTTTTGGGTCGTGGAGGTCAGATGGCAGTCGCTCTGCGTGAAAACTGTTATTCAAGTAAATCTGAATGGATCAGAAGCCGACCCTGGCTAGGTAAAAGAATAATTGACTTCACTTCGATTGAAAACCCTATCACGTAATAAAAATCTTTTTTGCCCACTTAATAGTTTTGGCTAAATTTAAGAACTGATTTTAACGCGATGTCACCTTCCTAAGATACCAAGGTGCTATTATCGCATTCTTATTATACGGGTTTAGTTTGGTTGATTCCTCAAAAATCTTATCAGCTACAATTAATTTCAATTAACATTTTATAATTTCTCTTTAAATGTGTGGTGTGTTTCTTTATCCATATAAATGTCACCTAAATTATTTTATTGCGAGTGCTTTCAGTACTTATTATTTACCAATTCTTATATTTAAATGCTTGTTGAAGTCCAAAGATGCTTTTTACAATAAGAAAAGCAATTGCCGGGAAAACCTCTAAGATCTTTTTATTTTCCTATGCAAACGTTTTACAAATAAAATGTGGTGTCAATTTCAACTTTTTTGCTTTTGAATAAAGTTCATATTAAAATAGAAGCGTCACGGTCACATTTTTGATCCAAGTTCAAACCCTAAGTTTGCCCCTTAATTTGAAGCTCTCTGACAGCATCGCAGTTGGCATTTTTTTTGGTCTCAAATGGGTGAAGATATTTTTTTCACCCGACCTGAAACACACACTGTCCTATCACCAGGGTGAAGGTTCTATTCAGAAGTTTTTGCCGCGACGACAACTTATAGCTAAATTCGGCATGTTATTTGCCTAGGCAGAGCTAGAGATTAAAATATACATTTTATTCCTATGTGGCTTCGATTTGAAACGAAATGATTATTTGAGGGTGACCTGAAGCTTGAAAATTGTCAAAAAAAATCGACAGAATCTAATCTAGTTCTTTCACATAACTATATAACTAAGAACATGGATAATTGCTTCCAAGTAGATTGTATTTACACTGATTACAAGTGCTTTGATAGAATAGACCACACAATTCCGCTGCAGAAGTTGGTTTGCTTCATATATTGAAAACAAATCGCAGGCAGTTGTGCTTAATGGTTTTATGTCAGCATGGATATCTATTCCCCCTGGTGTGCCTTAGGGAGCCCTTCTGGGGCCACTACTGTTTACTATTTTTATTAACGACGTGGAAGAGTGTTTCTTGCATTCTAAAATAATACTATACGCAAATGATATGAAAGTGCTAAAAGTTGTCAAAGATTATGATGATACAGTTTTACTACAATCCGATTCAACGTGATTAGAGTCATTCTGCGATAGGAATAAACTTGACTTAAGCAAGAAAAAATAACTTTATTGAAGGCAAATACCTTTTAAAAGGTACGGCTATTGATCGAGTATTTGAGGCTCGTGATCTTGGGGTTATTCAAGATCATAAATTTGTATATGATAAGCAAATAAATAGCATTATATCTAAAGCCTACAAATCACTCGGTTTTATTATACGCAGCTCGTCAGTTTTCTCTTATGTTAGACGTATACTTGAATATTCTTCTCAGGTTTGGAGCCCTAAATACCAGACATACGTTTGACGCATCGAAGGTATCCAAAAAAGGTTCCTAAGATATCTCGATTGAAAGGCACATATCAAATCATTAGACTATAACGATAGATGCAGACGTCATATACTATAGATGTAATACTTTTGTAATAAGAAAAGCAAAATTTATTTACTTGCATATGGATATTGATCCATTTCATACCCTGCCAACAGTCGCTAGAACAATCCTTACTACAAATTACTTTAATAGTCTTAGTCAATAATTAGGTAAGTGTTTGTTAGCTATATTTTGTGGCTTTTTTTTCCTACTGTGTTAATTAGATTACACTATACGTGAAAACTTGTAATTGGCTTCTTAATGTAATACATACAAATTATTATAATAAGAATATTAGCTGTAAGTTTTCCTAATGAAATAAAATAAAAATCTTTTTTGCCCACCCGGCATTGACTTCCTTTGTCAAATTATATAAGAAACAAATTTGACATAATCTGTCAAGTCAAATAATACCAAAATATGCAATTCAAGTGTTATAATTGTTTAATAAGCATGAGTAGTGACTTTTCAAGGTTAGATAAACTGCGGCTGTGATGCAATAATTGCCTTTGTATTATAAAAACACTTAAAGTGAATTCATGCTCGTTTTAAACACATTGTCAATTTTGATCCAGGTGGTGTTTGTAGTGTTTATGTCATTGCTGTCTATGAATATTATAAAACACTTTACCGGCTACCGAAAAATGATTGCCTTGGCTCCGGCGCTGTTTGTGAATCACGGAGGTGGACCAATGCCGCTCCTAGGCGACAAGGAGCACGCGGGCCTAACAGTGTTTTTACGGGATGAAGTCAAAAAACATATGAACTTAAAAGAGCTTAAAGCCATAATTTTGGTCACCGCTCACTGGGAGGAGAGCAAAGTGACAATATCGTCGGGCAAGCAACATAATCTGTACTTCGATTATTACGGTTTCCCGCCGGAGTCTTATAAATATAAATACGATGCGCCCGGCGACCCTGCACTGGCTGAAAGGATTAAAAAGAGCCTAGACAAGGCCGGAATAGAGTCCAGACTAGACCCGAAACGCGGTTGGGATCATGGAGTCTTCGTACCCATGATGCTTATAAACCCTGCTGCAGACATACCCATTATTCAAGTCTCAGTCTTAAGCAACCAAGATCCTGAACAACATTATAAGCTTGGCAAAGCTTTATATGAGTTCCGTAAAGAAGGTATAGCTGTCCTCGGCTCAGGAATGTCGTATCACAACATGAGGGAGTTTATGTATAGTAGAAATTTAAAGAAAGTAGTTAATAAAGAATTTGACGATTTCCTTAATGAGGTCTGTACCTCTGAGAGTGAGGAGAAGAGACGTGAAGGGCTAACATCATGGCGGAACCAACCAGGTGCGTCCGAAGCTCACCCCAAGGGCTGCGGAACACTTCATGCCATTAATTGTAATAGCCGGTGCAGGTGGTACTGCGCCTGGTGAGAGAATTTTCAACTGGGACATGAGTGGTACATTCCGTTTGAGCGGATTCATTTGGAAGGGAGAGTAAGAAGTGTATTGTAGTAAATGTTTTATAGCCAAATTGATGATGTTTATGCAGAAACTGTTACATAAAATTCTAATGGTAATTTTTTCATTCACTTATGCAATTACTGTACATATTAAATCTACTTTTTACAGATATTTCGTATTGATTCTTTATATTTTTGCTAGGATAGACTAAATAAAAAGTTGGCCACATTTTTGTCGACTTTTAAGTATAATAAACCTGATGATTATTCAAAACACATTTTAATACACATATCCCATCATAGTGTGACCGTGTCTGTTTGGAACAAAAAAAAATAAAAAAAAGACAATCTGTATAAAGTGGATTTAATATACTGTATAAATTAATAATCCGTATAAAACAAGGCTGATGATGATGATGATGATAGTAAATACTCCTTGTTTCTATGTAAAACTTACCACTCGTAAAACTTTCTGCTAAAGTGTACTTGCACAAAAGTCTGCTGTTATAATTTTATATTTAATTTCTATTGCTTGCGCTAATAGTATACATTATTAAATAAAATGACTTTACGGATTTTATCGCGTTTATTTTACATTCTGGAAACTTCCATTTACTGCAACATTCATTTCTGGAAAACACGCTTCAGCACTGGCAACAAGACACATGATATCTCTGTCCACCCCGTGACCACGGTCGCTGGAAAGTGTTCGAAACGTCGGGAATTTAAAATGAAAAATAAACGCGATAAAATCCGTAAAGTCATTTTATTTAATAATTTCTATTTGTGTATATAAGTCACAAATTTGTTTAGTCATGTTTAATTCAACTCATTTATGGAACAATAGGTACATTATGTTATTTCCGTTTATTATTTATGTACAGGAAAATAAATATCCCTTTATATATATTCCAAAATGTTTAATATTCTTGTCTTAAGGTATAATGTATAAAAATTCAGTCCCAAATCAGTACCAAAAATATACAGCACCAAATCAGTACCTACCATATATATTTTCAATTTGTAAAAATGTTTTATTAAAGAGATGATAATTATAATAATTTCTTGCATTTTTCAAACACAATCGAGGAACCATTTTATTTATGATAATTTTTAAACCTATCTTATACAATGTGTCCTATTAAAAAAACATTGTCAAATAAAAAAGTTTAAAATCTCGCACAAATTAAAACATAAAATTTAGTTTCAAGATTCTTATGCTAAATATTTATTTTGTTTGTAAAATGTAAAAGCATTTGTTTGTATTGAGCTTACGAAAATTTATTGAATAGACTTGAACCTGTTTTCCTTTCTGCTTTTTTTATTTCAGTTGCAAAGAAATTGTAATTACATTGAAATGAACCTATTTTGCCTTAAAATTTGTAGTAATTTAGTCTAACTAATTTACTTATAAGGGACCATTTAACATAGTTTTAAGACAGATTATTGTTGTCGACTATTGTAAAAAGTATATTTAATAATGATAATAAAATATATGCTTCTGTTAAAAAGTTTGTTTGTTTAGTCCTATGCTAGCTGGTGCCTGCTACTTTGTCCGCATTGTTTAACCGTGAAAAGTTTGTTTAGTTTTTTTCCAAAATAAAGCCTAAGTTAATCCTTGTTACATCAGCTATCTTAAGGTGAACATCGCATCAAAATCGGACCAGCCATTTTTGTGATTAGCCAAAACAAACAGACAGACAGGCAGACAATGTATAAGAAATTATGTTTTCTTATATGTATTAGTATGCATCACAATGAAATCACTTAAATGCGGTTATTTCGAGACATATTAAACAGACCTGAGTAATTTTATTTATTTGTAAAGAAGACTGTGGTCCATTCCTGCTGCACGCAGATTGATCATTTCTGACATTTTGGCTGGCAGTGTCACATATTTGTGGCAAATTAGTATTGATAGAGATTTCTGCAGTTTTATAAATTTCCATCAATAAAATGTAGCCTGCGTTAATAAAAATACCCACACCTTGTCATTGACATGAGAATTATCAAAAACAATCTTGTATATTTTTTTATTTCATTCAATACATACAAAGGATAAATATTACCTCTTGTAATGTGATTAGTACTTTATTAGTACAGATAACATTTAATAAGAATACAGTTGTTTAAACATGACTCAATTTATGCAATGCGGTGATTATTAAACAATTAGTTTCTGAGTCCATGACCTAATAGTATGCAGTATTTGCATGAAAGAATGAAATTATTTAGTAATCCTTTGTCCTTGCTTAGTGCTTTGAAATAAATAAATTCACTTGTTCAGTCTATTGTAACAAAAAAATATTTGAATGTGTTTAACTATTAATTGGATACAGGTGGAAAAGTATTGTGCCTCTTGGCAACTTGTGAGAGAGGCCAGTAGACTTTACCAGGCTGAAATGACAATGTTGAATTGGGAAAAAAAGGGAAATATATTTGTTGTGAATGTGACAGATGATCATCTATTATGTGAAAGTAAATTGGCACCAAAACGTAGGTTACCATTATTGTTTCAACATCGCGAGATCATTTGTGGTCAACGCTCGTTGGAGCTCCTTGGCGCCCATTCCGCAAAACGCGGATCAAAACACGTAATGTATTTAGCGACACTAAAAAGGTATCATTTGGCGTACCCCAGGAAAGCATACTAGGTCCCACGCTATCTATAGCGTACATTAATGACATATTATTATCTCTTGAACTCCTGAACGGTAACGTACTGTTTTACGCGGATGACGCTGCCTTGATTTTCCACGGTGATTCATTGCAGCAGGTACAGAGTATGGCCATTTTAGGACTTTACCGCATATCGACATGGCGTCATAAAAACCCATTGACGCTAATAAAACTAAATTTATCATTAAAGTAGTGACTAAAAGTTAAAACAACATTAACTAGTTTTGTAATTTGTCAAGTTGTTGTTTTTTTTTTTTTTGACATGAATTCATGACTTTCATGACTTGGTATTAGGTATTAAGCCGAATAGTAGGTACAAATTATTTGGCCGAATACCGAATAGTAGCTCCTCCAATTATCTTGAAATTTAAATCCCTTGTCCTTAACGTCAATGTTAAAACAAAAAACCAACCTGGATATCTGCTCATGAAAATAACGAATCAACATTTAAAAATGCCAAATTTGCCTTTAGTTAAAATTTTATATTAGAAGTGGTGTCCTTAGGGAACCGTCTAAGGCGGTACAACCACGGTGGCCACTTCTGCCAGCAGTAGTGTGTAAACAATGCGTGTTCCGGTTTGAAGGGCATTTAGCCGTATTTACTGGGTAAAGAGACTTAACCACCTTATGTTCCGGTGGCAGCGCGTTGGTGGTAACACTGGTTTATTGCCAATAATGTTGGCGTCCATTGACCACATTCAAGGTGGCCGATTGACGTCTACCTGCGTAGCCAAAGAGAGAATAAATACATAGTATTCTAAATCCAACTGTATACGAAGTTGCAAAACAATTTCACGTTAATGTACGTTAACTGGTCTATTTGTTAATGCCTAAAAAGATAAACAACATGTCTATATGTAAACTATGTAATTATATAAGATATAAACTGTAGCTCGTACCTAATGCATATTACCATAAGTCCTGCTTGTTAAATTCATGTAACGCAAGCGGCAGCCCAATTAGACGAGAACTATTATGTTTTAATTTATGGGGTACAATTGAAGCAGTTTTAATATCTCAAGCCAAACAGGGAATCATAGACCAAATGGAGGTATTCATAATTTATTAAAATTAAAACATGGAAAGGGGGAATCGTACCCGTTGGCTTAGGTTTACTTTTTACTAGGCCTATATACATAACCTCCGTGGTATGGACCTTTCTTAAAACCGCGGTCGGGTTAGAATCCGAAACAACTTGGTGTTCGTTGTTTTTAAAGTTGGTTAGAAACAGGGCCGATCACCCCCCCCATCAGGTTGTCCTTTGTCGAGCGTGGGGCCAGCCACCGCCCGCCCGGGGAAGCAAGAGGAACCTGCCGCCTGAGGAGGGCGGCCGTGGAGGGGCTCTTCAAGCGGATGAACAACCCTTTGGACGTCTTTGGAGGTGCGGGATGGGTTGGGGGGTGGTGTGCCACCCTGTCCCTCCCAACCAAGGTGGGCCGGGGAAAGGGGTAAAGGCCGAGGGCCTCCCTCCTCCGGCCACGGGGCCCACCGTAACGGTGGGGGGCCGGGAGGAGGGGAATTGGCATGGTGTCTCGTCTTTCCTCCTTCTAGGCCGAAATGGGCTTGCAGAAGCTTCATCGGTTGCCCTGTGGCTGGGAGTTTGGTCCTTGCGTGGTCTGGGAACTCCTGGCTCCCATGGCCCCTTAATAACAGACTCGGGGGAGTCTGTTACCTAACTACAGGGGCCGAGACAAAAGGCGCGTTAGTTCCGACGCGCCCAGAGGGAGGCAGATGGCCGTAGGGCCGAGATGGGGCTGCTTCGGCGGCCAGCGCTGGTGGGGTTGCAGATGAGTGGAAGCACGTTCCTGTGAACCCACCCCAAGGCGTCAGGAACGAACTTTTGCCCCCGCGAGGAAGGGTATGCGTGTATACAACCATCAGGTGTATATCGAACTTGTCTGTTTACAATTTAAAGTAACTACAATTGCTATTAGGATATTAAACATATCGTAAGCCATTTATGGCCTAAACATAATCATCGATGTTTCACACAAGGAAAATAAAATTGCAAATTAAAATAACATTACTTTGCCGGTGGCAACGGTTAAAATATTTTAACGACTACTCCATTATTGTCTTTGCTTTAGAGCGGGCTTAATGTGATTTTACATATATTTTAAGTAACAATAAAACTAAGTCCCTTTACAAGAACCAACGCATTTAAAATGGCGACTCGTTTTTTAAAAGCGTTGGCCGATTTTAAAAATTATTTGCTAAAGACTATTAAAATTTAGTAAGCCTCAGAACGCTAAGGTTAGGTCAAGGGTATGAACGATTTCTGGCTGTGATAAACGGGAATATAGGGAACAGGGAAACCCTGTGAAAACATTGTGTTAGTGTTGTAAATACGCTCGAGTCGGCGCTAAACCGCTCGAATTGAGGCTCGAGCACTTTAGAAACGCTCGAGCCGAGCTCGAGTTTGAAGGAAATATAAAATGCCAGAGCGGTATCTTTCCGTGTAATTTTATATCGAGTTAACGTACAGTACTCGTCCCTTTGTTTAATATTTTAACAAAACGTACAATAATAATAAAAGTAAACACAAGATTAACATTTGCGTAATATATCTCTTAATCGTTAGAGACTGATTTTGTGAACTTTGACTTTTCTAACCGAATGACGCATGCCAAATCTTTTACTCTCTTTGATAACATTAAATAGTGATGATAACACACACAACCCAATTTGTACAATTTTCCTGTTTGATATCTGTCACTTCGGGTCGAAATACGTAGATGTTAAATTAATACTAAGAAATCTGTTGAGGTTTGAGTTTTTTTTTACCGCAAGAATAATATCAACTTAAACTTGAGCCAAAATAAAATAAAATAGTTCTGTGTGAACGCCAATATCTGTAACGTACAACTACCCCAACCTGATGTTTATAAAACTTTACAGTAATACATTGAAAGATAGAAAAATGCATCGTTTATCCAGATTCGAAAAAGTAATAACTATCTTAAAAATAAAAATATGTTCATCACAGTTTTTTTTCGTGTATGGAATCGAACCCGAAACCTTTGGCGCAATAGTCAGGTTCTTTAACCTAAGTCGCGCCTTTGATACTCTCAATCATAATCTACTGTGGATAAAGCTACGTACACCAAGCGCGCCGGTTGAGGTTGTGGACCTGCTCGGACTGGTACCGCGAGCAGATCAACAGCGTCCGGTGGGGCGCCAAGCTGTCTGACAACTACTATGCGGGGTGAGGCAGGGGTCCACTCTCTGACCTCTTAACACCTCATGTGAATGATTTGATCGTAGAGCTGGCTGGTACCCTGTGGGCTCAGACTAAATAATCGATACGTCACAATCTCGAGCTACGCTGACGATATGGTGCCGATGGCCCTCAATCAAAGGAATAGAAAATCATTACAATTTGTGAATGACACGTAGTAAGCGAAACAACATCAATTAATATATAATGCAAAAAGACCGAAATGGTGATATTTAGATCGGGAAGGGGACCTGAAACTGTGCCTCAAGTATATCTTTATGGACCAGTTAAAATAGTTGATAACTTTAGGTATCTTGGCCACATAGTGAGGGTTAATTTAAAAGACGACGCGGACATAGAACGACAGAGACGATCTCTCTGCATCGTGGGTAACATGATAACAAGAAAGTTCTATAAATCTTCGCTTGACGTGAGAAAGACACCGTTTGTGGCTTTTGTCAGACTTTTACACGTGTCAACTCTGGACTGATTACACAAAAAACACGCATGATAGCATCCGTGTTGAGTATAACAACGTTTTTAGACACCTGATGGGTTTAAAGCGTTTTTGCAGCGCTTCGGAAATGTTCACTGAGTCCCGCGTAGACACATTTAACGCTATTCAGCGAAAAAGAATAGCTTCACTTAACTTTACTAGAGTTGACTCGTGTGATAATGATAGAATAAAAACACCAGACTTCCTATAAAATGTTTAAATAAAAAAAATAAAATACTATTAACAATAAAATCGGTTAACAATCTCAATGAATATCAATATACGTACGAAAATGGCAATTTATTTGTCCCAAATGAAACCACTAAGCAAAAACTTGTGCATATAAACGGAAGAGAATATATTCTTCCCAGGCCGTTTGCCTCCAGCGCCAATATTCACTACCAAAGGCATCAAATGTTCGGCTTCTCCAACCGGATGGGAGTCCAAACCCTGTGCGACTTTATTCCAAGTTAAAATCTCGTTCTCCGCAACAACACCGGTACATATATCGTTAAGGTAGAGATCGAAAACATCATTAACAATCGCCCCATCGTTAACCCTCTCCGCCTTCCGAAATTCCCTCATATTGTGATACGACATCCCCGAACCGAATACGGCAACACTCCTCTTCCGGAATTGATACAGCACTTTACCGATCTCCAAATGCTGTTTAGTATCTTGATTCTTCAATACGGACACTTGCACAATGGGTATATCCTCTTTAGGGTTGATCAGCATCATTGGTATGAACACTCCGTGGTCCCAGCCTCGTTTGTCGTCCAACGCGGATGCAATTCCCGCCTTTTTGAACGCGTCGTGTATTTCCCGCGCTAACGCCGGCTCGCCGGGCGCGCCATATTTGTACGTATAGCTGATTGGGGGGAAGTTTGAGTAGTCGTAAACCAAATCGTGTCGTTCTCCGGACGATATCGTCACGATGTCCTCCTCGCGGTGCGCGGTCACGACTATGATGGCTCTGAGACGTTTCATGTCGACGATCCTCGATATATTCCTCAAGGACTCGGCGATCTCCAGGTCGTCCTCCTTACCCAAGATCGGGTCGGGACCGCCGCCATGATTGAGGAAGACGGACGGCGCGAAATACTCCGCCTCTTGACATTCCGCCATGACAGTTAATAGCGTAATGACACAGGTAAGTAAACGAACGCAGCGCTTGCTACTGATAAGATAATCCATTGTGATGCGCCGCTCGTTTAAATTAAAAGGTAAATTTAAATACAATGTTCAGATTGTTTGGTTAGCCGCGAAATGACTGAGCCGATGTATGCAGTAACTATTTAAACCGCAAAAGGTTATCAAAAGTCACCGCTTTGATAAATAGAATACTTGGCATATACGTTATTATTTTAATTGTAATTCCATGGAATTAATAAATAAAATTCATGATATATCCGACTCTTTTTGATCAAAGATTGCGTATGACATTAGTTTACCAATGAAAAAGCTTTATTTTAGCGACGTTACAGATTGACATAAGACTGGTTTAATTGTATAGCTCCTACTTGTCTGTATCGTAGATAACTTATTCCTTACTCGTTTCTTTTAAAGAACTTCTACACCTTTGCAAAGAATAATACCCGTCGTATAAGAAAAAATATGGCTGCCCCACTCCTGTTGATTGCATGGCAATACTGTGTTGCATAAACACTAAGAGGCAGAACTGCAAGACATATTCAAAAATAAGATACCTTAGAAATATGTACATTTTTATCTTCGCAAATACTAGACATTAAAATAGATCAATCTGTCCGTGTACCCTAGAACTATTTAAATGCCTCCGTAGCCTAGTGGAGTGTCCTTTAGGTCATGGGTTCGAATCCTGCGGGGATTCAACGATTGTGGTTTTGTAGTTGGTTAGGGCATTGCGGGCTGATCACCCCGATAGTCCGTAAAGCAAGACGAATCATACTTTGGAAGGGCAAGTAAAAAGTCCTACGCCTTATCTCTCTCCGGTCGTGTCGGTTATCCGTCCCATAGAGCTTTGAGAGTTTAAAGGAAGGAGTGCACCCATGTTTGCGCGTACATTTGTGCACTATAATATCCCCTGCGCAGTTGGCTGACCTCTAATATAGATAGGCTGCCGTTGCCGTGATCAACTTGGAGAACATTATTGTTCCAATGCTGATAAGGTTTCGGAAAATTGGGAGTTAAAGAATAAAACCCCGCCTAAAACTTGTCCCATTAATATCGTTAATATTTTCAATTATTCATAGTTTTATTATTATTTTGTTTTCGTTTTCAAAGCCAATTGTAGCTTTTTATATCTGTAAAGATTAATTTCGTAGCATGATAATTGTTTAGTTTATCACGCAATTCATACCAATTCACTATGCTAAATAATTTTCATGCGTCATTCTGTTACGAGGGAAAACACTAAATGATTCTTTTGACAACTTTCCTTATACACATGTCGTTGAAACGTCTTACTACATTGTAAATAGATGTAGCGTTGGTTAAAATCAAAACAGTAGCAATCCTGCAATTTTGCGCTTCAAAGAAAACTAAATAAATATAACTTCTTTATAATAATATGTTCCGATTGACAATGATTTTTAACGACAAGAAGTAGATAGTAGGAAAATATCAAAATCCAATTCTTAATCGGCTTCTATCAGACCAAACTTTGATATGTCAGACAAATATCATCAGCCTTTGATAGTCATACACCCTCTATCCATTAGCGGGTTCGCACCGTATCCCACCACGCTGGTCCAATGCGGGTCGGTGAGTGGACAGACTTTTTACATGCCCATCCGACGCATGTATCATCTTTCTTTTCAGACAATTGCGTGCTCGGCCCAAATTGCTATAACCAACTAGGAAACAACAATGAATATCTTTTGTCCCCGCAGGATTCGAACCCACGACCCCCGGTTTCTAAAAGACACGCCCTCACCACTTGGCTACGGAGGCAGTTGCAGTAGCAAGAATTCTTTATTTTTTTGGAGTTGTGTTGCCTCATATTAAAAAAAAAAAACATTTTTTGTGATACGTAAATGAAGACTACCAAAATGCTTACATTAAAAGTTGGCAGATGCTTGCACAGAGCAAAGACGAGTCCAAAAATGAGACCTTAGCCCTAACTGGGACAGAAATGGTTAAAAAAATGGGTTGCCTGTAAAATCGGTAAACGGCAAAATTTATACGCGACAACGTCTTTTAGTGGTAGAACGATTGCAATGTGAATATTCATCAATATTTACATTGCAATCATTGAAAAAGGATCAAAAGATTTAAACAATTCGAAATATTAAAATAACTTCGACGATCGAGTGTAAGAGGGACGCAAGGCATTAACCAGTAAGCTTGCCCCTCTTGCTCTTTCTTTCCGTCTCTATTTCACTTAAGCTGGCCAATTGCGCACGAGTAAGAGACGCGTGCCTCTCACTTTCTCTTATGGTTGCTTATGGAAAGCGTTACGTGAGCGGCGCTGTGACACAGTTTTCAAGAGTGCCTCCCTATCTCGAACCAAAATATAAGACGTTGTCACGTCAAAAATAATAGAAAAGAAACACCATTTTACTAAATTACATTCTTACCTACGCATCCCACTACTGTCACACTATAGCAATATTTACAACAATATTATTCATATAATCAAACCCTTGATTATTATAGTAAGTAGTAGCAAAGAAAAAAAACTAAAACCAAAACAGGGTATATTCAAAAAGAATTTAAACCAACATTAAATTAAACGATTACAAAATTTAAAAAAAACAGTCTTCTCAATAGTACAATTACATCGGGAACGTTAGAATTAAACCCGCAACTGCAACAAAAAATAACTAATAAATCAAGTGTTTCAAAGCCATTTAGATAGACTAAGAAAATACCACACTATGGCTCAATCTAAACTATCCCAAAAACCCAGAATCTTTTTATATAAATAGAGTCTAATGTCACAGTCTAATGGCGCCAAATTTAACACACGATAAAGAATATATTATAGTTGTATTCTTTCTAACCCATCGACTTTATGTGTCCCAGGTATCTCAACCAACTAAGTGTTTATTTTACCGTACTAAACTAACTTTTACCGATCAGTTTCAACCAAATACTTTGTGTTTCTCCCAACCTTGACATTGGCAGAATTTACTCTCGGTGGAGCCATATAGTTTAAAAGAAGAATTAAAAGGAAAAATATATTAAGCATTTCACAGCCATGACATTTACAAAAAAAACATGAAAAGCTTACACTATAGCACAATCTATACTGGCTAAAGAACCAATAATATAAAACAACAAGTCTAATAACAAACTTTAGGGGCACCAAAATGAGACACACGAAACATAACTGTCTCTCTTTCTATCTTCACTGACTTATATCTCCCTCTCAACATCCGTTCGCCCCGACCAAACACACGTTTCGTAACCTCTCAGGACGCATAACGCCAGCTTGCTGCCCAAGTTAGTAGAGCCTTACGAGCACAGCGAGATACACACACCCGGTACATACATTGCACCCGCTTTTCAGGGCGGTTCTCACCGCTCCCCACCAACTGATTGAAACAGTCTGTATTCATCGGCGTCCTATTCCGCATTCCGATCGTCGAAGATACTTAGGAGACACTAAACAACGCCTAACTCACGTACCGTACGAAGTGTCGGTCACCTAGCTCGTGGAAGCTTAAAATAGACAAGAGGCTGAAAGCATAGCTTCATAGTCAACAAAAAAAAGTTAAGCGTACATTAAGAAGTTTTACTTAAAAGTTACAAATAAGAAAGTATAGAATCTTTACTTTTACGAGAGGGAGCGACGAATACACGGCCCTCGGTTACAATAACGCACAGGTCCTAAAGGCCACGGAGTGGGAGCGGCACCTGGTGTAAACAAAAATACAACAAAATATGATAAATATCTGAATGGCAAGCGTAACTACTTGTCCTTCACAAACAAACGTATTGTTATTGAATGAACCTAAACCAAATAAATGAATATGTATTAATATTACAGGACAGCGTTGACAACTCATAACAACGCCACACATTGGACGACAAATCATTTTTATAAATTACATTGTTTGCGTCCATTCCACCATTTCTTTGGATCAGGTAAATATGTTGGACCTATTAAGTAATACACAATTTGTTTGACACAAGAAAATGCTTGTTCGGATAATGATGGATCGATAAGGTGGTAATATGTAGCGTTTTTAAGCCAATTTAAACGAGAATCATATGTAAACAAAGTAGCTCACGGCAACAAAATGACGACATTTTAATGGTGGTAGGTCCTTTTACAGAGGGACCGTCGGGTTGATACCACCGCGATCCCTATTTCTACTGCAAAGCAGTGGTGTGAAAACACTACTGTGTTTCGGAATGAAGGGCAGCGTAGCCAGCGAATTTACTGGGTATGGGCGTATATCCTATGTCTCACGGTAGGCAGCGCGTTCCTGATACCACTAGTATTGCCAATGTCCATGGTCGACGTTGACCACTTTCCATCAGTTGGCCCGACTGCTCGTCTGCCTGCGTAGACAATAAAAAACCAGACGTTGCCTTTTGATTGAATAGTATCCATTGAAACGTCAATCACTGAATGACAGTCGGCTAATATCAACTTGATATTTGCGAGATACTTCGTCTGTACGGGTTCCTTTCATGATGAATCTGTGGCCAGACAAACTGCAGGCAACAAAACAACATATACCACAGGATACTAATGTTGGCCTGTTGCCGGCAAGATTCTGAGCTGAAACCTTTTTGGTCCAGCATTTTGGTAATTTTTGACCATCTCAAAAAAAAGGAGGAGGTCCCATAGCGATTTGATCCAGTTCTGACAGTGGCATCCATGAAAAACTGAATAAGTCTGAAATTTACATTAAGTGTGTGCTCAACAAATGGTCAATTAATATCTTAATATCAGGCCTATCGATTTCGATGATTCTTTTCCTTCTTTATTTCTCCTTTACGTTGAAATGTGATGTAAAATGTAAACTGCTTGTTTGATTGATTCTGTTGCGTCCATCTGTGGTTGTTGGGCTGATTAAATGAGCTTATTACTATCGCGTATATATAAGGGAGGTCCCCTTTTTGGTTCATCCCGCTTTTTGCACGCCATCGCTGAAGCTATAAAGCGGATTGACTTGAAATTTGTACGAAATTTCTTCCTATAAGACAGCAATCGGAAATTCCCACCCAGGGCGTAAATGATGGGAACAGCCAGTTGGTATTATATACCTTCCCCTCCTGTATCCAGAGCGTCGTCTTCGTCTCGGCATGCGAATCTTGTACCGACGGTCGCAGTGCCTGCAACGCTTGAACCTTCCAGACTTGGTGCGACAGACACTGAAAATTTAGTAACGACATTAGTTATATAAACAGTATATTGAGATAAGTTATTGAAACAACAATGAAAACTTTATCGAGTCCCATCAGGATTCGAACCCCGATGACCCCCGGTTTCTACAGCACACGCCATTTTCACTAGACTGACTGCGTTATTACTGGGTAAACGAGACGACATGGAAGTTAAAAGCACGGTGAGTGGATTTTTGGTGGCGTCCTACCTGGGCGGGCCTGGTCTCACTTACAACCAGGTGAATGCCCTCCCATTAAACTGTAACCAATAATAAAAAAGGTTGAAAAACTTAAGGCACCATGACCTGTGTAGTGACTGGTTATTCACTTATGTAAGTACCCACCAACCCACATTGGACCAGCGTGGTGGTATACGGTCCAAAAACCTCCTAAATGGAGAAGGTGGGCACGAGGGAAGGCCTCCTATATCCAGCAGTGGACAAAACACATAGATAATAAATGATGAAGTAAACATCAAACTAGTCTCTTCGCTTTATTCGATACCAATAAACCTCACCTCCGTTATGCACAGTATATGTCGGTTACGTATAATTATCAGGACACGAATACGTACAGGAAAAGAATCCACCGTCATTTTGTCGCTAGTAAATAAATAATAACCAAATTTGTACTCACGACCTGCCTGTCCTCCTGAAATCAAAGATAGAGAAATGTCAAAGTTAAACACATGTAAAAAGTTATTTCTGGAGTTAAGGTACTTGAAATTCGTTCTAAAAGTTAACATCTTCGCTCCGTCTTCAAAGTCTTCATCGTTTAGACATTGCACGATCAATATTCATTGTCCTAATCGATATTTACTCCGTAGCCTAGTGGTATAGGCGTGTGGCTTAGAAACCGGAGGTCGTGGGTTCGAATCCTGCGGGACTCAACAAATTTTCATTGTTGTTTCCTAGTTGGTTAGGGCAATTTGGGCCGATCACCCAATTGTTGAAAAGTAAGATGATCATGCGTCGGATGGGCATGTAAAAGTCGGTCCACCCACCAACCCGCATTGGACCAGCGTGGTGGTATACGGTCCAAAAACCCTCTAATGGATAAGGGTGTATTAGGAGAAGCCTACGTCCAGCAGTGGACTATCACAGGCTGATGATGATGATGATGATGAATCGATATTTAGGTCAGTTAAGGTGATATCCAGTTGCATTACAAGACGATCGAGTGTCATCATTAATTCAAGACTTAAATGTAATATACACCCGTTTGCATTTTGGAGATCCGATGCTTAACTTTAAGCCACTATCTAGCACAATTAAAACTGATGCTACATTATAAAAGCATGCTGGTAATCGTACGTACAGGGATAAACTTCAACAAAATGCGTAGAGTCTCAAAGTCGCCACAAAACACATTACTGGTCTAAATAAAATTGCAGAATTTTGTGAACTTGGCAAATATAAAGGGAGTCGTTGTGTCTAGGCTTATTAGAGGCCTTTATTTAGCACTGAACTTTGATAGGCTGAAGGAGGAACGCACCTAAAGGTAAAGCAAGTCTCTAGCCTTTTTGACGAAAAAGTCCTTTTTTCCAATTTTCTTTATGTCGTGTTTAGATTATCTATGATCTAGTAAAACGTAGCAGAAGACTCTTATTAACCGACAACTAAGGGACGATGGATATTAGAATACTATTGATTGCTTAAATCGATGTTCACATCGGGTTGAAAATATATCGACTTATAAATATCGACGTTTTTGTGAAATTGTAAAATTGTCTATTAAAATTTCAAATTTGGTTTAATATTACTAATATCATTTCCACTTAATTATTTATTTTGTTTACGCGAATACTATACATTATTAAATAAAATTACTTTACGGATTTTATCGCGTTTCTTTTACATTTTTAATTCCCGACGTTTCATTGTCTACCCCGTGACCACGGCCGCTGTAAACGAAACGTCGGAAATTGAAAATGTAATATAAACGCGATAAAATCCGTAAAGTAATTTTATTTAATAATCTTTATCACTAGTTTCAAACATGAAAAAGTCTCATAAAACTTGGGTTGAACATCGTGCGCGAGCTTTAAATTTAAATACAAATTGAGAAACGCACGGAAACTGTATACACAGGTTAATCCCTTTACGTTTCATCATCATCATCAGCCTGTGTTAGTCCACTGCTGGACATAGGCCACCCCTAATGAACGCCTTCGTCATTAGGGGGTTTTTGGACCTTATCCCATTACGCTGGTCCAATGCGGGCTGGTGGTTGGAATGTCTTTTTACATGCCCATGCCCGTTTACGTTTACCGTGTCATATAGTAGGAAAAAGGCGAGTTGATAGCTTCTTTTTATGATCTAACATTTAGTTAACCTAACGCACCCTAGATGGCGCCCTTAAAATTAACCCATTAGTGCAAAACCACTAACCATTCCTTATAACATCATTGTTTTGATAATATCAGAGTGGCAACATCGATGTTTCCCAACTTAACATCGATGTTTTTAAAACATTGATGAGCATCGTTCATCCCTACTTCGGTCGTGGAACGAAATTACACATTATTTTTAACGATACAACAAAGCTTCCTCTAAGCAAGGAAATGGTGTCATACAAATCGTTTAAAATACCGGTTTGCCAATAGCCGAGATAACGTTGCATTGACAAAGTGACGGTATACATCTCAATCATGACTTATTGCATTTAAATGACACTAATGTCACTTTTCACAACACTATTCACAACTTTTACCTAGTAATACCTGGTGCTAAATACTATGAGATTATAAATTACCTTCGTCTGCGGCGACACCTACAACTTGCCATAACAGAACTGCTCAGTAAACACCTAAAATAAAAGAATTACATAACAAATGAACAAGCTTTGAAATAATCCACAAATCAAATGGCCAGATTACTCTATCAAAGTTTAGGCCATATAGTCATTTGAAAACAATAAAATGGTCCTTGTGGCGGAGGGGCATTTAAAAATCGCTCCCTCATTAAAAGAGCATCGGCAGTTGTTTTCATCATCATCATCATCATCATCACCTGCGCTAGTCCACTGCTGGACATAGTCTCCTAATGACGCCACCGTTTCTATCTTCGGCTATTCTCATCAGCCCCACGGCCACTTTGCGAATGTCGTCTGTCGATGGAGGACAGTTGTTTTAGGCCATCAAAATCTTTAAATATACTAGTAAAGTTTACCCGTTTGCATTTTGAGGTCCGATGCTTAACGCTTGATGTAAAACCAAAAAAGTTGTTAGTACAAAGAAGACACTCAATGCCTTTGTGTTGGCGAGGAAAGATGCCTGTCACTGCGTGTAAAGCATAGCAACTGCTATAACTAATTTAATGATTAACTTAGCCGCTATTTAATGGTTGAACTCATTACAAGGAATCGTCTTTGGCAGTACAACTGCGGTGCCCCTTTTTGCCGCAAATCAGTAGATAGTAACACTACTGTCTTGCGGTTTAAAGAGCATCGTAGCTCTTTAAACCAGAAACAAGATGTCTCATGGCGGTGATCGGATTTGTGGCGCCTTACTAAGCTTTTCTCATGGTCAGGGCGGTTCACTTACCATCAGATCAACGTCATTGCCTCGTACAATAAAAACTTAAACCGCAGGAGGTCGTGGCTTCGATTCTTGACTTGTCGATAAAACGTTTTGTTGCTGTCTCTTTTCCTTATAATTACTATTGATACTCCCGTAAAAGAAAAGTATCTTCGATTTGAATGTACATTACAAAAGTCCCAGAGTGAAACGGTTCCGATTATTTAATATGATACGTGAGGAAGCTTAAGAATAGCGCTAGCGTCCTACTCCAATAAATGCACCCTGCTAGAGTTGGTAGGTCACCTTTTTACAGGGGTTCCTCTGGGACGGTACTACCGCGGTGTCTACTTCTGCAGCAATGCACAGAAAACATTACCGTGCCCCGCTTTGAAGGGCACCTCAGTCTGCGTATTTACTGGATAAACGAGACGTACCATCCGTGTGACACGGTAGGCAACGCGTTGGTGATACCCGTAGTATTGCCGATGTCCAGGGGGAGTGATTGCTTTGCATCAAGTGGCTGGCTTCTCGCGTGCCACGCGAGCAATAATAACACAGTGCAATTTTAATTAAGTAAAATTGCTAACTTAACGTACGCGTATTTTTACTCAACAAAAACTATAATATAATACTCAAATAGAGGTACGTTCTATCAACACACACATCACATCACATCATCAGCCTTTGTTAGTCCACTGCTGGACATAGGCCTCCCTAATACACCTATCCATTAGGGGTTTGGACCGTATCCACCACGCTGGTCCAATGCGGGTTGGTGGGTGGACCGACTTTACATGCCCATCCGACGCATGGATCATCTTGCACTTTTCAGACAATTGGGTGATCGGCCCAATTGCCTAACCAACTAGGAAACAAAATGAAAATTTGTTGCGTCCCGCAGATTCGAACCCGACCTCCGGTTTCTAAAGCACGCCCATACCACTAGGCTACGGAGGAGTTATTTCACTATCAACACAATTACATTTTAAACAAATAATATACCAACATCATTATCATCATCATCAGCCTGTGATAGTCCACTGCTGGACATAGGCCTCCCCTAATACAAACCTATCCATTAGGGGGTTTTGAACCGTATCCCACCACGCTGGGGTGGTTGATGGGTGGACCGACTTTTGTACATGCCCATCCGACGCATGAATCATCTTACTTTTCAGACAATTGGGTGATCGGCCCAAATTGCCCTGACCAACTAGGAAAGGATTCGAACACACGACCTGCGGTTACTAACGTACGGCACACGCCCATA
Source organism: Lamproptera curius (assembly GCA_029286875.1). Classification (NCBI taxonomy): domain Eukaryota; kingdom Metazoa; phylum Arthropoda; class Insecta; order Lepidoptera; family Papilionidae; genus Lamproptera; species Lamproptera curius. The sequence continues at coordinate 293,709 of JAGSMT010000243.1, read as the reverse complement.
CCACTGGACTAATACCAAGCTCTTATAATTATATCGGCCTATCTATATCAAACTACCTAATTGCTAGGAGATATTATAGCACACAAATGTACCCTTTTCCTCTCTCATAGTCCGGCAGAATGAAAATCCGAAAAGATCAAAGAATGATCAGAGCTACTCTTACATGCCTATACGAGGCATGAATCTAACCATTAGTTATTCGACACAAATAGCGATTATTAAAAAAAATCGACACTTGATATGTATTTAAATGTAATACTCACACTTGCAATAATTTACTCGCGGTTATTTAAAATTTTATAGCTCCATCTTAAGAATTCAATCGAAATTTTCCATTTGAAAAAAAAAATATTTATCCGAAAGTTACGTTTGTCGCACGAGCATGTGAAAATCAAATGACAAAGTCAATTCGTCATTCTATTTATAAAATTTTGTTTTTATTTTTCTTCTAGCATTGATCGTTCACAATGAAAACTTTTTATAAAACTTACTTAAGAAAAACTAATTTTACTTTCGACTACTATTACATTGTTTCAGACAAATACAGAAGAAAGCTGCAATAATCGCGAATATTAAGTTACTTAAATCACCTGAATTAAAATCATTTCCAAATTTCATAAATAGAAAATATATTACAACGGTGGATGCGTCGGATGAGCATGTAAGAAGTCGGCCCTCCAACTCTCATTGGACGAGCGTGGTGGGATGCGGTCCAAATGCCCTCTAATGGAGAAGGTGTGCATTAGGTGAGGCCTATGTCCAGCTATGGACTAACACGGGCTGATGATGTTGATTATAATCTCCCCACCGTGTGACTTAACTGCACCAACGCCCCCCCAGAAAGAGAGTCTTATTGATAAATTGTCTCCATCAATCACTCAAGTGACAGCACAATATTACCGTCGATATACGTTGCTAACGGGATAAATAAACCATCATAAAAGAGGAGCTTTCGGAAAATAATAAAAAGTGACGATGGGTTATATTGGACTCGCATCGACTAAAGGTACCACGTTGCTTCTTCCTGCCGCCTTTTGGTAGGGACGACACAGACGTGGGGATACATACAGATGCTTTCACGCTCTTATATTAGAAAACCCACAAGCGCTGGCCGCCGAAGCAGCCCCGTCGCTTATGAATAGCCCACTCAACGTCGGAGCTCTGGCTCCATCGTCTCGGTCCCTACAACTGTAAAGCAAACTTCCCCGAATCCGCCACATCAGGGCCCATGGGAACCAAGAGATATAAACCCTTGCAGAAACAAATCTCACAGTTACTCGCTTCCTACGGGCCCTGCAAACGCATCAGCGGTGCGACCCAACGAGTCGTCGGAGTATAGGAAGAGCGGGCTAAGTAATACCACTCCTCTTTCCCTGCAAATCTTCCATGCAGAAGGCAGGGATGGCTGCACGCCTGCCGCCTTAGTCCCCGGCCGGAGCACCTTCCTAGGCGCATTCAAAGCGGGCTTCTCCATCCCACTTTACAACAACACTATCAAAGAAGGTTTAAAGTTGCTCGGCCACCTCAAACTTCGACGGTTATTATCGAGGTCCCACAAGAGTGACAACGTGAAAATAATCCAGAAAATAAATAGATTTTTTTTTATAATAACAGCCCAAATGCGTTGCTTGAGGTTATGTTGTTTTCGACAATTCCCAATGTAATTTGGCTAAAGTATAGACGTAGTACACCAGGGATAAGTGAAATATAAGATTTCACCTACTTTTAACAGGCTGACATCATACCATAGAGATATCACGTAATCAATATAAAAAGCAAGTTATTTGTTTATATGTATGCCCCATGGTATGAATTTTCCAATTTACAATTTGAAACCATCATTACTCTTTGTAAGAAGCAATTAAATAATAACATGGAATATAACATCATAAAAATATATAATCATAAAAACACAATAAAACAAACGGAAAGCTTAAAATAAATATAATTACAATATCACAGTATCAACGTAATCACTGTTTAAAATTGATCTTGTATCCCTGCGTGTTAGGATCCTGTTCCAACTTAAAGTTATCCGTAGACAGGCCGAAGGGTTTAAGAATCATATTGCCCAAATCTTTCAGCTTTCCGAGCATTTCCTTCTTTAACTGCTCATTCTTCTCTTCTATAAGAGGCGGTAGACGTATGAGGGCGGCCTGAGCTTCTTTATGACCCGGGTCAAGTTCTAGAATCTTCTTGAAATCGGCTAAGCACTCATCTAGTTTTTCTGTTGCTTCGTATGACTGAGCCCGCCTGGAACATACATAACAATATGAGAAAATTTAAAATCAAACCAGAGGTTACTAGTTCGAATCCTACTAATATGTTATAAAAGCTTGGCATAGTGGTTAGTGGCTCTGACTTTTATCGTGAAGCGTGTATTTTTCCCTACGGTAAAATATTGTGTGATAAACATATTTTTGAAGGTGATAAGTCCCCTTTTGAAGCCGACCACTATGGTGTCTATTTCAGCCACAAACCGCACTGCGTATAACGCTACTGTGTTCAGTTCAAAGGGCCGTTTAGTGCAGGCCTATTTATTGGGTAAACAAGACTTAACATCCTATGTCTTATGGTAAGCAGGGCATTGGTTATACCCCTCTTATTGCCTATGTTGTTGAGCATTGGTGACCACTTTCCATCAGATGGCCCGACTGCTTGTATGCCATTATGGTAATAAAAAAATATTGCTCTTCTCGTGTTTGGGTGGTTTTATTAATTTATTTACAAAAATAAGTAAGTCTATATATTTATATGTCATCTAGTTTCAAAGCACAAGCTTTGATTAGGTTATAACTAGACCATTGTCTAGTGATATGGTTTGTAGAACTAAAACATGACATTTCATGTTATTCATCCAGAAATATTATTATTTTGTTCTTTATTTGTTACATAACCATAGCATTAATGCTAGTAAATCTATATTTACGGGCTTTCAACAAGTAAATAAGACAAATCATAATTAAATATAAGATGTTAATCATTGCTATCAACTTGGAAGAAACAATATTCAATTCCGCAAGTGTTTAAAATTTCTTTTTCTTCTTGCAGGACACTATAAAAGGATTGACAGGATATTATTACCATTATTTAGTTTTTTTTAAGAATTTTCTCATCTGGCTAAGACGAAAAGTAATAACAATAAACAAAATGTTACATTATAGGAATAGAAAATATAATAAACTGCAGCCGGGGGTTATAATTATCATAGTATCAGTTGTAAATAAAAACATTGACAACTGATTGACATAAATCTGTATCTTAAAATGTACTGAAATCTAATCAGATCTTTAAATTCAATTTACTCTTTAGAATTGGAGGACAGGTGTAAGTCTATTTTGAAAAGGCCATATAATTATTATATAATACTAAGCAGTGTGGACGCCCCCTACCAGATGGAGTGACAAACTGTGCAAATGTGCAGGTGGTCGGTGGTTGCAGGTGGTCGGTGGACGCAGGTGGTCGGTGGATGCAGGTGGTCAGTGGATGCAGGTGGTCGGTGGATGAAGGTGGTCGGTGGATGAAGGTGGTCGGTGGACGCAGGTGGTCGGTGGATGCAGGTGGTCAGTGGATGCAGGTGGTCGTTGGATGCAGGTGGTCGGTGGATGCAGGTGGTCGGTGGATGCAGGTGGTCGGTGGATGCAGATGGTCGGTGGATGCAGGTGGTCGGTGGATTCAGGTGGTCGGTGGATGCAAGTGGTCGGTGGATGCAGGTGGTCGGTGGATGCAGGTGGTCGGTGAATGCAGGTGGTCGGTGGATGCAGGTGGTCGGTGAATGCAGGTGGTCGGTGGAATGCAGGTGGTCGGTGGATGCAGGTGGTCGGTGGACGCAGGTGGTCGGTGGATGCAGGTGGTCAGTGGATGCAGGTGGTCGTTGGATGCAGGTGGTCGGTGGATGCAGGTGGTCGGTGGATGCAGGTGGTCGGTGGATGCAGGTGGTCGGTGGATGCAGGTGGTCGGTGGATGCAGGTGGTCGGTGGATGCAGGTGGTCGGTGGATGCAGGTGGTCGGTGGATGCAGGTGGCACAGGATTGTACCCCTGGCAACTTATGGGGGTCGAAACTTGACCTAAAAAATTGTTTTTAAAAGAGAACAAAAGCACCTTTCAATTGCAATTTCGCATATCCACATTTGAGTGGTCCTAAATTTAAATAATATCAGATCTTTTTTTACAAGAATTATTGTTTGTCCACATGATCTGTTTATTTGTTCATGACATGAAATATTCAAAGTATGAACAGATTTCTTTCGCTGTTATTTCCGTTAAATGTTTGCTTATGCGCTGGAAATTAAAATAAAGAGCACATAATTTAATATTTAAAATGGTCAGTAGCCGTCAACATGTATGTTTACATATATATTTTTGACTGAGAGAAAAATGTAGGTTTTTTAATACCTGTAATAAGCTTTTAAGTATTTGTCGTCCATCTCAATAGCCTTGCTGCAGTCTTTGATCGCCTGTTTATATCTTTCCTGTTTCATTTTGGCCGCACTCCTATTGCAGTACAGTATTGATCTTTGCTCCGAGAACTGCAGTGGACATATTCTCAGTGCTGAAAATAGAATTAAATATCTAGAGGATGAATATGTCAAACTAGTGAAACGAAGAATTATAAACAGAAATAATGAGCAGAATATCATATTAGCATCACCACAGACAACATATCTAGCAAAGAATTGAAATGGTGTAGGCCATGCATGGAACAAATATAGGTTTACAAGGAAACAATGAAAGACATCATATCAATGCGCTCTTAAAGGCAAACTATTTAATCCCAGTATCCTCCCTATACTAACTTACGGCTGCCAGACATGGGCTTTAACAAAATCCTAGCAAACTAAACTTCAAACCTGCCAGAGAGCTATGGAAAGGATCATGGTGAACAAAAGAAGGCTAGACAAGGTACAACATAAGCTCATCATGAAAACAATGAAGGCTGAAGATGTGGTCACAAAACTTAGAGCGGCTAAGTGACTGGAGACACTAATAAGGGAAAAGAAATTGGAGCCAGTCCGTAACCGTATGGTACCCTCGAGATGGCACAAGAAGAAAAGGGAAACCACTTAAAAGATGGGAGGATGACCTAGTAAAGACAGCTAGGAAAAGTTGGACAAGAAAGGCAAGAGATAGAGACAATTGAGAGAGATGGAGGAGGCTTCTGCCAGAGGCGAAACAGGAAACTGAAGATTATACATAAATAAGTGTTATTGTGCAATTTATCTTTATTACAACATGTTTAAATTAGTTTACTAATACTTGTTATGTTAAATTAAATTACTGTACTATTTCTTTTCTTTCGATTTTATTTATTTATTTACTTATAGCCTCTTAACAACAAATGTTTTCTGATTAAGAGGCTATAAATAAATATAGGAATAAGCATGATCTATAAATGAATGAATTGTTTTTATTAAGGTGGCAACTAAATTATAGTTTCTGATTATAAGTACACAATGTTCATATAATAATTAAATGACTAACATTAAAATAAATTGAGATAATAATCCTTGAGCCAAGGATTTTTTCTTACAAACATACACATTGTCCCATAAAAAATGCTTTTCTGTTGTGTTGTTACAAAAGCAAAAAAAGATTCGGAATTTAACCAAACCAGGTTTAAGATCAAATTTTATTATAATTAGTATACTAATATAATAACCAACACCTTGTGATTCAATTTACTATGTATTTTAATGCCTATTGATTTTCTGATTAGACTTTGTGGACATACAAATGATATCTTTTTTTTAACTGACTCCGTAGTAGCCTAGTGCTATGGACATGTGCTTAAGAAACTGGAGGTCATGGGTTCGAATCCTGCGGGGTCTCAACCAATTTTTATTGTTGTTTTGTAAAAAAAGAAGAAAATATCTTCAATTAAAAATCCCATCAAATTTGGAGCAGACATTCCATAGATTAGCAAGTACAAGAGAGACAGAGAGGCAGGAGACAGACAGGCAGATGTTTTAAAGAATTTTATTATATATCACTATGTTATCATTTAATGTTATGTACAGATACATCAATTTTATTTGTTTGTAAGGATAAAGCTGACTCAAGGACAAAGAAAGGATCAAATAGTCATGAAATTGGTGAGACATAATTTACAGCTCGCCTCCAAAAACAAAAAGCTTACCTTCTGTGTATTTTTCTAGACTGGTTTCGTAATCGCCAACTTTGAATGCTTCATTACCATCAACCTTCAGAAGCTCTGCTTTCTGCCGCCTCTCAGCCTTCTGGTCATCCGTGAGATCCACTTCTGCATCTTTCAAAGACTCCTCGTCGATTGAATCTGCCTCACTCTCTTTATCACTTTCTTCTTTATCTTCGTCGTAATACAGTTTGTCTTCTTTGTCTGTATCTTCTGTGAGAGGATTGTCTGAAAGTAATATTGTTTGGTTTATTATTGGTTCAAAGCATTGAGATGAGCAGAGTGTTCATCGGTGGTAAGTGACACCTGCCCTGCCCATAAGAAAAACAAGAGGCACATGTTTCATTTCATCATCGTCATCATCATCATCAGCCTTTGATAGTCCACTGCTGGACATAGGCCTCCCTTAATACACCCCTATCCACTAGGGGGTTTTTGGACCGTATCCCACCACCCTGGTCCAATGTGGGTTGGTGGGTTGACCAACTTTTTACACGCCCATCCAACGCATGGATCATCTTACTTTTCAGACAAAAGGGTGATTGGCCCAAATTGCCCAACCAACTTGGAAATACAATGAAAATTTGTTGAGACTCTGCAGGATATGGCCAATAATTACTCCAGCAACAATGAATAATACAACTGGTAAAACCGTTTACTAGTAATTAATTTTTTAGTTAATATGGATTTAAAATAACTATTGAAACTTTATAACTAAGTGGTTTAAAAATACTCTGTTAGTGGTGTGTCTAAACTGCCGAAGCATCAGGGGCTCCTATTGGTTAAACCATCCATGGGGATTGCATGTGTTATTTTTAATAGGTTTCAAGTAGGGTCAATATGATGTATAAGTTAAAATTAGAATCTATGGAGCACTTATAAATGTCAACAATTATAACCAGTAGAAATATTTTATTGAAAAAAAGGTATGTAAAAAATCAGAGAGTAACATGGCTTTATTTTTAAAACAAATTTGTCTTGTACTTTTTTAAATTTGACACAGTTAGTTTTATGAGTGTAATATTAAGAATTTTTGCCAACTGCACTGCTGCACATAAATTACAATACAGGTAGGAAATAATTAATCGACTGTCCAAAAAACTTTACAAAAAAATATGTCCCAACCAAAAAAAATTATAAACTTCTCTGTCCATATTTAGTTAACCCATGTAATTAAACACTTAATAAGCGCAAACAATAATAAATCCAAACAAGATTTCCAATGGTTTGATGGTTTCGTACAATTACGGGCGCGATCATTGTTATAAAAATTACCAAATTTAGTTTGTGCGTCTCCAGCCGACTGGACAAAGTCATCCAAGCTGGATCCCGGGTGTATAACATTTTCTGAGCCAGGTTCTTCTGTATTTAATGATAATTCCAAATCTTTGGTTAAATCTTCTATAACTTCCTCGTTAGAAACAGTGTTCGTGCTTTTAAGACGTTCCGACATATTCGCGAAGATTAGGGTTAGGCAGCTTAACAGGCGGTGGGGTATAATTAAAAATAATTATTAAATATTACTTAGACTTACGAATTATGAAAAAACGCGAGTGAAAATTGTTGTGAACAGAATTAAACAGACCACCCAAAATTTTCCAAAGATAATGACATTTGACAATTGTTTGTCATTACAAATTGAAATAAAAGGACACGTTTTGTTGTTGCTTAATATAAAAAAATTACATGTATTTTTGTTCTTATTATAATAGTAATAGTACAGACTTTAATATATATTATATTAAAATCTGTACTATTATATTAAACAAACATATCTCTTTTTTAAAATTTCTTAAACATTCTAAAATTCTAAATCTGTCACTTCACATGGAACAAGTGTAGCTGTCATTACTTATATTTTAGTTTATTTTATTTTAGTTTTGTCGCCTGATAACGGTCTTTATCGCTATTAGCATCACTTTTTACGTGAAAGTTAAATTACATTTTCGCTTAGACAGTCCATTAAAGTTTTTGCAACGATTAACCAACGATCTTGTAAACAATAAATCGGAAATCATTTACCTGCTATCTTATAGACATCTAGCAGCTTTAGTTACAAATGACTTGTCATATACTAGCTGTACGCTTCCACTCTCTAGAGACTTTTTCTACTTTATTAGAGTATTTATCAAAGATCCGATAGTTGAAGCAACTCCGTCAGCGATTTAAGGTTGACAATGTCGAATTGAAATTTACTAACATCTTATGCATCATAGTTTGACCCGTAAGGCTAGTTACTTAGTTCGACTGGTACGTACGGCTGTAAGCCGTAAGCCGAGACTGAACAATAAAGTTGCTCTATCCACTGGCTGGCATTAGGCCCCCAGGCGAACGCCTGGGCCGTGGCAAGTTCTCGAGAGAGAGAACGACGAGATTATGCCAACTAGCGGCACTCCCTCCATGAGCAAGCTATAGCCGCAAAGACTAAAAAGCCAGCAAGTAGCAACTCTTCATATCTTTTGTGAGTCCGTCTGAAAATCAGCTACCATGGCCGAATTGAAGACTTCGAACACAAATTGGTCGGAGCAAGAAATAAGTACAATTAGTGACTTTATAAAGATCCAAAATTGGACTGTGTATTTGGTATAGTGGTCCATATTATGTCGCGCTTGGTGGCTTGTCATGCCTATCCCTGCTACGTACTCGAACGACCTATTTACATGGTCGATGGCAACACAATAAGCGTTTTCAAATTTTAGGCACAACTATTTATATCTTGACATCGATACGCAAAGAAGAGAAAACCGACTATGGAGTCTGGGAAAAGTCTTACACATCGGATATAATTTTTAAACATTGTAAAAATATATTCAGATATAAACATTATATAAAACAGTAAAACTGTATTATATATTTTCCAACGAATTTATCATCGTGTGCACTTGATCATTTCTGGTTAAGGCTATAATTATCATTTTTATCTTTGAATATAAAAAAATGTAAATTTAATATTAAATATTACGTATTTTGCTTAAACAAAACGAACAATAGCCACAAGTTGGTTGTCATGGCGGATTGACAGTGACACATTTCAGTTCTACGTCAAGCAAGTTCCATTCTATTATAGTTTATTGGGCTCGTGAATTGGCTCATAGACGCGACTAAGAACTATTATTTTTCTGTTAACTAATTTATTTCGTTATTAATAAAGCTACTGACGGTATTTTCATGTGTAGTGTGACTAATAATTTGAGCTAAAAATTAATATTTTGAAATTTATCCAGAAATTCCAGCGTACGTACGTGTAGGATACGTGAAACGGAACATAACCTTCAAGTTCAATTTGAGAAGAGGGTCAAATCGGGATTAGATAGAATAAATTTAAACGCGAAGTTCACACGTTCTTAGTAATATTAGCATAATTTAGTTTCGTGACCGTTAATCGTGAATTGTTTACATAGTGTACGAAGATACTAAATAAGTTTTTATAGTACGACGCCACGAAAATGTTCCTGAGGAACTGTCTCCGAACTTTCTCCGGGTCTCGGGTTCGACTCTTGCTAAATAATAACTGTACAGCATCGACGTTCATAAATTACAAAAGTGTCGCGTCCCTATCCACCTCTAAGCTCGCCCTGAAGAATGAGAAGTGAGTAAATTTATATAAATCCTATTTTTATTACTGTTTTCAAAATTATTTTCTAGAAATAGTTTCCGGTTCAATCTTGATGGTTATGATATATACCACAATTAAGTAAAAAAAAAATTTTGTGTTTTAAGGCGACAATTCTTTTTAGTCTGAATATATTTTCAATGTTATATATTATGTGTCTATTAGTAACTTAGGAATTTGCGATGGTTTAGAGCTGTTAGTTGACAAGGAATTATTTAATTGTCTTATAAACATATATCTAAATCAGGATTATCAACAAAACATCTGTATAGAGTAAACATTTTATTGTTTATTTCCAAGCAATAAAAAAAAAATTTAGTTAATTTTTGTTTAATTACAAATTAATTGTTTTTCCAGTATTTTGGTATCAGTAATTCACGGTAAATGCACATTCAACTGTTCACATTGCATTCATTATCTTATCTTTTGTATAAGTATTTTAATTATAATGTTGTAAACAATACCTATACTAAATAAGTGTGATAATATCTTAATAGAACCAAAAGAGGGATAATATGAAGCTATAGCAACATTTAGATATAGCAATAAAGATATTTTCTATTAAAATTTATTGGAAAAGTTTGTTTTTATCATGCTCTCTCTAATAGATTGAATACCTGTATGTCTCTATATTAAAGAATGTGACAAATTTTCATATTTTTGGATATGTAAATGTCACTATTTAATACAATCATTTTTTGACAGTTTGTGTGGCAACTTATTCCTATCAAGATCCAAGTTTTCCAGAAGGATATTCAATTATATCTTTAATATTGTTTTATACAATATTAAGTAATAATAACTGCCTCCATAGCCTTGTGGTAAGGGCATGTGTAGTTGCTAGTTGGTTAGGACAATTTGGGCCGATCACCCAATTGTCTGAAAAGTAAGATGATCCATGCGTCGGATGGGCATGTAAAAAGGCGGTCCACCCACCAACCCGCATTGGACCGGCGTGGTGGGATACCTAAAGCTCACGCCCTTACCACTAGGCTATGGAGAGAGTTATATTGCTCAAAGTCATTATGACAATTACTTGCTTTGGAAAATTGTCATCAATAACTGTACTCGACAATTGAGGTTGTAGGTCCCCGTTTTTATAATAGACCATCTGGGATAGCACCACCGTGGTGCCCATTTCTGTCGCAAATTAGCAGCGTGTAAATACTACCGTCTTCCGGTTTGAAGGGCACCGTAGCCAGCGTAATTACTGGGTACACGAGTCGTAACATCTTGGGACATGAGGGATTCGTGGTGTACATTTACAGAGACAGGTCCATTTCTTTACAATTCATTTTTTAATGGCATACGCAGGCGGACGAGCAGTCGGGCCACCTGATGGGAAGTGGTCACCGAAGCCCATAGACATTTGCAATACCAGTGGTATGGCCAACGCGCTGCCTACCGTGAGACATAGGGTGTTAAGTCTCGTTTACCCAGTAAATATGCAATATTTCCGTTACGTTCAAATAGGAAATCGATTAGTTTTTATATCCGAAGTTAGTTAATAATAATGAAATTATATGCGATTTAACCGAGGAAATGTCGAATAAAATGTCTTAACGAGTTATAAAGTGTTCGAAACGTTGGAAGTTAAAAATATAAGTTAAGTCGATAACTAGCGACCGAACCGTTGCGTAGCTTGAAAGATTTAAGCATACATAGGGAATGTAGGGCCAGAGAAAGCGACTTCGTTTTATACTATGTAGTGATGCGTAATATTTGCGTAAATAATTGAATAAATAATGATAAATTGTGACTAGGACGTCTGAATTACGACGATACGCACTACTGGACAATGTTGGTCGACGACATTTGGTTGCTACGGACAACGAATAATAATCAAAGTCTACATACTCTATCATATTTTACTTACCCATTACAAAAATACTATGGATACTCTAAGGATCTTTAATAATTTCTTTCTAGATCTTAAATATCTTTATTAATTATAGAAGTAATACATTCTCTTATTGATTGTCAAACACGCTAACACTGGTTCGGAATAGGACGCCTCTGACCTGAGAAGACCCGTTGGCTGGGAGAAACTTAGCGGGCTGACATTAGCAGAATCAGCGACACCCTTGGTTATAATTTTAAGATTTACCTAATTATAATTATATAAGAAGAAGGGCTATAACTTATGCGCAGGATATACTTACCATCAGAACATTACCGACTTATATTGAGTCCACCTTCTCCTTAACCAGGGTCAAGGTAACCTTCGTTCTGATGGACGGGAAGCGACTGGAGACTGAGGCCAATGTGGGCGACTCACTTCTGGACGTGGTGGTAAATAATGACCTGAACATCGAGGGTTTCGGTGCCTGCGAGGGGACCGTCACCTGTTCCACGTGCCATGTGATACTCAAGCCCGAAGATTACGAGAGGTGAGTACATATTCAAATTCAAGTATCTTTATTCAACATGGAAGCATTACACTTATTTTAGAAAACTCAAAGAGATTTCCAAAAATTAAAATTGATGCTCACGTGACCCCGACAACAGCCACGATGTCTCGTGCGGACAAGTCGATGCGTACCACCGCCTTAAACCATACAACACAGATCCAGAACCATGTAACACCATCACAGACGTACAACACTTATCCCACGCGGGGGAGTTCCGTTCCAGGTAGCGGCTTATACGAAGCTGCCCCGCTATTTCAGGCTCGTTTTTATACACGATTTCGGACAGACATAACGTCAATATCGAGACTTCTTTTCTCTAAGTACCCGCATTAGAAATAATATTCTGACTCTTACTTAATGGTTCTCAACAATGCTACCATCGGTTCGGAAAGGGAAGTCCCTGACATTAGAAGAACCGGCGAAAGAAATTCAACGGAACTATTTTTTTGTACCGCCTACGTGTAAACTCAGTTGTTTCTTGGTAGTTAAGACAATTTGGTAGGTTACGATCTCGGAGTTTTAAACGTTAGGAAACACCAGAGTTGAAGATTATTTTGTTTACATGGGGAGATGCCTATATCTGCGTAGGTAATACACAATTCGTAACTTATGTAAACAAATAAGTCTCCAGTTTATGTCAAAGGATTCTGAGCAGAAGGCACCGTAGTGGGACTACAGTGCCCATTTCTGCCGAGACTCAGTATAGTGTTTTTACTCTACTGATTCTTGGTATACAGCGTTCCGGTAAAAAGAGCTAGCGACAGTGCTCGGAAAATCGAGGTTTCATATACCATTTTTCTGGGTGTCGAGCGGTTTTGTGGGGTCTTTATAAGCCTACATTACATGCATGTTATCAACATCAGGTGGAAGCTTCTCTCGTTTCGCCAATAACAATAAAAGATCTACAAAGGTCGAGGTTTTATTGACAAAAACGTTTAACTGACTTTGACCTTTGAGTTTCGAAAATACTGAGGTCCAATGTAATTCCGCTGTTATTGACCTACGAGGGTCGAATCTACTACTTAATTTTGACCTTAACAGTGCGGTCGTAATCTGTACCTTAACTAAAAATAAACAAGGAATTGCTGTAAACTATATGACTCATAGCAACGAAACCTTGTTGTTAACCACTAAGCGACTTGAAATTTGGTAGGAATATTCCTTTCGCCGACTAGAGCTCAGTTAAGAATGGATTTTACGAAATTCCATTCACAAGGTGGGTTGGGAGGTTGCTAGTATAAGATATAATAAAGAAGACTGAACTGCAGAAACGCCTGAAGAACTGCCTCCGTAACCTAGTGGTATGGGCGTATGCTTTAGAAACCGGAGGTCGTGGGTTCGAATCCTGCGGGGACTCAACAAATTTTCATTGTTGTTTCCTTGTTGGTTAGGGCAATTTGGGCCGATCACCCAATTGTCTGAAAAGTAAGATGATCCATGCGTCGGATGGGCATGTAAAAAGTCGGTCCACCCACCAACCCGCATTGGACCAGCGTGGTGGGATACGGTCCAAACCCCATGATGGATAGAGGTGTATTAGGGGAGGCCTATGTCCAGCAGTGGACTATAAGAGGCTGATGATGATAATGATGATGAAAGAAGACTATCAAGCACAATTCTGTTTAACAAAGAAACCATGTTTTGGTATAAGAAGAAGAAAATTTCCTTAATAAATTTAAAATTGCACGTTGATAACATGAAGAGGTAGTTATGATAAGATAGTATCTCTACGTCATCATCTATATCTATACAAATTAATAAAACTGATATCTCTAACATTTAAAATAAACATTTTTAAATGATGTAATTTCTGTATCATCATTATCATCATCATCATCAGCCTGTGTCAGTCCAGTACGTTGAACATGGTATTGAATCCCTTCAAACCTCGGATTTACTGGATATTTGACTTCCTTGTTAAAGACCGATGACACCCTCACTTCACTATTTTGAGCAGTTTGGTCCGTTCTCCTTTTTCACCATTTTAATTTAAATATATCAATATTCAGTCTGTATTTTTAGTGGGATTTTCTATAAAGGCGTATTTTTAAAGTATTATTTATTTTTACAAAGATTCTATATTTAATTCTCTAGGCTAGCAGAGGAAGCCAGCGACGAAGAGCGTGACATGTTAGACCTAGCCTACGGTCTAACTGACACTTCCAGGCTAGGCTGCCAGGTCATCCTAACCAAAGAGCTGGACGGCCTAGAGGTCAAAGTACCGGAGACGATAAATGACGCGCGCAGCTGATGACAACACACTCCTATTAATAAATACCGAAATAAAGTTTATATTTATCTGTAAATTATGGTTTTCGGAGTTTTATTAGTGTTAAATAGAATATTAAGATGATTAAATGAATTACGTGACAAAATGGCTGGACATTTTGCCGCCATTTTAAAATGTCACATTTGACAGTTGTTTTTTTTAGTGCTGCCAATGACGATTTTTTTTATTACTTTTTCTGTATTAATTATTAAAAAGAAAATGTTTTGTTAGATTTGTTTATATTTAGTCATGTTTTTTTTTCGTAGAAAGAAGTAATCACGTTGGATATTCTTTATTGTCATATATTCTGAGTTCTGAGTTACATAAAAACGCAAAATGTTAATCGTTACAAAATTTATTAAAAACTCTTTAATATAATCGGTTTCAAATATTTTTTTGTTATATTTAGTTTTTGTTTTGGTATTCAATTTCTGTTATTTGTTCATTATTGTTATAAAATATAAACTTTCGTTAACCGCAAAACAGTTATACTGTCATTAATGTTTCATTAATTGAGAATGTAATTAAGAATATTACGAAATATTTATTTGGAGATTATAAAGGAAAGACCAAACGCCGCGTATTTTCAGCGGGAATTTTTGAAATGTCAGTTTAACAAGTAATTTATTTTCAATTAGTTTATGTGTAATATTAATTATAATGAATATTACAATTATATGGTAACAACATAAATTTATTTTTTTAAAATATATTATTGTAATAGAAAGGTCCAAATATGCGCTTCCATAGCTAATGGCTTGACAAATATTGCTTATGGTGAATAAAAACGGTCACAATTTAGGAAAGATGCGTTGTTAGTTAATACGTAATGTATTTTTTTAGTTCTATAGTAATAGAAAAGGTTTTATTGAGCAGTATTGTGTTTTATTTTATTACTTCATCTCTGCATTTTATCATACCGGATCCAAACAAAGTGTAACGATGTTAAATAGCAACTTTATCCTATCTAAATACATAGAATTACCCTAAATAAAGCCTTACAGAAACATTATAGGTGCCAAAAATTTGCTAGCTTTAATTGGTTAAACATCGTGTGAGAAAAGATTTTCCTTCGTATTTATCGTGCTCTCTCAACGAGTTCCAGTACCTATACATCTCTATATTATACGATGACATTATTCATTTTCACATTTCACTTGAAACAATAAAGTTTCATATTAATGGATATGAAAGTGTCACTCGTTTACTACGATCATTCATTGACTGTTCGGGTGTCATCGTATTCCGATAAAGATCCGAGTTTTCCCGAAGGAAAATAATTTCACACTATAACTATAGCATATGACAGCGTTCTACCGGTAAGAAATCATTACTTGCCGGCGTTATCAGTTTTTTCATATCTTAGTTTTATTGTTGGGATGTCGCCATACGTCAATAACCATGCGAAGTTTTATTAAAATGTATGAATACATGTGTAAAAAGTTAGGTCCGAGTATTAGATATGTTATCGTTTTTCAGTAAAAGTTTTAATAATTAAATATGAACATTAGGCGTAAAAACTAGTAAAACATCTATACAAAAATTGTCAATTTAGATATGTCAAACATTTGTCGTCATAAATTGTTTAAATAACTCAAAATCTTAGTTTAACATTTCAAAGAATAATCTATATTTTAGGATGAAGACATAATACGTAGTCTTGATAAAGGGTCTCAATTTTTTTAATAACATATCTGTTAACCTAAGCAAAATAAAATATGTAAATATAACCCTAAAAATTACTTTGAAAATACAGTCTACGCATTTTAATGGGCGAATAGGTCATGTCGTAGTCCGATTTTCGATTTAAAAATTCACTAATATAACAATTCATAAAGAGGGTGAAATTTTAAGTTCAACCTTTTATTATCAGAGCTATCTTGGTACCTTTTTTTCTTGTTTATTATTAAATAACGTCCATCGATGTGTCAAATTATTACGCAAGTGAGTTCTAAATTAATGATTTGCAATAAGTCCATTAAAATAATGAAGGAATGCTATAATTAAATAATATCCCGTAAATTACGCCACAGAGTCGTTATAAACGCATTAAGAAACTAATGAATAATGATTTAACTACAGTTACAATAACCTTTAAATTTCACGGTTTATTCATATTGATGTAAATTGTTCATAACTACCGCAGCTAACTTAAGAAATATAAATCACGTTAAGATTGTACCCACCAACCCGCATTGGACCAGCGTGGTGGTCCAAAACCCCCTAATGGAGAAGGCATGCATTGGGGGAGGCTTATGTCCAGCAGTGGACTAGCATAGGCTGATGGTGATGATGCTGGCAAAACGTCATGCGTTTTCCTAATTTACAGTCTATGTTATTGTAAAGTTTTATCGAATTTTGTTGGGACAGTTTCACGTTAAAGACAGTCCCCTAACACCAGTAAAATCAATCAATGCCTCAATCTATTAAAAAAAACAGCATCAAAATCCGTTGCATAGTTTTAAAAATTTAATCAAATATAGGGATATAAGAGAGAAAGCGACTTTGTACTATGGCTTTTATTTAACACTTACAGAAAAAACGTCATATTTATCACAACATAAATATGAACTACAAAAAACAACAATATTTATATACCATACAGATAAAATATGACAACAACGACTTATCGATTATTTCATAATTTCAATTAATGCAGTCGATCAAGCATAAATTTATGATATCAATAGAAACGAGCTTTGTTAAATTTTTCTTGCGCAGTTTTTTTTAAACAACATGAATTATTTTCCGTTGGTGATATTTGTTATTTCGAGTAAGTTGTTATCGGTTTCTTTTTATTATGTAGTAACTATTAAATATATCGACGACCGATGGAGTCGGATAGTTCTGGAGTGGAGACCGAGGCTCGGAAAACGTAGTGCAGGACGCCCTGCGGCAACTTGGAGTGACGACATTCGCAACGTGGCCGGTGTGGGCTGGATGAGAATAGCCGAAGATCTAAAGCGATGGCGTGCATTAGGGGAGGCCTATCTCCAGCAGTGGATTGACACAGACTGCTGATGATAATGATGAACCGAATGTATGGCTTAGTCGCACTGACTTACGATTCAGAAACCGAAGATTGTGGGTTTAATTCCTGCTGAAATTATACAACTTTTCGGCGTATTGTCCTTTTTAGGCTAATACAGACAAATTATTCGATTGCCTGTAAGGTAAGAAGATGTGTATGATGGATGAGCATGTAAAAATCGGTCAACCGCTTGATATCTCCGCGGTATCGTATCGGCTATCCGTCCCATCGGGCTATGAGAGTGAAGTGTGCGCACCTGTGTTTACGCGTACACTCGTGCACAATAATATCTAGGACATTTCTATTATATTACTATGATGTCAAACATATCCTTCGTACAATCTATTTGACATGAAAGATTAACAGTCTTGTAACTACGCCCTCTTTTTAAAGGAATCGAGAGGGAAATACCTCCGCGGTGACATTTTTGATGCAAAGCTGCGTTTTACACTGTGACATCCCGTTCAAGGGACACCATAAGTGTGTATTAGTATGTATTTACAGGGTAAACGAGACGTATCACACATGTCTAACGTCTTAAAATGCATTTCTTATGAGCAGGGTGTATCACTTTCCATGAACAAAACGACCTGCTTCATCGTGTCTCTTTCTTAAATGCTAACTAAACGTTATTGTTACATTTTAAATATTTATTATTATCTGCAATGTAATAACAAGATTATGTGGTATAATGCATCGTCAAATATTTTACAGTAAGCAGCCTCGAAGCGCGCCATCTACCGCTGAAAGTTTTACACAACTCCGAAAACCAATCGAAAATATTTTACCATTATTTGCCCTCTACTTTAGAAGACCATAACAAAATACTTGGATACTACGAAGACTCGCCTAGAGACGAGAAGAAAGGAATACCTTCAACAAGGATGGAATTATACTTTTCTCGCTTAAAAACGACCAAAAACATGGACTGTTAGGTCAATTGCTGAACGACATGGCGTCTTATAAAGCGTTGAAACATGAAAATAACTTGCGTGTAAAGAAACGATACCCAAGAATGTCATTTGAGAGTTTGTTGAGAAACCGTTACCGTGGCTCAATAGATGGCGCTGTAACACCTTATATAATGTTTGACTTTAATGAAATAGTCGGCTAGTTAGGTTCCGTTTTTTAAAATTATTTCTTAGGCAAATATGTTTAAAGTATGTCAAATGTTATTACTTTTCAAAAAAAGCAGTTATATTTGAAGACTTTTTTAGTTTTACTCGTTTCTGGGAGCTGATAAAATTAGTTTTATTGTATAAAAAATAACTGTCTACATTATTTTTACGAAACACTGCCTCTGAAAAGAAAATTGAGCGACTGTTCTTCTTTGAATGTATTAGAATAATTTGATTCGTTTATTTGAAGTGCCACGTAAATAGAATTTACATTGGCAACACAATATTCTATTACATTTATTTATTATTAATGTTAAGACAATGTAATTTGTGTTTTTAAAAAACAATTAAGATTATTCTATCTGAAATATCAATGATGCATACATATTATGATTTATTTTGAGAGCGGTATTCCCAGTAAGTCAAACGCTCCAGTGTTCCAAGTCTAACAAAAAGACAGAGACTTGTTCAGATTAAATAACATCTGTTGTTTATTTTTTTACAATTAAATAGGTACAGTTCTCCGAAGCTTGCGTAGCTTTATGTAAATTGCGTAAAAAACTTAAATTGTATTGGAAATTTCTGTTATGTCAGAATAATATAAAAATAACCTGCTGAGGACACATTCGTTGCATGTTAAAAATGCTAATGGCCATTGATGTCAACAGCATTTTCTCGTTTCAATAACGGCATTATATAAATAAAACTAAAATCAAAAAGAAGAAATTTGACTTCGCGTGTGTGCTTCAGTTTTTCCGATGGATTCAGGCAGAGTTTGCTGTGCATGCACAAAAAAATTGTATATTAACGACGTCACATTAGAAACGTCTTATTTATACAAAGTTTCTCTGCCACATTATACATGTTTTATACATATAAACCTTCCCCTTCAATCACTCTATCCATTAAAAAAAATAAAATTAAAAGTCGTTGCGTAGTTTTCAAAGATTTAAGTATACATAGGGACTGACAGACAGCGAGACGATTTGTTTGAAGATTCAGATTTCATTGAAGATTCAGTGCCAAATACAAATATCAATATAGTTTTATACTCGGTCAGATGTAGTAGACGATTCTGACATGTGAAATGTCGGTCTGGCTGCTGAAAACACTTTTGCCAATCGTAAAAGAAAAGCAATGGCACAATATCCACAAAAGCACTTAATTCCTTACGTTTTATGTTAGTCTAAAGTACTCTAGAAGTTGAAATGTGTTGATTGAGAATGTAAATAAATAAGTATAATGTGGGAAATTCAGAAAGATAGGTGATATTTAGCAATAATTTGCAATATGAAGGGCAGTGTATCTACTAAAATTATTGTTTAAAGAATTGACATGCAAATTTTTCAAATTCAAATTCAAAATTCTTTATTTAATTTAAGCTATGTCGAGCTGTTATGAACTTCAATATGCCACTGTTCCTAAAGTTTTATCCTGTCCATAGACAAACGGCAAGAAACTCTGCGTTAATCTGCTTTGAATTAGGAAGTGAATTTATCGAAGATAAGAATTGTGTAACATTTACGGTAAACAAACCCCAAACCGCGATGGCAAAAAAAAATTATGCGAATCCTCAAGAAAAGAAATATATCAGTAGTTTGAAATGAACGAAAGAGAAATAGAGGTTCATGAAAATCGATTGATTTTGACTGCTAATTAATGAAATTAATTGAGCATGAACTTATTAAGATAGGATGAAGCATAGTTACGGTTGTAGCTTTCCGCGTTTTTATCAAAATGGATAATTTAAGCATGGTGGTTTTGTTTCTCAAGTAAGATGTTATTGCGTGTTCAAATTTAAGTGAATTTTACTTTTATTTTATTAATATGGGACGTAACAAACTCTTTTCTTTAAATTTCTATATGCCTACATATCGAAACGTCGTATTTGACAAAATTGTTTACCAGAGCCGAAAACAATTTAAAAATATGCTTTTGGTCATAACTTGATACGTATAATAAAAGTTAGTATATTCTTTTATTTGTATTAAGATTAAATTTATTAAAAGTTATGATCAAAATATTTATTTTTTTATAGTTTTAAGTCTCTGGTGAACAATTTCATTTTTGTCAGTTACGACTTTTCTGTTTTCTTTCGTCGATATGTATACTAAACTTTCTTCTTTATGTAAGTTGATTTATTTATTAAGTGAATTGAGAGTATATGCGTTACCAACCTAAAGTTTTAAAGTGATACTAATTGCTTTTCACGATTTCGTAATTCAATCATTTTCCAAGCCTTCTATGCTCTCATAAAATATTTATGAATTGTTATTGTAGAAAGTATTTGATATTGAATAAGCCTTTATGAAATAATAAAACTAAATGCTTTGTAAATGTGATTTGTTATCTTAACAAAAATAATTGCGACGAAACAAATGACGTTATTGTTATTATCATTTCTTTTGTTTACGCGAATATATTCATCATTATTAAATAAAATTACTTTTTACGGAATAATTTACATATTTAAATTCCCGACGTTTCGAACACTTTCCAGCGGCCGTGTCACGGCCAGTCTACCCCGTGACCACGCGATAAAATCCGTAAAAGTAATTTTATTTAATGACGTTATTATTTATTGCGTGATGGTAGATATCATACTCCCGTATGGGAAAGCTCCAAGTCGCTTAGCGAGCTGTGGAGCGGGCTATGCTAGGTATTTCTCTGCGTGAAAAGTGAATAATGCAGACATCCACAGCAGAACGATGGTCACTGACATAGCTTGCAGATTAAGCAAGCTGAAGTGGCCCACATAGCTTATAGCACGGATAACCGTTGGGAAAGAAAGGTTCTCGAGTGGCAGCCTCGTACTAGCCTCCGCATTGTTGGACGACCCTCCACGAGATGGAGTGACGACCTGTGTAAATGTGCAGGGAGTCTGTGGATGCAGATGCATGATCATATGATGATGATGATAGATAATTATCGCTTCAATTCTAGATTTTCTTAAGTTAGCCTATTATACAATTTTCAGCCTGCAGTGTCAACGCCAGCCGACTGCCATCCCCTAATAAGTTACGTAGTGGAGTGAAAGGTCAAAATCAACCCAAAATTAACTTCAATTACACACCCCTCAAATTACAGAACGAAAATCAAATACTCGGATACTATGAGAATCTACCTATGCGTAAAAATTACGAAAACTACGGCGGCCATGACAGAAATTCTTTTTCCCACCAAAAGTGGCACAGATCCGCTAGAGAATGCGTTTGACAGGAACGGAATGATGATTCTGACAGTTCCGAGGGAGGAAGAGGACAGATTATTAAATAAATTGATGAACGATATTGTATCATATAAGGCTAAGAGAAATCGGGAGGTTTTGAAGAAACGACAACGATACGATGTGAAGTTATTGAATGATATATTAAGAAGCAATAGTTACGGTTCGCAAAATGGCGGCGTGCGGAAACTTGTCTTCGCCTTTAAAAATAAAAATGGGCGGTAGCTTACAGCCCCTTTTTTTTGTAGTAGTTATATTAATTACTTAATTTTTACTAAACAAATTATTTTTAAATTTGTTTTCTTACACTTTGAAAGTTCGTTGCGAAATTTTTTAGCTAATAATTTACATTTTGTCACATTAAATCGATCCCTCTGAAAGATTTCTGTCAGTCTAATAAAATTTTACGAAGGTTTATTTTACGCCATAATAATATAAAAAAACTAGTTACTACGTTTTTAAAAAAAATACTTTTTACTAGAGTCCGACCGAAAGGTTTTCCAGGCGAAACCGAAACCGACAGTTCGGCCGTGGCTTCAGTTCCGGCTGAAACCGAAACCATGTAAATTTTTTTTAAATACTGATATTTGGTGGTTTTACTCAAAAGACATGAAATGAAGACAATATATTACAGTAATCCTTATTTAAAGTTTTAAATTATTAGATATGATCTCATAGCAAAAATAAGCAAGCATCTGCCTCCGTAGCCTAGTGATATGGGCTTTAGAAACCGGAGGTCGTGGTTTCGAATCCTGCGGGATCTCAACAAATTTTCATTGTTGTTTACTAGTTGGTTAGACGAATTTGAGCCGATCACCCAATTGTCTGAAAAGTAAGCTAATCCATGCGTCGGATGGGCATGTAAAAAGTCGTGACCCACCCACCCGCATTGACCAGCGTGGTGGGTACGGTCCCAAAACTCCCTAATGGATCAGGGGTGTATTAGGGGGGCCTATGTCCAGCAGTGAACTTTTACAGGCTGTTGATGAAAATAAGCATCCATTATCAATAAAATAATTGCTAATTGTTCTGTTGCATTCAATACTGAGTTTTAGTATTTTGAGATCTTGCTAATTAATACTTTAGTTTGTCTTTGCAATTCCTAGGAGGGATCAAAAAGTAGTGAGAATGAGATTGAATATAATCATATTAATAAGTTTCCGAGTTCAGCTTTTTTCCAAGGCTTTCCTTTAAAAGAAGGGTTTTCTTGGTCCAACAAAAAGGCCTGCACTGCATCTTTTACTTGTTGTAGTCTTGGCTCATGTTTTCTCCAAGTACTTTTTCAATTTGTGGACAAGATGACAAAAAGCTAGGCGCCAGATCTGGTGATTAAGGCGATTCTTATCCAATTGGATCCTAGCTTGCGGAATGGCGGCCATCGTACTGCCAACCTTTTTTTGCCATTTGAAAAATGTAGCTTACGGATTCCCCGCCGCCAAAGCAAGGGGACAACAGGGACGTTTCGACAGGGTGACTTACATCCCTGGCCAAGATGGAACAGCCGGTATACCAACTAAGAAAACAACGGTTCCTCCTTTCTCATGTCACTGCAGCCGGTGTCAAAGGCTTCTTCCTTTCGGTTGTATTGGGACACCCGGACCGTCGCTTTAGGTGCCGTGCCAATCAAAGTCAAAACAATCATTCTTCCAAACATCAAATCATTCATTTTTCAGCCTACTTGCAATTAAGAAGCATGTGACAATGGCGTACGGCAGAGCAGACCCCTTTAATGTTTGTAATAAATTTCCTGCGTCGCTATTTATTTTTAAACTTAAGTTTTTGGTAACAGCCCACATTTATTTTTCTCCAATTTGAAGAACACGTTCGACACAAAGCAAACAAAAGATTACATTCAGATAAAAGGAAAAAGAATAGAAGATTCTTTTATGAATATATCAAATATCTGAGCTATGCCTTCCAGCATTTATATTCTGTTGCTACTTTATTATTTATATTGTGAGTAAATGGCGAGTATTAGGTATTTTCTCTACTTTTCAATCCCTCCTCGTCGTTCTATAACAATCATCAATATCTTGTAGTTAATTTTAAATGGTTATTTGAACTAAGATTGCTAGATTTCAGCAATTATACACTTAACTTTCACCACCACTTTTTTCAAATTTGAAATCGTTCAATTTTGTTAACACGATAACTTCCGAAGCCAGTCTCGGTTTCGGCAAAAGTTTTGGACAAATTCGGCGGGACACTACTTTTTACACTTATTTTATTTTTAATCGAAACGTACAGGTGTAAAAATGAAAAAAAAACTTTAACTGATTAAAGTGATCAAATATAAATAATATCACCATTTTATCACTCAAAGGTATATTAACCACAAAAAACGGTAAAAATAAAACGACAAAAAAACCTGCTTTAAAAAAATTTATTCCAATATCCTTCGGTGAACATCAATAGAAACGTCGTTCAACGAACAACAAGCGGGTACAATCGTAGCCAGAAACGCTCGTACAATAATTTAATTATATATTAATAATATCTTAAATGAAAACAATAGTCTAAACATCAAATTTTGTGCATTTCAACAGTACTGTACGATAAATAATATCAATTCATTTAATCTAACAAAAAAATGTATTCTCGTTACATTTATTATAAAACATACTTTACGACATACAAAATGTAACAAAAGCGCGTGTATAGATATAGTTAGAAATTATATTCCTTCGTAATTATTCGGAAAAGTTCGTATTTGTCGTGCTCTCTCAAATAGCTTCGGCACTTATACGTCTCTATATTACACAATGACACTGTCCATTTTGACATATGACACTAAACAATAAAGTTTCATATTATTAGATGTTGAAATGTCGCTCATTTATTACGATCGTTCATTGACAGTTCGGGCGTCGTCGTATTGTGATAAAGATCCTTGTTGTCACGAAGGAAAATAATCTCTCACTATATGTATAGTTCTTAGACAAGATCAAAGATTATGTACTCTTATTGGTTGAATATCGCGCGAGGATTCAAGATGGCGGCGGTCCACCAATAAAAACGCGTTCGCTTCTGGCGCTATTAATGTTCGACATTAGCCCTTTAATAGATGAATTATAAATATATGTATATATTATCTTATATATATTTTTATTTTCTACAGATTCCCACCTATATATTGACTCATCACGATATCTGTGGCGTGACCATAAGGCGTAGCGATTTGAAATTTAGTAGGAATGTTCCTTTCGCCGAGTAGAGGTCAGCTGAGAACGGATTTTACGAAATTCCCCCCACAAGGGGGGTTGAGAGCTATAAGGCAGATTGACTTGAAATTTGGTATGAATATCGCTTTTACGAAGTAGAGATCAGCTTAGAACGGGTTTTACGAAATCTCACCCCGAGGGGGACCACGAGGACAAAATCGCAGACAACGGCTATTTATAAATATATACAAAAATATTGTACCACTACAATTTAAGTAACACAGTAAACTGCCTCTAGCCTAGTGGTATAGGCTGTGGCTTAGAAACCGGAGGTCGTGGGTTCGAGTCCTGCGGGGAATCAACAAATTTTCATTTTGTTTTTAGTTGGTTAGGCAATTTGGGCCGATCACCCAATTGTCAAGATGATCCATGCGTCGGATGGGCATGTAAAAGTCGGTCCACCCACCAACCCGCATTGGACCAGCGTGGTGGGATACGGTCCAAAACCTCTAATGGATAGTGGTGTATTAGGAGGCCTATGTCCAGCATTGGACTATCACAGGCTGATGATGATGACAATTTAAGTATGATATCTTTACTATACCAGAGTCTGAAAAACATTGCATTAATATTAACAAAGCCTAATGTCAAATTGATTTGTCGCCAAAAAAGGAGGATTCTGATCGGTCGACTGCTGCCATCGCCTAACGATGTTCCACCAATCAGAGTACAACATATTTTAGTATTAGAGAATTCAAATTTTGACTTCTCTTACGTATGCCAATTAATACGGAAGAAAAACTTTTTCCGTCATATTTCAATCTTATTCTGAATCGAATACTAAAATATGTTAAGCATAAACCGTACAGTTTTTGTTAAATTATATATGACATAGTCTCAGAACGTTAAGAACATTGCATGTACAGTAATCTAAACTTTTAAATGCAACAGTCATGAAAATAAAAATAATAACCATCTATACATGGGCCAAATTAGACGCGGAAATCACATAAACAAAGTCAAACCGTCAACCATAACATCACGCGTTCCTATTGGTCGAAAATCACGCGACAATCAAACATGGCCACCGTCGACCAATGAGCGTTCACTTCTATCGATTTTTTTAAACTTTATTTACACGTTCCACGTCTCATTAGGCTCGAATACAACAATATCTATATATTTAAACAGAAATAACATAGCAAAATGTGTTTTTCAACATAAAACTACCATTTACTCCACTAACCCTAGCCCCCCCAAAACCGATAATTCAATAATGATAACAATTCAGAACTTTTTCAATCACTCGCACATCATTTCGTATTGTCACATTGCTTATTTAAAAAGTTTTCGATGAACTAACAAAAAACAAACGTCATTTTGCGATTAAACGATCAAAATTATTGTCAATAAATATTATTCGCAGTGACGTTATAGATAATAGCGAGAAAAGATTTTCCTTCGTAATTTTTCGAAAGTTTGTGTATTCATCACGCTATCTCAAATAGCTTCAGCACCTATACATCTCTATATTACACAATGACATAATCCATTTTGACATTTGACACTGAACAATAAAGTTTCATATCGATGGATATGAAAATATCACTCGTTTAATACGATCATTCAAGTATAAAGAGCCGAGTTTTGCTGAAGAAACATAACTTCTCACTGCATGTATAACGCCATCTAGCGTAAAGTGACACAACTTGGAACATACAACAAACTTAAAAAGTAATTACAGAATATAATTCAAACAATACATAAATATTTTCTATTTATCCCGTTAAATTACAAAAAAGCATCCATTTTAATTGCGATTTTCTATTATACTGTATGTATATTACTATGGTATATTTAAAGAGAAAATACATAGAGAAGATAGAGAAAGAGAGAGCTCGGAGGAAGCTGATCTTTATATGAGCTGAATAACAAATGGAATATTTAAAATAGCCCATAGCAAGGTATTCCTTTACTAATGGCGTCAGAATTAATATCTGGGTGACAGATCTAAAGTAAATTCAACGGGTTTACTTTAATCAGATATGGACCACGTATAAGTCATTCAAATTAATAACAATTTATGATTCCTAACGATTTCCAGAAGCTAAAGCCAAATGCGTACAATGTTTCAAGTCAAACGGACGCCTAGATTGTTCGATAACCGTTTGCGAATTCAAGATGGCGTCGTTGGACCAATCGGAACGTTTTATCGAACGTGTTTGTTATTAATCTCCTAACACTGACACAATGCCTAATTGGTCTTCATGCTCGATTTATTTCGTAAATTAAACGAACTTTGTATGGCGACTTTTATTTGAATGCTTAGCAGCTTAGATCTGGAGAAGGGAGATTGAATATCTCTATTGCGATACCTAAAATTATTTAGCTAGTAATTCTTGTATTTAACAAAGAGGCATTGTCCGTTTTTAAACACATCTTCGTGTCAGGAAAGACGAATTTCACAATAAAAATGTTTTAAAGGTGCTGGGCCCCCTTTTTACAGAGGGCGGTATCCGGAACACGTAGTGTAAAAACACTGCTGTGTTCCGGCTTGAACGGCACCGTAGCCAGCGTATTTACTGGGAGACGAGACGTGACATCCTTTGTCTCACGGTAGGTAGCGCGTTGGTGATACCACTGGTGTCACCAATATCACCACCTCCCATTAGCCCAACAGCTCGTCTGCCTTTGTATGCGATAAAAGGAAATAAAAAAGGTCTTATTTCTCCACGCCGTTGCCAAACAAAGGGTTAAGAATTATCGTAAACATTGTAACCCATGGCAACGGAGTGACGTCACACACCCATCGTCTTCATATTCGACGCCGCTCCGTTGCTATGGTAACCCGTCGTTTAACATAAACTGTATAATATTTTTGTCTCAAATATACAACATGTAACTGGCTATCCGAGATACATATACAAATCTTCAGCTACGCGCGTGTGTCCGTCCATACAGGGAATCCTCACAAACAAAATGGTAATGTAGAATTGGTTTTGCGACATTGTGTTCCTGCGGCTTCGTCATTCGTCTATTACATAGATCGGGCGCAGTCGGGAGCGATGGCGTGTTCCGGTCCGCAGGGCGCCCTCACCTGTCCGCCTGGCCGGCCTCCGCCTGGAAGGGGGCGCTCTGCCGAGACTTCTCCCTGCGACGGCTGCTGTCCAAGTGCAGGAGGCATCCGACCGCACCGAAGTACCTGTTTAGGTCACAAATATAATATTTGTTATGAGAAGCTTGGAAAAATGTGAGACAGACGATTGGATGGTAAACTTTTATTTAGTTAGTGTGTTACTTGATACATAATATAATTTTACTGATTCATTATATATTATATATATAGCGTTCAATTGCTTTACAATGATTTGTAATTATATCGGACGCCTTTCCAGGGTACATGGCTATGGGATAATGCAATTAGACGCGGCAAAAATCATCATCATCAGCCTGTGATAGCCCACTGCTAGACATAGGCCTCCCCTAATTCACCGCAATCCATTAGAGGGAGGAGGAGGGACCGTATCCCGACCCTGGATTTTTTTAAAATATTTATGAAAATAATGAAACTTCACGATTTTCCGTTCTTTCACCTGCCCCTATCCAATCCGTCTTCTTCCCCCTTTTTTACCTTTTTAACTACCCTTTTTTACCTTTCCCCTATCCCTTCTACCTCTTTTGCAATATTTCTTTCGCTGGTCCAATGCGGGTCGGTGAGTGGACCGACCTTTTACCCGCCCATCCGACGCACGGATCGTCTTACTATTCAACCAAATAGGAAACAACAATGAAAATTTGTTGAGTCCCCGCAGGATTCGAACCGACGACCTCCGGTATACCGCTAAGCTACGGAAGCAATCTATAATTTGAAATTATCCGTATTTCACTATTATTTGAAATTATATCGGACGTTCCAATCCCTTCCCAGTATCATTGATAAGGGGATAAAGTAATTAAAAGCGATAACCTTGTCATTCATCATCATCATCAGCCTTTGTTATGCTGGACATGAGGCCTCCTATCACACCTATCCATTAGGGGGTTTGGACCGTATCCACCACGCTGGTCCAATGCGGGCTATTGGGTGGACCGACTTTTACATGCCCATCCGACGCATGGATCATCTACTGTTTCAGACAATTGGGATCGACCCAAATTGCTCTAACCAACTAGAAAACAACAATGAAAATTTGTTGCGTCCCCGCAGGATGCGAACCCACGACCTCCGGTTTCTAAAGCACACGCCCATACCACTAGGCTACGGAGGCAGTCATAACACTTGCAGAATAACACTTGTACTGATTAATAATACGGTTCAATCAATGAACTGTGGTGGTGTGGGCTTGCGCTTCCGAAGCCTTATCTCCCTTCGGTCGTGTCGATTATCCGTCCCATCGGAGTGCGAGAGTGTAAACATAGTATGCCCAATGATTGTGGCCTAACACATTGTTAACAAAAGAAGACAACATAATTAGTCGTTTTGTTTAGATCTGCTGTTTAATTTTATTTTAAAAATTGCAAACTTTTTATTATGTTTATCTAATCTGTAATAGAGCATGCTATGTTTACCTGTGAATTAGTGTGCATTAAAAAATAAATAATTTGTTTCTTGTCTGTTCGTTCTGGCTAATCTCTGTAATGGCTGGTCTGATTTGGACGGGACCTTCGGGACCTATAGGGACCGGGGAATAGACTGCTGACGTAACCGGGAATTTTTTTATATGCATTACCATGCGGACAAAGTCGCGGTAAACAGCTAGTGTATAATAAACATATTATAGTATGTCGCCATAATCGTAATAGACTGAAAAGACTCGATTATAAGATGCTACATACCCTTCGTGTTCTAAGAAGAGAGCTTTCAGAGCACCCCTGGACCAGTAGCTCATCGCGTAGGAAAGCAGCTTCATAGATAGCGGGTTCACTCTTAAAAAGTTACCGCAGAACACCACCTGTAGAACATAGAAAATATTTAATAATAATAATAATAACTGACTGCCTCCGTAGCCTAGTGGTATAGGCGTGTGGCTTAGAAACCGGAGGTCGTGGGTTCGAATCCTGCGGGGACTCAACAAATTTTCATTGTTGTTTCCTAGTTGGTTAGGCAATTTGGGCCATCACCCGATTGTTTGAGAAGTAAGATGATCCTGCGTCGGATGTGCATGTAAAGTCAGGTCACCACCAACCCGCATTGGGCCAGCGTGGTGGGATACGGTCCAAAAACCCTCTAATGGTTAGGGGTGTATTAGGGGAGGCCTATGTCCCGCAGTGGACTATCACAGGCTGATGATGATGATGATGAATAATAATAATATCCGAAGGAACAACGCAACATCATCTAGTCCCAAACTAAGCAAAGCTTGTACTATGGACACTAGATTATTGTTAAATATATAGATTTAATTTTATCTAGTAAATAAATATCCACCCAAATACAGAGAGAAACACCATGTTGTTCACGCAACATTTTTCTCGTGGTGGAATTCGAACCCACACTTTTCAGCGCAACAGTCGGGTCACTAACCACTGCACCGAAGGGTCGTCCTCGATTTAATTACTAATTATTCTATAGAGCATGTTTTATATATAGGAAATATTCCACACTATATCAAAGCTATGAAATATACGTAGCCAAATAAAATCAGAGAAAAGCAACGGCAAAACTAAACTCGTCGTAACAAGTTGTATAGTTAAACGGCATATTATATTACATTTTGTTTTAATAAATTATATATATTTTATAGAAATAATGAAACTTCACGATTCCCCGTTCTTTCACCTGCCCCTATGCAACCCATCTTCTTCCTTTCCCTTTCTTACCTTTATAACTACCCTTTTTTACCTTTCCCTTATCCCCTCTCCCCCTTTTGCAAAATTTCTCTCGCGATTTTATTCACTGTTCATCACCTCACACACTATCTTCCCCCTCAATCCACAAATCAGACTCTTTCTTCCCTTCTTTACTCCACCTATCACACAATCTCTATCTTTCCACTCCACCCCTCGCAGTTTCTTCATCTCTACTCCATTATCACATTCTCTTCTTCCCTACTCCATCCATAACAATCTCTGTTTCACCTATCTCCACCCATCACACTCTTTCCTCCCCACTTCACCCGTCGCTTCTCATCCCCAACCCTATAACACTCTTCTCCCCCCACTCTCCCTATCCCCTCTTCGAAATCTCCTTTCCGTCCCCTCTCCACTCTCTCTCCCACTAATCTCCCCGCAATCTCACCCGTTCGATGCTCTCGTTGACGGCGCAGAGCCTCGCGATGGAGCCGATGTTGTTGGTGATGGTGACCAGCGTGGCCCGAGCCAAGTCCTCGCGGGACACCTTCGCCCGTCTGTCGGCCGCGCACATCTGCCCGAAGCTGTTGGAGATGAAAGAGATATAAGCGATCTATTAAGAAGATAGATAGGATTTAAGCGCCGTTTGTATATACAAATTTCTTTCTCCTAGCAACTTATAAAGCAATCTGGTATATCGCAATTGCTTTGTATAATCTGTGGGTAGCGTCCTTGACGATCAATAAGCGAGTGTAACACTTCTATATCGAATAAAGATATTTGAATTTTAATTTAATTGTATACTAGCGACCGACCCCGGGTCCGCACGGCTGCAATACTGATATCTATAAGCTTTCTTTACAATATTATCCATCCTTCCTCTTCAATTACTCTACTTATTAAAAAGAACCGCATCAAAGTCCTTCGCGTTTTTAAAGATTAAAGCATACATAGGGATATAGGGACAGAGAAAGCGATTTTTTTCATACTATGTAGTAAAGCCAAGAAAGACTAAAATGAAACAGTTGCCTTCTTTAAGATCGGGTTCGACACTGAAACGACGGAGGCGGTTCATGTCATGTATGCATTCAGCTCTTTCTAATGTACCGCCTTTTCACTCACTCCGAAAGCGATGATCAACCCAAACAGCAAATAGAAGAAATGGAGTAATAGACAAAACTGTGTAACCTATGGCACAAGTATGCCCTTGTAAGTACAAGTACCGCTCCTATACAAGGCTGTAGAACTTAATGCAAGTGCTCTCTCTCACGCGATCCACCTATTCTACCTCCTACCACCTACACCTCCACCTCCTTTTGCACCTCCATCTACCTCCTCTACCACTAGTTCGACACGTTCCCCAGCCCCCTTAACACCTTAATCCCACCTATCTACCTACCATCACCATAATTCCTACAACCCCTTGCACAGTTAACCAATTAAATGTATTAACCTTTGATAGAAAGATAAACTGATAACCGATTCGCTTCATTATTTAGCTTTATTGACACAATCCACGCATGAAATTATTGACGGAGAGTTTTCATTGCATTTGTAAATAAAACTTGGCTATTAATACCTTCTAATACGATTGAAGCGTTAAATTATAAGCCTATTTTCCTAACCTCTTCCTATACCTCCCCTATACCATCCCCAGCTCCCCTACCTCCCCCACCACCACTAGCATCCCTATCTCCCCTACCACCCCTATCTCCCCTGCCACCGCGACGCACCGTCCGCACTCAACAAGCGACAACCTGCTCGCCACCAGGTCCCCGGGCAGCCCGAAGCGCGCGTAGTCCCCTCCGTATATGTCCCGCACCAGCTTGTCCACTGCCGTGTTGTCTCCCGAGGCCGCCAAGGAGATGGCCTCCTCGAAGCTGCTGCAGCCGGTGAGGAGGCAGCAGAGGCCCAGGAAGGTGCCGCCGCCGAGGCTGGAATGGACCGACAGAATGGACGGCTGTGCTATTAATAATAATGATAATGACCTCTGTCTGTCACTAAAGAAATATAGGTAGCTCCCCTTATAACAGAAGGCCTCGGGTGGTAACACCGCAGTGCTTATTTTTGCGCAGAGCGGTGTGAAAATACCACTGTTCCGGTTTGAAGGGCACCGGTAGCCAGCCTATATGCTAGGTAACCGAAACGCAAAGGCATGATAGGGTATTGTCAAAGTCCATGGGCGTCGGTGACCACTTTCCAACAGGCGACCCGATTGCTCGTATGCCTTCGTATGCGATAAAACAGTAAAAGCCGCTTGTACGTTATTTGTCACGTCGTAAACAACACTAGAGATAGAACAGAAGTGATCTAATTTTAATGTCAATAAGGAATTGCGTTCGAAGCGAACGCGAGCCGCACGCGATATTTAACAAAGTATTTGCGTTTGAATCGGTGCAATATGTTTGCTGGATAATTAAGCCAGATAATTGTAAATGTAATGTTCCCTCTTGTTGTTATGTATAATATTATATCCAGGCGCTGACAAAATTCAGCAATAAGGTCAATTGAATTCCTTTGCTTCACCTTTCCTTCTTTAACAATGTGTATTGCTCGAGTTAAATAAGTGCCTAATATGTAGGAGCGGGGTTAGAGAGATCACTCTCAACTTCTATGAGAGTGAAGGAATTGGAATAGCTCCTGCGCAGTTGGCAGACATCTTATATCGACATAGTCAATATCGACTAAAATGACATCATTATTATTATATCCACATCTGAACTATAATACAATCGAGGATCGAACCTGGTCCCGCCGCTGACCCGGAAGTAGTCCCTCGGCCCGTTGACCACCAGCATGGAGACGCCGCTGCCGATGTTCACCAGCAGGAAGGGGTACGGCGACGAGAAGTCGTAAGGCTTGCGGACGTACGCGCTCAGCGCCTCGCCCGAGTACGGCGGCTGGAGGCGATGAATCATTATTTTATTAATATCATTATCATTATCGTCATTATCATCATTATTATTATCGTCATTATCATCATTATCAAATTCGAGTATCATTATTCAATATAGAAGTTTACACAAACACGCCACCACCGGTTCGGAAAGTGACGCCTCAGACCTCCGAAGATTCAGCGGGCTAACTGTTTATGTCATCTTTTGAAATATTCGACCATATTATACTGCCTCCGTAGCCTAGTGGTATGGGCGTGTGCTTTAGAAACCGGAGGTCGTGGGTTCGAATCCTGCGGGGACGCAACAAATTTTCATTGTTGTTTCCTAGTTGGTTAGGGCAATTTGGGCCGATCACCCAATTGTCTGAAAAGTAAGATGATCCATGCGTCGGATCTCACCAACCCGCATTGGACCAGCGTGGTGGGATACGGTCCAAACCCCCTAATGGATAGGGGTGTATTAGGGGAGGCTTATGTCCAGCAGTGGACTAACGAAGGCTGATGATGTGATGTGTGTGTGTGTGATGTGACCATATTATAGGCCAATTATAGGCTATATATTCTGCATATTGAAACAGAACCTGGAGCGAGCAAACATTACTGGGCTGTGGTATCATTTAAAAATAATTGATATTATAATAACCCTTTAATATATAAACGAACAATTCTAAACTTTTACTGGGATTTTGTTGTGAAAACGTGTACAATGTTTCAGACTTAACGATTCCGCACAGTCTAGTTCCTAGAAGAATTGAATTATCCACAATCATCTATACCATCCATAAATTAGATCCGCCTCCGTAGCCTAGTGGTAAGGGCGTGTGTTTTAGAAATCGGGAGGTCATGGGTTCGAATCCTGCGGGGACTTAATTTTTCATTGGTATTTCCTAGTTGGTTAGGGAAATGCGGGCCCATCACCTGATAGCCTCTAAAGTAGGATGGACATGTAGAAATCGTCGTGTCGCTTATCCGTCCGATCGGCCTGTGAGGGCAAAAGAATTGGGAGTGCACTTGCGTGTGCGCGTACACTCGTGCACTATAAAATCTCCCGCGTAGACCACAGATCTCTAATATATGACGGTCGCCCTAGTTGGAATCGACTAAGAGGACAATTATTAAATTATTCATCATCATCAGCGTCATCATCAGTGAGGCGTCCTTTTCCGAACCAGTGGTACTGTGTTTGACAATCAATAAGCATTCATCATCATCATCATCATCATCAGTGAGGCGTCCTTTTCCGAACCGGTGATAGTGTGTTTGACAATCAATAAGCATTCATCATCATCATCATCATCATCAGTGAGGCGTCCTTTCCGAACCGGTGGTACTGTGTTTGACAATCAATAAGCATTCATCATCATCATCATCATCATCATCAGTGAGGCGTCCTTTTCCGAACCGGTGGTAGTGTGTTTGACAATCAATAAGCAGTGTAAACTTCTATATTGAATAAAGATATTTGAATTTGAATCAGCCTGTGATAGTCACTGCTGTACATAGGCCTCCCCTAATACGGGGTGTATTAGGAGGCCTTGTACCCTATCCATTAAGGGGTTTTAATTATTCACCATTATTGAATCGGGTCAATTTAAAAGATACCTCACCGTGTCAGTCTGGTGCTGGTGTACGGGAGTCTCGTTCGGAGGCGCCCAGTAGTAACACTCTTGCGGGTTCATCGAGTCCACGAACAGCACTCCGGCTATGAGGGCATCCAGCTCGTCCAGCTTCGACAGCCTCATGTTCACCTCCTGCAAAAGGGAATGAACCATCATCACCATCATCATCATCATCATCATCAGCCTGTGCTTATCAGACTTCTGCTTTAGGGATATTTGGCTTTCTGCCCTAACCAACTAGGAAACAATAATGGAAATTTGTTGAGTTCGCGAAGGATCCGAACCTACAGACTCCGGTTTCTAAAGAGACTCGCGCTTACCACTAGGCTACGGAGACACTTATGTACCCCATAGGGGATTTCTAGTGATTTATAGTCTAGCTCATGTCCCTAGTGTATTTACTACATCAAAGCCCAATAAGGTATGGAAGTCATGCACACAAAGACTGATGTCAAACACTAACTACGACAGATGTGATCTCATTTGAGAACCTCGTTCAATCTATACATCTGTACAAATAAATAAAATTGGAGTGTCTGTTTGTGACATTAAAACAGCTATCAATGAGTACATTTTGTGAGGTGCTAGGTCCCCTTTTACAGGATGCGGTCTGAGGGACATGAACTAGACTATTAATCACTAGAACAGCCCTTTAATATACATCAGTGTCTTCGTAGCCTAATGGTAATGGCCTGTGCTTTAGAAACCGGAGGTCGTGGGTTCGAATCCTGAGGGATCTTAACAAATTTTCATTGCTGTTTCCTAGTTGGTTAGGGCAGTCAGGCCGATCACCTAATTGTCTGAAAAGTAAGATGATTCATGCGTCGGATGAGCACGTAAAAAGTCGGTCCACCGACCAACCCGCATTGGAGCAGCGCGGTGGGATACGGTCCAAAACCCTAATGGATAGGGGTGTATTATGGGAAGCCTATGTCCAGCGGTGGACTATCACAGGCTGATGATGATGATGATTAAATTATCAGATTATATGTCTGATCTGATCTTAATGGTTTCCTCTTTTACGGGGGACCGTCTGGGTAGGTACCATCCCTGTGCCTATTTCTGGCGCAAAGCAGTAGTGTGAAAACACTGCTGTGTTCCGGTTCGAAGGGCACCGTAGCCAGCGTATTTACTGGGTAAACGGGACTTAACACCCTATGACTCACGGTAGGCACCGCGTTGGTGATACCACTAGTACTGCCGATGTCTATGGGCGTCGGTGACCACTTCCTATCAGGTGGCCCGACTGCTCGTCTGCCTGCGTAGGCAATAAAAAAATGTCCGGTACATATTAACTACAATTTTTTTTTAAATTTTTGTCTGTTTCGGCTCATCTCTGAAATAACTGGTAGTTCTTTAACGGTACTTTTTCTAAAAGATGGCTGTTATAACTTGGTTGAGTTTAAGAAAACAAAACAAGGAACCTTTTTTTAATATATTGCAACGCGAACGAAGTCGCGGGCTCCTAGCTAGTGTGTATATACAAAGTTTGTCTTCAAGAAAGACTTGGCGCACTCTTACTGGTTAGATATCGTGTGGACAATAAAGAGTGCAGTCGCCATTATCGTTCGACATAAGAAGTTTTGATTTGAATTTACAAATTTATTTCGCCTCTCTGCTGAATGAATTAACGAATCTCAATTGAGTAAGCGAGAAAGAAACATTTATACGACAACATTTTATCATAATGCACCGAAAAGGTCGCCACTTAGTTTCTTGCATCACGAAAAGTTTTATACACAATAGATGGTCGCAGTAACAGATTATAACAGAAGATATAAAGCATAAGTAACATATATAGTTATGGAAGCGGCGTCGCCAACCGTTTTTACTAATGTTTCACTAACAATGGGTGAAGATTAATGACAAACACTAGGTCGAATTCGGCTAAGCTATATAATCTTTTTATAAATTAAACTCCTCAGTGGTCTAGCGGTATCGGTCCTTGCTTGCTGTCGTGAGATGATCCATGCGTCGGATAGGCATGAAAAGTTCGATCCACCCACCAACCCTCAGGGTCCAGCGTGGTGGGATACGGTCCTAAAACCCCTAATGGAGAAGAGGTGCATTATGTGAGGCCTATGTCCAGCAGTGGGATAACACATGCTGATGATGATGATGATGATAGAATCTTATTGCATCCGTATTCGAATGAAGTGAAAAGAAGAACAAGATTTTGGAACATTGCAACAAAACTAACAAGACCGGCAAGATCTAGTTCCACGCTATATTTATGCGAAAGAAGAAATAGAACATACATAGTCTACATTCTATTCAGCTAACCTTTTTGAAGTCCTCCTCAAACTTGTACGCTCCTCCTCCCGTGGCGTATATCGTGTTCACCAGAGTCGGCCATACCCTTGGACCTGGCGAGCTGCAGGAAGGCGCCCACTTCGCTGGTGGGGAACCTGATGAAGTGCAGGGTGCCCCGTCTGCCGCGTATCGTCACGTTCTCCATCTGAAAGTAATAAATCATCATCATTATCATCCACACATCATCATGCATCATCACCTGCTGGTCACGCTGGATATAGGCCTCCCCTAATACACCCTATCCATAGGGGTTTTGGACCGACCCACCACGCTGGTCCGATGCGGGTTGGTGGGTGGACCGACTTTTACATCCCATCGACGCATGGATCATCTTGACTTTCAGACAATTGGGTGATCAGCCCAGATTGCCCTAACAAACTAGAAACAACAATGAAAATTTGTTGAGTCCACGCAGGATTCGAACCCACGACCGGCTACGGAGGTAGTAATAGAATAGGTAAAGTATTTAAAAATTATGCAACAGCGCCATCTAGCGGCGGAGAAACTTGCTTACTGTTGCAGCGCCACCTACGCTTACCACGTCAAACGGGAATTATTCACATAGGTATTCGAATTTATACAGGTGGTATACGAATTCTTACTGATGATACCTCGGAAAACGACTAGAAGTCTATATTAGGAGGTTCAAGGTTATATTTGAACCCGAATAAGAGATTGATAAATGCTTCGAAGCCGGTTATTTTGAAAGCCTTACCGATGAAAGCACGGTAAAGGTCCAAATCGATAATAACTTGGTAAATGTCAAGAGGTATTGTTATTAACTCTCTGCAGGATTCAAACTCATGACCACCGGTTTCTAAATCCCACACCAGTGGGCTACAAAGGCAGCTGAAAGCTTCCAGAAGAAGACCGCGCACATCATCACACAACCCTCACCTGCAAATGGACATCTCGTCTCTCCGGTCTTGCCGTACGCCGAGTTCCTCGTCAGGTACCGCCTGATGTTCTTCAGCACCTCCGTCTCCTTATCAAGCTCCCGTCTATTCGTCTCCCTTGGCTCGAAGTAGACCAGCTTGGTAAGGGTTCCACCGATGTCCATGCCGAACCATGGCATTGCTGAAATGCGAGAATTATCGATACTAGCTGTAACCCACGGCTTCGTCCGCGTGGTAATAAATAACTACATAATATCGTAGTTTTTTTAAGTAGTCCAACCTACTTCCAGTTTCATAAGCTATCTAGTGTAGGTCCTATTATCCTATCCTAGGTTTATCCTATTTATAAACGGACATTATCATTTTTTTGTATAGAAGTATAGAAATAGTGACAGATTTTCCTTTGTGATTTATAGGAAAAGTTCGTATTTACCGTGCTCTCTCAAATAACTTCAGTACGTATCATAATCATCATCAGTCTGCGTCAGTCCACTGCTGGACATAGGCCTCCCCTAATACACCCCTACCATGACGCATGGATCCTCTTACTTTTCAGACAATTGGGTGATCGGCCCAAACTGTCCTAACCAACTAGGAAACAACGATAACACAAAATTGTTTCCTCGCGGGATTCGAACCCACGATCTCCTCTTTAAACCATGGAGGCCGTCAGGGAAGGGTAACTTCCCGCGAACTCTGTGTTAGATGAAGCTTACCATAGACAAGAGTCTGGAAGAATAACTTCGTAGTTAACATAAAAAAAGATATTCGTATGCATTATTACTCACGCGGGCGTTGTCATCAGGCGGTGGGAGGCGTTTGCTCCGCCATATTGTTCGCGCGCGACTTCGCCTGCGTCTTGTACGGTGATTGGCGGACGCGTTTCAATTGGCTGCACCTGATTGGACGAAATTTAAACTTCGAAATGATTTCGACATTGTCACCATGGCAACAGTCTAGCCCCGTATGTCTAACGTTCTAATTGAAGAATTGTCACTGAGATGTCAATCACTGATAGGTGGACGACTAATAACAACGCATCGTTGCTATGGGTTACTTTGTAAAATAAAAAAATGTGTGAGTGTGCTTAGCGTATACTTGTAAAGATGAAGTGAAACTTTTTATGACGTTATTTTCAAAAATAATTTACTATATGCAACTTTACAGAAATTGGTTAAATAAAGTTAAATTAGATAAAGTTTAATATTATCATAGACATAAATAAAATTCTACAATTATTTCATTTTAGCTTATTACTACAAAGATTATTATTGAATTTCATTAATTGTAATAGAATTATTACTATCATTGATGTCGTTATTATATATTTGTGTTATTAATGGCTTATTAATAAAAATGTTACACTAAATTTTTTTCCAACCCCGATAAAGAAGTTTCACTTCAATTATTCGTATTTTTAACAATGCTAACATTTCGTAGAAATCATTTTTACGTTTACTGTAATTTGATAACGCATGAAGTTAATGCATTAATTATGAAAAATTAAGTATTTCGCTATTATAATTTCCGTATTTCTAATTTTAAAAACACTGCCATCTAGTTACAAAATGTAACAACAATATGAACCATACACTTAAGTATTTAAAACGGTTACTACAAAATTTACATAGATGGCGTTAAATCTTAATTTTATACAAAAAGATGGCGCGTAACGAAAAAATGTTACACTAAATTTTTTCCAACCCCGATAAACAAGTTTCACTTAAAAAAAATTTGTCTTTTACTTTCTAAGATTGTTATTAAGTGAAAAATATTGTTTTTCCAGTGGTAAAAGTTAGGACCAATTTCTAAGTTAATGGTAAGCGTCCGCCATATTAACCACCACATCGAATTAATTTTTCAAAAAGACAAACGTTTACGCGCCAATAGCCATTGACATTAGACTAGGTTTTCATAAGTTCTAGGTCTATTTTTGCTCTTATATAATTTTTAAATTAAGGCAACATTCTCCTACTTTTTAAACATAATTTATTTAAAAAAAATCCTTTTGAACACAGCGTTAATAAAGAGACTTTAATACCTTCCGGTGTAACGTTACAAGTACCAGGCGAGCATGAGTGTGCAGGAGCTTACTTTGAAAGCGAGCGCGGCAACACGTAGGGCGGCGTCGCGCGGCGCCCAGGCCCGCAGGCCGCGAGGCAGCCCTCACAGCGGTGCAGGCGCATCTGAAACAAAGAATACAGATCAAATATAATATAACAATACTGACAGTTATGTCGTCCTAGTCGATTTCGACTAGAAGAGAGATCACTTTTTACATGCCCATCCGACGATTGGATCATGTTACTTTACAGTATCATCAGCCAGCAGCAGATAATTCGAACCCACGACCTCCGGTTTCTAACAGGCAAGCCCATACCACTACGCTACGGAGGCAGGTTAACATACTCTAAGTTACTTAAGATTTTTTCGAAATCGGTTCAGTAGTCTTTGACTTTGTTCGTAATTTTCAAAAATATAAATCATATTACTGTGAATAATCACAGATTAGCATAGAAAGAGATGTTATTTGGCAAATAAGACTGACAAAATTATATAAAATAATTATAAATACAAAATGTATATTTGTTAAACTGCAATGAAGCTAATACTTTATACAGACGCTATACTATATCTTCATTGTTATTATCCATCATATGTGTATATTTATGTTCGTTTAGTTTATTAAACAACACAACATAATGCAATTTCACTAAAATTGTATAGAAAATTATTAAATACCAGGAGCACATAAGTTACGTAGGACTAAATTAAAAAAAAACCATAACACATATTTACACTTCGTGATAAATTATCTATATATATATATATACTAAATTATAAATAGATAACGATTACATAATAATGATATTTAATAATAAGTTAAAGTTAATCGATTTAGCAATTAAGCGTGAATTATTTTATGCATTGTTTAAAGCGACCTTTACTTGTGACTTCTTATAATCGTTGACATTGAATACAACAGAAATTAATGGCCGCAGAGATTAAATGATAAGTGTTATCGTTAACAAAATAAAATACAATTTATTGTGCTATTGATATGTTAAAATAATTTATAGCACTTATTCAATATTTAAGTCAATTATTCAGATATTGCTTAATAACGCACATCTGTTGCAAAAGTGTCCTAAATAAGGTAAATTTCATTTTAACTTAATTTAATAATCATCAGGTCGGTAAATAAAAAAATGTATTAATAGAAATATTTTGATAATCTTTACTAACAATTTTAATTTCTTAAAAAATATGTTAAATCCCTTGTACTGAAAATATTAAAAAAGCACCTTTAAAAGATATAAAATTAGTACAAAATTGCTTAATGACATTGAAATGCAAGACAAAAAAATATAAAAAAAAGACAAGAAGAACTGACGGGGTACCAAGAGAACATAACAGTATGTAGGTTATTTTAAATGGCTGAATGTTGCTTTGAACTGCTAAGAAAGTATTCAAAATTCAAGTACCAGGACACCATGCTCGCGTTGATTCCTGCTCTCGCTACAGTTTAGCCAAACAAGATACAAAATAGATGTAAACAAAGTAGCTCATAGCCATAAAATGACCTAGTTCTTATTGACGCACTGACACCTAGGTATTGACGGTCGACTAATAATAACGCAATAGGTACGACAGAACTTCGTTGCAATTATAATTATTATTCCCAGTCTACGGTTAAGTTGAACTATTTTCGGAATAGAAGTAAATAAAGTAACCTAAAACGAGGCATTCTTTGACACCTCAGTAATACATCAATTAAGACGCTAGATGCATGACGTCACGTTGCCATAGTTACAATGTACACATATATTCCGAGTTTAGTTTTGCTAAAATATAACAAAGGTATTAAAGTCAGTATCAAAAGAATAGAATAACTAGAGCAGATATGTACCAGGAGTTCATAACCGTAACTGGATTATATTAGAGTCGCTTGGTGTTCCTCTAAACAGAGGTGATAAACTGTGTATATTAAAACAGGGGGAAATAACTATATCTAGAGACCATAATTATATAATATAATATTTATATATATATAATGTATACATAATGTCTGCCCCTGAATATAAAAAAAGTACATCACGACATACATCTAGCATTAATATTAATGAATTAGAATTAGTACAGCCGACTCTGCTACCTAAAGTTTACTATGTTTACATTATTTAAGAAATAGATTTGCTTAATATCAAATAACAGTAATACATGATAACAAAAGTAATCAATACAAAAAGCAAACAATAAGTAGAGCAGATATGTACCAGGAAATCATAATTGTTATTTGGTGATATGAAAATTCCTGTATATAGCTTTAAACAGAGAGAAACCTCTAAATGTAAAGTACTAGAAGACCATAATTGTATTATAATCTACGACTCTAGTCTTTATTATAATAATAATATCTAGAAACGAAACTACGATCAAGTAGGAAAGCCGGACAAAGTACCAGGATATCATAAACACATAATAGTTATGTAAACAACGTTAACATTCGCCGGAGCGTCATCGTTACAAAACAATTTCACTGGGTCGCTATGCGCTACGAATGATAAGACTTAAGGTACACTTTCACTGAGGCGAACGCGTGATCGTTCGCTCGTTTAGTCAAAATCGTATTTATTTTTAGTAAAGGCCAGAAATAAAAACGCACAAAAATGTCAGTTATATCTGAAGTGTATGATAATAAAATTTTCATGTTTTTTTAATTAATAAATTAAAAAAAATACGTTAATAAAATTAGTATGTTTAGTTATGACCTCAACCGTTTTAGCATTATTACAATTTATGATATTAGAAAACACAAAACTACCGGTTATGAGGGCACATTGAAAAGTTTTAACACAGGCAGGCATAGCCACTTCTTTTTTATAATCCCCTGGTCTTTCTGTATCAAATCCGTATCAAAACTGCAAAATTTGCAAACGATTTAACAAACGACGCTCGCGGTTTCCGTAGTTAATGGATGACATTTAGCAAAGGTCAAAAAATATTACCAAATAAAAGTAATACGCCAAAACAATTTTACGAAGATATGGGATAGGAATCTGGTCCATCATAAACCGATGTCAAAGACGCGTAGAGGATTTCAAACGTGGCAGAGAATCAGTGCAAGATGAACCTAGGAGTGGTAAGCTGACGGTTGTCACAGCAATATTATGCATGGTTCATACATATGAACCTTCCTCTTTAATCACCCTGTCTATTAAAAAAAACGCATCAAAATCCGTTAAGTAGTTTTATAAATATAAGCATACATAGACATATAGGGACATAGAAAGCGACTTTGTTTCGTACAATGTAATGATCATGTAATTTTATGTTGTCAAACAAAAATAAAGCGACACATTCTTTTTATTTTACGTAATAATATCATTTAACTAAAATACTGAATTTCCTAAATACTTTGCTGTGCTCAAATAAAAACTAATCAGCAAAATTTAAGAGAAAAACCTACATATAATTGGGAGTGTTTTCCTTTTTTGCAAATTGTTTCGATTCTACATTAGCCGAAGGAAATTCGTACCTACCTGGTGTCCCACTATTTGGTCAAATCTTCGGCTTACGCAAAATATAGCAAAAGTGTAGCTTAAGCACTCGCAATACAACTTAATTCGGTACACGTATTGAACGAGCGTTTTCGACCCACTGACCCGGCGAAAGAAATGTCTGCCCCAAATTATATTTAGTATCATAGAACTAAAACCAGCATTTAGTGGCAATTATTCTTAATAAAGAAGCCTATAGTAACGGTAACTTGAATACATACCTAATTATAGTAAAGAAATAATTGCCTGGTGGTATGGGCGTGTGCTTTAGAAATCAGAGGTCGTGGGTTCGAATCCTGCGGGACTCGACAAATTTTAATTGTTGTTTCCTAGCTGTTTAGGACAATTTT
The DNA here is from genome assembly GCA_029286875.1 of Lamproptera curius. Taxonomy (NCBI): domain Eukaryota; kingdom Metazoa; phylum Arthropoda; class Insecta; order Lepidoptera; family Papilionidae; genus Lamproptera; species Lamproptera curius. Next base: position 249,303 of record JAGSMT010000243.1, on the reverse strand, counting down.
GGCCGATCACCCAACTGTGTGGAAAGTAAGATGATCCATGCGTCGGATGGGTATGTAAATAGTCGGTCCAACCACCAACCCGCACTGGACCAGCGTGGTGGGATACGGTGCAAGTACCCCTAATGGAGAAGGCGTGCATTAGCGAAGGCCTATGTCCAGCAGTGGACCAACACAGGCTGATTATAAATCTTAACATCGGTCTTCTTTTCATACGCGATAGACTGAAAATACCAATGTGGCGCCTATTACTACACTATGTAAAACGGCAATATGGAAACACGATAGCATTCCGGTTTGAAGGTCATCGTATATATCATAGCTGTTAAGTAAACGAGACGTCACTTCCGATGGGCTTGTGGCGTCTTACTCTTTTGTAGCTTAATTCAGTTTAAAAAGAAAAAAGATTAGGATAAAATACACTAGCATTACCTCGTAAAGTCAATAAAGATATAGAGTAATCTTGCTTATTGCTTGTAAAACAGGCTACCACCGGTTGAAATTGTACACCTCCGACCTGAGAAGAATCGGCGAAGGAATCTTTTAGAGGCAGTAGGTCCACTTATTACAGGGGACTTTATGGGGCGATACCACCGCACCTATATCTGACGCAAAGTTGTAGTACAAAAACACTATCGCGCTCCAGTTTGTAGGGCGCCAAAGCCGACGTATTTAAAGGTTAAACGAGACGTAACATGCTATGTCTTAAGGTCGGCAGCGCAATGGACCTACTGCTCATCTGGTACGGAACCATACAGCGCCACTATCAATATGTCTGTACAGTGATAAACATAATCATTGCCATTTGGAGACACATCAGAGCTATCTGCTGTTATCAACCCTTATCGAGAGTACAAAGTCAGTGGGCGCGGTCGTTTCAAATACGACAAAATGTGTTATCGCTTAACACACCAGGAGACGGATTTTAGATAGTGCTAATTATATGAGTAACTAGCGACCCGCCTCCGCTTCGCAAGTGAGCTATGCTGATAGAAAATATACCTACAATAAGCATACTATGTTATACATATAAACCTTCCTCTTCAACCACTCTATCCATTTAATAAACCGCATCGATAACGTTGCGTAGTTTGAAAGATTTAAGCATACATATATCCCTATATCCCTATGCAAGCCTAATACATAGGAATAAAGGGACAAAGAAAGCCACTTTGTTTTATACTTTGTAAGTGATGCATAAATGCCTCTGTAGTTTAGTGGCGTGCAGCGCTTTGGAAACCGGAGGTCGTGGGTTTCAATCCAGCGGAACTCAACCACTATTGTTTGTTTCCTAGCTGGTCAGGGCAATGCGGGCGGATCACCCGATTGTCTGTAAAGTAAGATGATCCATGTCGTCAGTTGGGCGTGTAAAAATAGGCTCCTGCGCCTTACATCTCTTAGGTCGTGTCGTTTGTCCGTCCCAAAGGAATATGAAGGAAGTAGTGCAATTAAGTACGCGCGTGCACTTGTGCACTATAATATTTCCTGCGCAATTGGCTGATCTCTGATATAGACTTTCTAAACTAAGCGAAACATATACAGCTTAATGACTGATAATAAAATAGTGCAATTTAACGAGATAAAATATTCATTAGTTTAGAAATTTTACACCTTCGAGGACGAGAAAATGGTTATAAACCGCTTGGCTTTAACGTCTAACAAATTATTCGTCAATATTTCACTTATCGTAATAATACACTAGCGATTACCCGCGACTTGTGTGTAAAAGTAATCCTATAGCACGTTATTAATATTAAAAATGTATCTATAATATACGTTCTTAGTTAAGTGAAATTTGAACAAAAAAATATGACCAAGTTCCTACAGCGCATAACAATTTTACGCAATATAAGCAGGTAACAACGTGCTCTCCTACGTAGTTCGGATCGCGTTTTCTGCCACCGCATTTTAAATCTCCGATAACTTTTAAGGTGTTCATTTCATCAAAATGTCGTCCATGACACGTTTGAAATGAACAGAACGAATATTTTTTAACGCGAAAACCTTTATGTGAACCTAGACTGCATTATCTTGAACAAGCTTTGAATGTGCCCGATTGCAATTGTTCGAAATGTTTACACTAAAATGCTTAATGTGCTTTATTCTTAATACATGTGTTCAAGGACTTTATTATGGACCATTTAAAGAGGTACAATTATGTAGAACATATTTTAAGTCTATCGATCACGGTTTCGGCAGCGTGTGCAATTCAATCGCATTAGGTCATAACTTTCGGTGCCGCATTTATTTTAATTCACAAATATCTATTAAACTACTAATCATCAAATCATTTAAAAAAGAAATGGACCGATGCAGCTAATATTGTTCGTTTTAATCATCCTCATCATCAGCCTGTGATAGTCCACTGCTGGACATAGGCCTCCCCTAATACACCGCTACCCATTAGGGGGGTTTTGGACCGTATCCCACCACGCTGGTCCAATGCGGGTTGGTGGATGGACTGACTTTATACATGCCCATCCGACACATCTTACTTTTCCGAAAATTGGGTGATCGGCCCATATTGCCCTAACCAACTAGGAAACAACAATGAAAATTTGTTGAGTCCCCGCAGGATTCGAACCCACGACCTCCGGTTTCTAGAGCACACACCCATACCACTAGGCCACGGAGGCAATGAACAAATTCGGAGCACTAGGAGCGGAGCAACAAGGTAACATATATAAAATAAAACACGCTCCGAATTGATCACCTCCTTCTTTTGGCAAGTCGGTCAAAGTTAACAAGTCGATTTGGCGAAGCTATATATACATGATGTGGGATAGGGTCCAAAAACCCCCTAATGGAAAGGGGTGTATTAGGGGAGGCCTATGTTCAGCAGTGGACTATCAAAGGATGATGATGATGATGATGACGATATATAAATGAAAAACCAATCTTTTTTCGATAATTTCCTAATTGCGTGTTCAGTTAATCACAAGGTTTAGAGTCCGGTCAGTTTAGACCAAAAGATGAGAGTGAAGTTATAAAAGTTGTTATCGTCATAATATGAACACGTTTCCACGCCAACCTATGAGGTAGTGTCCTTAGCGTGACTTTTTGAATCGTTATATCTCAGAAACGGTGACTAGTAAGAAAAAAAGTATTGATACATTTTTTTATAGATAATTTCATGATCTACAATTTTTGTTCAAGGTAATTTCATGATAAAACTTACCGTTTTGCTGAAAATTTTTTTGACCTTTGACCTTGAATTATTATATTTTTTCCTTACAGGGGAATGATGGGGAACTTCTAGACATTGTTTATAATTATATTTTGAACAATTTCACTAAAAATTCAGCTTGTTGGGACTTTATGTAACTTCGAATGTCTAAATTGACCGGACTATTAAGCAATTTAACCAACAAACAAACAGTGGATGCGAACAAAATATTTCGTCTGTTGCAATCGACACTACGTTCACTGGCGAAAAAAAATTTGCATTTCGATAAAATACGTAGCGCTTGATAACAACACTACGGCCGTGACCCACTGATGTTAGGGATGTGAAAAAATAATCGATTTTTATCTATTTAAATCGATTATAATTTTCTATTAATCGATTTTCGTTCTCCTAGTTTTGGTATAACTATATTAGAACGTCAAAATCGACTTGAAAAACATATCTGATAGACGGTGACAAACTCAAGTTTTAGATTTGTATCAAATTTTAAGACGACGAGGTTTTTGTCATTTTAAGTCACCATTTTTCATTAGGTTAAATGGATTATTATTTTCTAATGTCTCATTTCCAAAGTAAAGGCTACTCTTCTTTCTTTTTACTTTCTCTCTCTTTTATCTTTTTTTATCATATTATTGACAGGTCAACTAATTTATACATATAAAAGTAAACTACCCGGCCGGGTCTGTATGTCTGTCTGTTGGCGATAAACCAATTACTTCAGCACGTATTGTTATTAAGTTTTCACTAATCGGTAGAATAATTCTTTTGTTAGGTTCAGGTACATAACTTGTATAGTTTCTGTGTTAATTTGAGTAAAATATATAAATATTTGTCAGAGATGTCGGTAATAAATTAAGCCGTCAGAGAGCTGTCAACGGAAACGCCGTTTAAACCCTATGAGATATACCAAAACAATGTATGGTTGAAATATTCTTCTTTTCTAGATCCATAGAAAGTCCGCGACATAATTGTAATGCTGGTCGATTTGATGCGACTATCTCTAAGATAGCTGATATAATAGCGAGTAAAATAGTCTATTTTTTTTTGGTAAAATGTTTTTTGTACATGTCAACGCAGACGAGGTCGCGGGGACCAGCTAGTGTGTGTAGTGTATTTGTACACGCGTTAAAAGCGCGACTTTCCACATGCCCATCCGACGCATGAATCATCTTCCTTTTCTTTTCTTTTTTTACTCGGTAAAACCAAATCAAGTAAAACATTAAAAATCGATCTTTACATATAAATTATTCACCATTTATCTCACATCCCTAACTGCTGCGAGATACAAAACGGCTAACGCATAAACTCTCTGAACGAACGAGCGCAAAGATATATTGTCACATTATCAAGTTCAACGCTGAACAGTGAGGTGACGTGACACTATTAAATATAATACTTTAAAATATATAATACGCCAAAGTTAAACAAAATCATACCTAGAATATATAAAGAAAAAAATTATGACCGACTTCAAACTGAATAGAAGCATTTTGCGCAACGTAAGCGGGTGACAACGTGCCCTCTGCAAGACCACCGCGCGATATCCGCCACTGCATTTGAAATCTCTAATAACTTTTAAGGTATTAATTTAATCAAAATGTCATGTATGACACGTTTTATGCGAACAGAATAAAGATTTTTTTGTATGCATTTACTTTTATGTAAACTTACAGTATATTACCTTAAATAAACTTTGAATATGCCTGATTGCAATTTTCAAGTGTTTACATTAAAATGCTTATTGTGGATTATTTAAAACATAGATATATGATCTCGCGGTAGTCGAGTGGTGATGGCGTGTCCTTTAGAAATCGGAGGCTGTGGGTTCAAATCCTGCGGGGTCTCAAAACAATTTATCATTGTTGTTTCCTCGTCGGTTAAGACAATTTGGGCCGATAACCCAATTGTCCGAAAAGTAAGATGATCCATGCGACGGATGGGCATGTAAAAAGTCGGTTCACCCTTCAACCCGCATTGGAACAGCGTGGTGGGATACGGTCCCGAAACACCCTAATGGATAAGGCGTGCGGTAGGGGAGGCCTATGTCCAGCAGTGGACTAACACGGGCTGATAATTATGCGCTCGCGGACTTTATTGTAGACCAAATCAAGCAGTAAAATTATGTAGAACATAATTTAAGTTTATCTCTTAAGATTGAGCAAGCGTTTGCAATTTAATCGAGCGAAGATGTGACGTCGCAATTTTCTTAATCTTCAAATATCCATTAAACCACTTATTACAAAAGTCGCTCAACGAAGCAACGCATAGCAACTAAGCGGTGTCGTGCGAATATTTTTGGTATCAGTCGAATGTCACTCTACGATTGACATCTTAGTGACAGTTCCAGTTGACATATTTTACGATAATTCCACTCTTGATTTGAATCGAATAATCCATACAATTCAATTGCTCTTTCGCAGTACTTTACAAATAGGTACATAGGTCACATATGGTAATCGTAAAAGTTCAATTGGAAGTATATTTCAAGTGAACATTAATTAGAAAAGTCAAAAACAATAGACTTCAATATTCAATAATGCATAGTTTATCGTAAAGTGTCTAAAGGTGCGTATATGTGTACGTTTATGTGAAATTTAAATAGTTAACTATAGGATTCTATCATCATCATCATCATCATCAGCTTGCGTTCGTCGTGAAAATAATTTTATTATAACAAATCCGACCAAGGCACTCTTGCACTTACGACAACACTGCAGTCTGCCAGCGACAAAGTATCTAAAACTTGCGCATATATATAGACAAAATTTAACGCGATACAATTTGTTGGCTTCTTATATAATAAAAAAATCTGGATGTTTTTATCGTGAGAAAGAAGGAGCCTAATTTACTCTCAGTTCATCGTTATCAGCCTGCGTCAGTACACTGCCGTACATAGGCCTCCCCTAATACCGGCTCTCTATACCAGGGGTTTTGAACAGTTGGGGATACCGTTGGATGTCGCTGGTCCAATGCGGGTCAGTGGGTGACCGACTTTCACATGCCCATCCGACGCATGGATCATCTTACTTTCAGACCATTGGTGGCTGTATAGAGAATGTATTGACATATTCCAACCAACATCGATATCTATGGCATGCACATCTCTAGAAGATGACCTTGATGCTTGTCGGCGTAAACGACACGGCCGTCGACAGCTGCGAAACTTGGGGTCAAACCTGTCTTATATACGGGTCTTAATAACGGTATGAACAATCTTAACATATAATAAACTGTAGTGTCTTTTGTAATATTATCTTTGTGTTTTTAAATGGTAACATTGCGTGTGAATATACAGGTGTCCCAAAACTTAACGTCAAAACGAAACGATGTGACAGTATTGATTGTAACCACCATGAGTGGATTTATTATTTGTTTATTCCCCACAGGATGCGAACCCACGACCCCCGGTTTTTAAAGCACACGCCCTCACCATGGATAAATGGGTATAACATTTTCTTTCGTTAATAAATGCATAATACATATACAAACAACCAGACACGAGAAAACAGTATACTATACTGGTTCTTCACGCAATACTTTTCCGTGTTGGGAATTGAACCCACTCACTTTGGAGTAAGGGTTAGCTAAACCGTCCCATGACCATGTTGGAAAGGGTCAGAAGCGATCAAAAGTGTAACTTTTAAAACAATTGCAGACGAATCCTTTCGAACTATATTTGTGACGACAACGTAGTGCTCTCCGTCAAACGATTCCAACCCACGACCCCCCGTTTGCTAATCAAGTTCAAATACCACTACACCGAGCGCAGTAGGATCCACTACCATCCGTCAGGCAATAACAATCTGTCACACAGTTCGTGACAGAAAAAAAAGTGTCGACACACTCCACGAACTACGTCAAACGAAGCAAATTCGTGACACTCTCCCGGAAGAGCTGTCATGACAAACGAGCGATCTGTCAACGCGGTCGTGACGTTGTCAGTCAAAAGGAATATGTTCTTTATCGCGTATCGATTAATTAAACGACATCCTTATCGATTACGCAACACGTATCTGGGGGGGAAATGTCGATATTATCACCGACGCAAGGTCATCACTAATGCTGAAAGCGTCGTTAAATCAAATGACGATCTTCACTTCTTTCGAGTTGCAGGTTCGACTCTCGAAAATGATAAAATATATATAAAATAGTTTCCCATCTATATATTGACTCATCACGATATCTCTGGAACCATAAGGCGACTTGAAATTTAGTAGGAATATTCCTTTCGCCGGACGGATTTTACAAAATTCCACCCACAAGGAGGTTGCAGGGTTGCTAGTAAAATATACAACTTGGCTTGATCGAATATCATTCATAAATTATGGAACCAATAGCAAAAAGTGAAGTTCTTATGGACTAAGTCCGCGTGAAATCTGTAAAATTTTTTAAAGCCTTAGTTACTACCAGTTACATTAGCTATAGTGAAATCCCGTCGAAATCGGACTAGAAGTTCCACAGATTATTCAGGACAAACAGACAGACAGGCAGACCTACAAACAAAAATAAAGAAGTAGGTGGTAGATCCTTTTAAAGGGCGCCGTCCGGGACAAAGCAGCAGTGTGAAAACACTACTTTGTTACGGTTTGAAGAGCACCGTAGCCAGCTATTTACTGGGTAAACAAGACGTAACATCCTAAGCCTCACTGAAGACAGCGCGTTGGTGATACCATTGGTATTGCCAATGTCCATGGGCGTCGGTGACCACTTTCCATCGGGTGACCCAACTGATAGTGTGCCTGCGTAGCCAATTAAAAAAAAACGTATGTCACAATTGACTCATATAAAAATGGTTATTTAGATGTAACAAACATACACTCCAATTTTACTATTAGTCATCATCATCAGCCTGTGTCAGTCCACTGCTGGACATAGGCCTCCCCTCATGCTCGTCTCCTCCATTGGGGTGTTTTATTATCAGTATAGATAATACAGATCATATACAGCAACATACAAGTTAAAACTATAAAATCAGCCTACTTAAATGTCCGTAAAGCTTTTAATTACACAAAGAATGTAACCAGGAAAGTGTTCACTTATTTATATGCATTTAAGTCGCTTTGACGTTAATTCGTGAACACCAAAGTCATTGTATTTATATAAGGGTCAAAGTGTGAAGCGGTGGTCGTCAAGCGGCGACATGACGATGGCACGCTTTCAGTTGCTAAGTAGATAGACATAACAGGTTAAAACCTGTAGTGCGTAAACACTATGGATTTACAGTGACCGTAGATACCGCATTGGACTAGCGTGGTGGGGTACGGTCCAAAACCCCCTTATGGATAGGGGTGCATTACGTAATGTTATTTATATATTAGGCAGTGGACTATCACAGGCTGATGATGGGTGTTTGTATATATAAGCTTGGCTATTGGAGCAATTGACGTAATCCATAAGCTTTTTATTGAAATAATAATTAGATAGATAACACAACACCATCTACTCCCAAACTTAGTAAAGCTAATAAATAAATACATAAACTTAGGTTTCTTTTGTACGTGAATACATAAATTTTAGACACAAACACGAGAAAAACGCAATGTTGGTCACACAATATTTTTCAATTGATGAGGATTGAACCAACACCCTTTGACGCAAAAGCCAGGGCCACTAACCACTAGGCCATACGGGTCGTCATTTTAGCAATTGCAGCATTCTTATGTTTATTTTGAGAAAATAATTGACTATCGATCCCTCATACAATACTGTGCAATTTTCTGTATGCGAGAAAATTCACTCGACAACTTGCCGAAAACGTCCCAAGTTATGTGCATTTCAAAATACCATATACGTAAGAAAATTAACATACAATGTGTTGTACATTTAATATGTCAAACGTATGTACATATAATAAAGAAATTAATAGACACACGGACCAATAAACAGTGAAAAATCGTAATCGTCCATGGATTTTTGAGTCGGCAAGTCACCTCTTTATACTGTCTGAAGTACTATCTCTGTCGCAAAACAATAGTGTGAAATGACCAGTGCGTTCCGGTTTGAAGGGCACCAAGCATAAATACTAGGGTCTCAGGACTTGGAGTCTTACGCTGCTGTTCTATTTCTTTATAAAGTCAGCCAATTGCGCAGGAGACAGTGCACAAGTGTAAGCGCAAACACAGGTGCAAATCCCGATGGGACGGATAACCGACACGAATGGAGAGAAATAAGGCGCCGGACCGACTTTTTACATTACCATCCGCGGCATGGATCATCTTACTTTACAGGCAATCAAGTTATGAAAACTAGTTGAGAACCTGCAGGATTCGAACCACTACCATGCCATGCAAAATAGCCTGCCATATAAAAAGTCGGTCTACCCACCAACTTGCATTGGACCAGCGCGGTGGGATACGATCCGAAAAACCTAATGGATAAGGCGTGCATTAGAGGCATATGTCCAGCAGTGGACTAACTCACTATGATGAGGCTACGGAGACTGTTTCATTGTAATGGTGAACGTCCTTCTCCTCTTGTCGTTTAATTGAACCTTCAACCTTGTACATCAAAGTGATCTAAATAAATATAATTAAACTATAATAACAAAACTGGAACAATTATCGCATTCCACTTCTTAATTATATTATAAATGAACGCGAATAAATTGTACGAATACATATAGTGAGAGAAGATTTTTCTTCGTAATTTTTCGGAAAGGTTCCTATTTATCGTGCTCTCTAAAATAACTGCAGCGTATTTGCATCTCTATAATATACAATCATCATCATCATCATCATCATCAGCCGTTGATAGTCCACTGCTGGACATAGGCCTCCCCTAATACACCCTATCCATAGGGTTTTGGGCCGTATCCACCACGCTGGTCCAATGCGGGTTGGTGGTGGACCGACTTTTACATGCCCATCCGACGCATGGATCATCTTACTTTTCAGACAATTGGGTGATCGGCCCAAATTGTCCTAACCAACTAGGAAACAACAATGAAAATTTGTTGAGTCCCGCAGGATTCGAACCCACGACCTCCGGTTTCTAAAGCAAAGCCCATACCACTAGGCTACGGAGGCAGCATATTATACAATAACATTATAAACAATAAAGTTTAATATTAATGGATATAAAAGTGACACCCACCAACCCGCATCGGACCAGCGTGGTGGGATACGTTCCAAACCACCTAATGGATAGGGGTGTGTTAGGGGAGGACTTTTTCCAGCAGTGGACTAAAACAGGCTGATGATGTATGTATGTATGTATAAAAGTGGCACTCGTTTAATACGATCACTCATTGACAGTTCGGGTGTCACCGTATTCCGGTAGACATCCGAGTTTTCCCGAAGGAAAATAATTTCTCACCACGTCCATATGTTTTTTACCTTTTACGTAAAATCGTTAGCTTCATCATCATCATCATCATCATCATCATCATCATCATCATCAGCCTTTGATAGTCCACTGCTGGACATAGGCTTAAATATATCGTTAGCTTAAATATACAATTTGCATTAAGCTAAGATCGGCACGGACATGTGACAGAATATTTTTATACTCGTTAGTGTTCGAAGATAAGAGAGGTCGCGGGTCCAAGTCCCGTCGATTGATTAAAGATAGACACTTTTCATTACTGATGAAATAAATCGCCGCAAGTAGATAATTATTTTGTGTTATATTATACGGGAAAAGTTTGCTTACAATCTCAGTTCTCGTGGTGATAGTTTTAATTTAAAAAAGGAGCGAAAAGAGAAGAAAGAAGAAGTTACTCCCAGTGAAATTCCAGTCAGAATTGGACCAGCGTGGAGGGATACGGTCCAAAAACCCTCTAATGGATAGGGGTGTATTAGGTGAGGCCTATGTCCAACAGTGGACTATCACAGGCTGAAAATAATGATCTCCCAATGTATTCATTCAAAAACGATTTTTTCGATACTAAAAACAGACATTCCAATTTTATATTTTTCCATAAATTTACGCGGTTATCGAAGATAAAATAAAAAAAATATAAGACAACTAAACAACGCTATCGATTTTCGCAGATGTCATACTCACTCTACATAATCGATTATTTATTAACCGGGTGACATACAACTCGATAATTCGCTATCGAAATAAAATTGTATCACTGGCCTTCATACAAAACGTTACAATCGCTGCATTAAAAAAAACACACTCGAATTTGGCGCGAACGTCTTACTAAATAAAAATATTTTTACATCTATAAATAGTTTTTTAAATAGATATTACAAGGGCTAAGGTCATAAAACTTTAGAATTTATTAAAACATTTATAATTTCTACATATTTAGTCGATCTTCACATACATTATGTATCCTAATATTTTTCTATTTGTTACGTGAACATATGGAGATTTATTTATTAAGAAGCAATTCGCGAATATTAATTATTGGACAGTTGAACACAAACCGGAGGTCGTGCGTACGAATCCAGGATACAACATCATGTTCTAGTTTATCTGTACTTATCAACAAAATGTGGTCTAAGCGAGATGTCAACCAGAGGAGCTTCTGTCCTTTTCTCATTCGATTATAACCTACAAATAATCATTTCTTTTCGTTAATCCATGAAAAGAATGTTAGAAAGTGACAAATGGCTCTGCGCTAGTTGTCTCTCTCTCGTTTTTCTTGTCACCACAATAAGCAGAGTCGAGTCTTGACTACGTGTCATTAAACAAATTCATTTTTCTTACAAGTTTTAGTTACACCTCTTTTGGCGCGACATAAAAAAATAATGAGGGTACAGTCAGATGATTACCGCATTAACGATATTAATTTGTACAAACGTAGAATTGAGTTGAAAGATAAAATTTTCATAAAAACCATTATATTTTCACATCATATACAACTTAAAAGTATTAATTGTCATGTTTATTTACGTCTAGACAAACAAAAAAAACAAACGCGCAAAGTCAAGGTTCAATAACAACTTTGAGAGCGGAAATATTAAAATTATTTCCTTCAACCTAATCGCGTCGTAACTCGAGTTGCGATTAGACTGGCAAGGTAAGCTTGTATATGTTTTCGTATCGCGTGGTAAATATAGAAAAAAAATTATTAAAAGTAGTTAAATATCCAGCTATCTTCCAGCGAGAGTCCCGTCAGAATCGGATGAGCCGTTTCCGAAATAAGCCAGAACAAACAAACAGACAGACAAAAGTTAAAAAAATGCTGTTTAGCTATATCATCATCATCATCACTATCAGCCTATGCTAGTCCACGGCTGGACATAGGCCTCCCCTAATGCCCGCTCTCTTCTTTAGGAGGATTTTGGACCGAATCACACCACGCTGGTCCAATGCGGTTTGGTGGTTGATCCGACTTTTTACATGCCCATCCGACGCATGGATCATCTCACTTTTCAGACAATTGAGCGATCAGTGGTAGCGTAGCCTAGTGGTAAGGGCGTGAGCTTTAGAAACCGGAGGCCGTGGGTTTGAAACCTGCGGGGACGTAACAAATTTTCATTTTTGTTTCCTAGTTGGTACACATTCTTTAGATTGTAGGTGTATTTCCTACCAGCGTAGTTCCCGTGCGTAGCAGGGGGGAACTTTACCCGAGCCAATTATTATATGAAATTTATGTAAACATTATTTTAAGTCTCGAAGCGGCAATCTTCATGCATCAATCTGTACGCGATGATACTTTTACTAGCAAAAGTTCTTGACAACAGACTATGTTTACAGCCCTCTGCCATGGTTAAAATATTAATACAGAATTAAACGATAACAATAATGACAACCTAGTCGAATAGACCATGGCGGCCCATCTATATTAGAGATCAGCCAACTGCGCAGGAGATGAGACAAGCACTCCGTTTACCTTCACTCTAAAACTCCGATGGGACGGATAACCGACACGACCGGAGACAGACTGCTCAGGTCGGAACAGTATTGTATTTTCAATAAATGCAACCCCTTGGTAGATCACGGCCAAGAGGGAGTAGCCTCCAAGGACAAACAAATCCAATTAAAGAATGGACACTTAGATCAGAATATTGTCCAATTTCATTTGTGGAGACCCTACAGCAGTTCACAATCCTCGTGGAATAGTCTCCAGAACACAGAGATGTCTTCAACATATTATCATCATCATCATCAGCCTGTTATAGTCCACGGCTGGACATAGGTCTCCCTTAATACACCCCTATCCATTAGGGGGTTTTGGACCGTAGAGACGCTGGTCCAATGCGGGTTGGTGGGTGGATCGACTTTTTACACGCCCATCTGCAACATGGATCATCTTACTTTTCAGACAATTGGGTGATCGGCCCAAATTGCCCTAACCAACTAGGAAACAACAGTGAAAATTTGCTGAGTCCCCGCAGGATTCGTACACACGACCTCCGCTTTCTAAAGCACACGCCCATACCACAAGGCTTCGGAGACATTGTTCAACATATGGAGGGTCACAATAACTGCACGTCGTAAGAAAATTATTACAACGCAATCAAACTCGTTTTTTACTACCCATTCATACTTATAGCGAGTGCGTAATGAGCAATTGTAATTAACCTCAGACGCCGATTAGTTGATATGGAATCAAAATGGAGGAAGTCGTTATAAGGACAAGTGCGGGTCGGTTCGCGGCAAGTACTCCATGACAAGGTCAAGTGACCTGACCATCCGGAGCGTGGATGAGAGCCATAGATACACGGAATATTAATAATAATATTTCTGGACAAACAACCCAACGTCAAATTTAAAGTGTTGTTCTATTAACGTATTTTCTTGACATAATAATAATAATCAAATATATATATATATATATATATATATATATATCTATATATAAATGAGAATTCCTACCAGTATATTGATCTCATCACGACATCTCTGGAAACCATGAAGCTATGGACTAGAAATTTGCAGAACATTTCTTTCCGAAAAGAAGAAGGTCAGCTAAGAACGGATCTATACGAAATCCTTCAAATTCATACCTTCTGCTTCAAAAAGCTGCCATAGTAAATACTTGCACAATTGTTATGAGATTTCCGTCTATAGATTAAGCGTTTCCTATTGAAAATATTTTTGCTTGACCGTAAAAATATTAAAACCCCCTTGAAAAGGGTGCAAAATAAAAGATGTAGGGTATAAATAACAATATATATATTTGGACGTGTAACAAAACACCATCTACCATCTAACCGAAGCAAGCTTGTAACTATGGAACGAGATAACTGATAAATACATAGAATTGCTTCATCTTTTCAAAATAAATTTATATTATCTATACATAATTATTTCTTTTATTTACGCGATTATTATACATATCAAATCCACAAATTTACGGATTTTTCGCGTTACTTAAATATTATTTATTCGCGACGTTTCGTATTCTTTTCAGCATCCATGATCACGGGCAGACTAAGTTGGTATATATATACCTATTATATACCTATATATGTGTATATATATATTTAAGTAACGCGAAAAATCCGTAAATTACTGGATTGGATATATTATCTATACAATTAAAAAAATGAAAATGTCATCAACATATCAAATTTATGGATTTTCGCGTTCATCCATGATCACGCGCAGACTAAGTTGGTATACTAGGATGCTGGAAAGAATCCGAAACGTCGAGAATAAATATAAATAACTAACGCGATCCGTAAATTAGTGGATTTGACATGTATAGTAATCGCGTAATAAAAATATATATATATAATTAATATCATTAACATTAATATAACCGTTTTTAAAGTATATTTATGATAGACTAATAAGCGGTACATATTACGAAACAACATTTTTAAAAATTTTCTCTGTATGTAGGTTCTGGCTTCTCTGAAATTAGAACGGACCGGCTTGTATTTCACTAAACTTCACTAAAAGATATCTGATGTAACCGGGAGTGAGCTGATGATGATGACACACACGATCCTAAGGAGTACATAATAAAGCACAGTGCCCCGCAGCCTAGTGGTATAGGCGTGTGCCTTAGAAACTGGAGGTCGTGGGTTCGAATCCTGCGGGGACTCAACAAATTTTTTCATTGTTGTTTCCTAGTCGGTTAGGGGAATTTCAGACGATTGGTGCGATCACCCAGTTGTCTGAAAAGTAAGATGATCCATGCGTCGGATGGGCTAAAGTCGGTCCACCACAACGGACAGTGGATACGGTCCAAAATCCCCTAATGGATGGAGGTGTATTAGGGGAGGCCTATGTCCAGCAGTGGACTATCACAGGCTGATGATGATGACACAATAAAGATGTATAATCCATAACGAACAACGCTCTACTAATCTGTAACGGGTAAAAGTAACAGTTCCGTCGACAGCGAAATTCGGAAAGAGAAATTGCACATAAAATAACCAAACATAATCGTTGCGAATTAATTAACGCAAAACCTGTTATAGCGTTGCGTAACTATTATTTAGCGAACAATAAAATCGAGGACCTATTGCGACACGAGAAGCGTTCAATTTATTCTGTCGTGTTTTTAATAATTTCGTTTGTTTCGTGAATATATTTACAGAATTTACAAAAATAAGATGACATCTTAACAATCAACATCTGAGCAAAGGACGCCTCAGACCTGATAAGAACCGTATGACATAATGATAATTGTTGGTAAACAAGTAAATTTTATATATATAAAAATAAATAAAATAAATAAAACAACATTCTTTTATTATTGACCGCCTGTCTGTCTGTTCTGGCTTATCTCTGGAAAGGTAGGTCCGATTTTGACGGGAGTTTCAATGAAATATAGTTGATGTAACTAGTTAAGGATGTGAGATTTGGGCCGATCACCCAATTGTCTGAAAAGTAAGACGATCAATGCGTCGAATGGGCATGTGAAAAGTCGGTCCACCCACCAAACCGGCATTGGACCAGCGTTGTGGATACGGTCCAAACCCCCTAATGGATAGGGTAGTTAGGGGAGGCCTATGTCCAGCAGTGGACTATCAGTAACTCATCCTTATAATGCAGTCTACACTTTGGATTGCGAAGGTCAGGTGCCAGTCGCTCTGCGTAAAAACTGTTATTCAGGTAAATCTGGATGGATTAGAAGCCGACCGCATGATAACTTGCGAAAATGAGCTAAAGAAAGAGAGGAAAGTCACGTTCTTCGTGGACTCCTGGCTTATTTCGCTTTAATATAGGCCTCCGACGGCCGCCATGTTATTTGCAGCCAATCACGTGATCAAGCCGTAATCGCTTCGACCAATCACGAGGCGTTACGACTCAATGACGTCACCGTATTGGTAATTATTCAAATCGATGTGTTCAATGCAAATTTACAATAGTTCAAAGGTCGTTAGAAGTACTGTAATGTGCATAATTGCAATTATACTGGATTCAAACGTTTACAATGTAAGCTTTAATGTACCAAGTATTAGGAGGTGGTGCACCACCAATATTGTGTTCCGGTTTGAAGGGCAACCTACCTCGGCTGAGTAAGCTACATGTAACCTTACCTTAACTGAACGACAAATGTGCCAAAAACCAATAAACGGATGTAAATTCGTCAGAGTGTATATTTTAAAGTAATTTATAATTTTCAAAATATTTATAAGCTTTAAAATTATTGTTAAATGGATCTTTGTTATCTGAACTAAATAAATATTATTGTTAATAAAAATGGTTATTTTAATGTAACAAACAGACTCCAATGTTAGGTATTTATTTTTATAGATGCATTAGGGAAGGCCTATGTCCAGCGGTGGACTTACACAGGCTGATGATGATTATGATGATGATGATGATGATGATGATGATGATGTATAGATTAAGTTTTGTAACAGACAACATTAACATTAGATAATACCAGCTTTATTTTCAAACGCAAATCTCCTAGTAAAACCAGCCAAAATTACTGGTTTGGTAAATTTAGTCATAATAAATACGACAAATTTAGCATCACAATTGTCGTAATATTTAATTTTCTAGACGAGAAAATCATTTTTAAACGAAAAAACAACACGTCTCGACCAAAAACTTAAAAAAAAATACCCAAACTTAATTACATTCAGCTCGTGTATTCTAAACGAACAATGAGAAAGATATAAATAACACACAATAAATTAAACGAAGTATGAAACAAAAAGAAAAAAAAATAAAACTCGTGAGATTATTTCGACGACCCCTTTGGCGCAGTGGTTAGTGACGCTGACCGTCACGCCAAAGGCTGTGTGTTCGATTCTCACACATGAAAAATATTGCGTGATAAACATACATGTTGTCGTATTGCGCGTTTAAATATATACTAGCAACTCCCCAACCCCCCTTGTGGGTGGAATTTCGTAAAATCCGTTCTTAGCTGACCCTACTCGGCGAAAGGAATATTCCTACCAAATTTCAAGTCGCTACGCCTTATGTTTCCAGAGATATCGTGATGAGTCAATATATAGGTGGGATATGCTCTTTCATATACTTACGGAAGTAAAGTAAGCAAGAATTATTAATTTATCAGTCATCTAATTTCCATAGTACAAGCTTTACTTAGTTCAATACTAAATGGTGTTAGTTATATGTACGTTCAAACGTATAATTATTAATATAATGTTAAGGAAATTAATTTAAAGAATTAATTTAAAATACACACAAACTATAAAACAAAGTCGCTTTGTCAGTCCTTATATCCATATGAATGCTGAAATCTTGAAAAGTACGCAACGGACTTTGACGCAGTTTTTAATAGAGACGAGTGATTGAAGAGGAAGGTTTATATGTATTATTCACGCACAATATTGTAGAGAAACGATAATGAATTAAAATATTTCTCCAAACATTTTACAGATATCAGTATTGCACCCGTGCGGAGCCAGGGCGGGTCGCCAGTTAATAATAACCACAATATTAATACAGGTAATTAATAATATTAATTAAATAAACCGATCAGCATCCGTGACCTAGTGTTCCTTGCTTACCAACCTTAGGTAGTCAGTTTGAATCCACCAGTAACAACTTTGAGTTATCGTTGTTTTTAGGTTGGTTAGTAAAATATCATGGATGACCAAAAGTTATATTACTTTTAAAAAGAAAACCAAAGAGCACCTATTAAAAGACTTGCAAAATATAACATAATATTGTCGTCATGTATATACTTATGTGGTAATTACTATGAATCATACTATTTATAATTATGTATATATACATATATATATATATATAACTATATATATAGTATTATATATACATATATATATAAATTATATTTATTTATGGGAATATATATATGCATATGTATCTATATCATAATATATATTGTTTTATTATAGGTATCTTTTATATCTATGTTTAACTTATATTTAACCGGTACCTTCTCTTTTTTATTTTATCTGTACACCTCCCCACTTATTATCTCTGCACCACCTTAAGGTTGACTGGGACAAAATGCCTATGGCATTAAGTCCGCCTATGTACAATTAGTGCTTAAAGTGTAAATAAATAAAGTGTAAAATATGCGTTTAATTTTTTTAAGAGTATGTAAAAAGCTAAAAAAAGTGGGTCCGGGATGTCAAGACCATCTTAGGCGGTCGTTATAGGACTTCAATGCTTCCAAATTCACTGCATTTTACCCTTTGAGTGTGTGGAGATCAGACGCCAGGAGCTCCGCGTAAAAACTGTTGTTCAGGTAAGACTGATGCCTACAAGCCGACCACCTTATCCCTACATAGTGAAAACGGCTAGTTGATAGACACATATAAAGCTATGAAATCAGCTTAACATTACTATAAAACTCAATCGAACACATAAACACAAACACAATAGTTTACAAAAATAACGAAATCAAGAAACAAAACTATTAGAGTACTCACTTGATGTATAGTTATCACTCCCGCCTGCTGTGTCATTTTTAACAACAAACAAGCTTTAACGACGCTTAAACACGAATATCACAGATTGAATAAATAATTTCATAGGAAATTCACTAAATCATAACACTACTCGTCTTCCGTCTCCACTTCGTGCAAACGCGACAGTCTACCAAGCAGATCCTTTAGTATATAATCGATGATCTTGTAAAGGAATATGTTGTAGTATATGAATACGAAAGAGAACAAGATTATCAAGCGAATGTCCCAGACGTACATAAGAGCGACACGTCCGCGCGCCGCGGCGTTCACGCAGCGAGTGACGCGAGCTGCGTTCGAAATTCAAATTTGTGCGCGCGCGCAACCGTTGAACACTCGAATGGAGTAAGGATGTATACAGACTAGCGTTTGTTCATATTTTAATACTGTTCCCCGCTGTACTTTTTTGCGTAATTGATTTCATTTCATACTAGCAACACTCCCGCGACTTGGTCGGTTAAGTAATTTCGTTTTCCGAAAAGAAAAGTAGCGAAGTCACTCCCAGTTAAATCGGCTATCTTCAAGCAAATGTTCCGTCAAAATCGGACCAGCCGTTTCGGAGATTATACAGAACGCATAGACTTACAGTTTTGCTATATATTTATTAGTTATGTATCACAGAGAAATCAATTAAAAAAAAATATAATAATTATGACGCCAATTTTAATAACTGTAATTAATAATATACATATATACTTTTACAATTAAATAAAGTGAAGGACAAACGTACGTTTACCTGACGATAAATATGCTCTGCTCATAGAATATGCAGCGCATGACGTAACATTTTTCTGACAATTACCCAGAATTCACGCTGGCTTCGGTGTCCTTAAAACCGGAACACAGCGGTGTAATAAAAATACGGCTTCTCCAGTCGTTCCCCGGTAAGTAACTTATTAAATTATTAAATTAAAAAAAACAAGTCCCTCTAGTTATTATTATACAAGATTATTACGAAACCTCGGTACAAACAAAGGAATACCTTTTACACGTAACTTTTAATATTGTCAACCTGTAAGATTAACTACATATATTTAAATATTACTTTTAATAACAAAGTTATACAGAACAATTAGTGTATTAATTCAATTAAATGCATTAACTAGTTGTCATTTAGTCAAAATTCAAATTTAGTAGTAATCTTGTGTATTCACTCACTATTAGTTAACGAGGTATTTCCTTATATAGATATAAAACAGTCAATGTCAGAAGTGATTAATTATAAGATTTGACTAAGCATCTAAAGCTAATTAATGTTATCAGTTAGAACTTTTGCTAATTCAAATATTAAAATACACAGAACAATTAATGGTGGACAGATCCGAAAAAAATTCTGAAGGCTACGTCACTCGAGTGAACTGGATTGATCATCATCATCATCATCAGCATGTGATAGTCCTCTGATGGACATAGGCCTCCCCTGATACAGCCCTATCCATTAGGGGGTATGCGTATCCCACAACGCTGGTCCAATGCGGGTTGGTTGGTGGACCGACTTTTTACATGCCCATCAGACGCATGGCTTATCTTACTTTTCAAACCATTGGGTGATCGGCCCAAATTGCCCTAACCAACTAGGAAACCAAAATGAAAATTTGTTGAGTCCCCGCAGGATTTGAACTCACAACCTCCGGTTTCTATAGCACACGCCAATACAACTAGGCTACGGAGGCAGTGGATTGATCAGCAAATAATTATTAAAATTTCTATTTTATCAACTTATTCTTTAAGCTGCGCTTATATTGTTGTCTAACTATGCTTATGTACGCGCGTTGAAGTTTTACGTCTTCGTCGTGACGAACTAATAATCAAAAGTGTCGGTCACCTGGTTCGTGGGGACGGTAGCTTCCCGCGAACTCTGTGTTAGATGAAGCTAACCAAAGACATGGTCTGGAAGCATAGCATCATTGCCAAAGAGTACTTAAAATCTTTAGTAAACAGTTTTAAGCAAGAGGTGCTAAAGTTACCAGAGGGATAAATGGCTTGCACGACCTTTCGCTTCCTGCCGTAGTGCGCAGGATGTTGGAGAGCGAAAGGTCGTGGGGCGCCGTCCTTGCGTTCTGCGAGGACGTTATGGCCCGAATGGAAGCCGCGGAAAGAGACAGGGTGGCCAACAGCGCCCTGGCTATCCGCAGAAGAAGGCCAGAACGCTTAAGGCTGTTATTAGCGCCCGCGGCCCCGGTTACGGCGACATGAGGAATGAGCATGGTTTAAGGTTGGGTATACCAACGTTGGCCCATTTCGCTTCGGCAATTATAGGAGAGCTGACATCGAAGGATTAAGAAACAACGTCGCTATGAACGCTTGGCCGCCACAAGCCTACCCAGTTAATTCCTTTTGGCTGGTATACCCACATCCATCATCAGCCTTTGTTAGTCCACTGCTGACATAGGCCTCCCTAATACACCTATGCCATTAGGGGTTTGGACCGTATCCACCACGCTGGTCCAATACGGTTGGTGGTGACCACTATTTAATAGCGCCATCCGACGCATGGATCATCTTACTTTTCAGGACTATAGGGTGATCGCCCAAATTACCCTAACCAACTAGGAAACAACAATGAAAATTTGTTGCGTCCCGCAGGATTCGAACCACGATCTCCGGTTTCAGACACGCCCATACCACTAGGCTCGAGGCAGTTAATGTAGTATCCTTCGCCTTATTTGTAGAAATAAAGATCGTGAATACAGTTGTCTTTCCACTAAACCTAACTTCAGGGTGTCGGTTTTACGTGACGCGCATCGTAAAGATTTACTCTCAACATTTTCCCCTAAAACGCAAAAAGAAGTATAACTTCAAAACCGATAGTGTGAAACAGGCCTTATTTGCTTGATATCATTCAAAAAGGATATTAACGTAAACGCGTAAGACGATCGGTAACAATCGAAAAACAAAATGGACGTTAAAGGACGCGCGTTTTCCAAAATAGCGCTTAATATACCAGTAGCAAAATTAGATATAGAATTGATGTCAAGTTTAAAGCTAACAAAAATCCTCAAATCTTAGCGACCAAAGCGATAAGATGGGCTGACTGTTGGTCTGCCTTCGAATACGATAAAAAACACACAAGTCCACTTCCACTTCCTTTACTCTTCAGAGTCACGGTCATACGCTGGGACGGATAATCGACACGACCGGAGAGAGAGAGATCAGGTGCAGGACAGACTTTTAGGCATGTAAAAGTCGGTCTACCCACTAAGTAGGGTACAGTCCGAAAACCCCCTAATGGAGAAGGCGTGCATTAGGTGAAGCCTATGTCCAGCAGTGGACTAACACAGGTTGATGATGATGATGATGATGAACTGAGAGATAAAAACATCCAGATTTCCATTATTATATACAAAACAAAAGGGATTTTATCGCGGTAAAATTTGTAAACTTCCTCCTCAACTTTCACATACCTTGTCGCTGGTAGACTGCAGTATTCTCGTAAGTGCAAGAGGTTATTCGGTTTTGTTTCAATAAAATGATTTTCATATACACTAAAGTACATTGTTACTATCACGAAGATCCATTTAAATGGATAACATTTGCGAGTCGCATCACAACAAATAAGTAATATGTTTTTATTAATAATGTAAACATATCTCTGGTAGGTATGTAAATATTTACCGAAGTATCTAATGCGTTGAGGCAACAAATATATCTCTATAGTTAATTTGAAAATAGAATTTACTTAAAAAAGTCTAATGTCATACTCTTTTGGCGCCAAAAAATCGGCCACTGTTATTGGTTAAACATCGTGCGGGGATTCAAAATGGTCGCGATCCACCAATAGGAACGCATCCACATCTAGCGCCATTAGAATTTTGTTTTTATAATGTTTAATTTACACAATAACTATACTATCGAGTAACAAGGAACGTGTAACGAGGCATAAAATAGCTAATATATTTATTAATCATAAAGTTAGCAGTTAAAGAGTTTTTTATATTAAAATATTAATTAGAAATATCTTTACAACCTTGGATTGTAAAATAATTGATATTTAAAACGACATTTAACCAATAATGTTTCTAAAAGGCACCTCCATGGTTTTAGGTACGAATTCTCTAATTAATTAATAATCTATACAAATGAATAAAATTGAAGTGTTTGTTTATAATATTAAAATTACCGTTTTTAACATCTTTTAACATACATCATCAGCTTGTGATAGTCCACTGCTGGACATAGGTCTCCCCTAATACACCCCTATCCATTAGGGGGTTTCAGACCGTATCCCACCACACTGGTCCACTGCGGGTTGGTGGGTGGACAGACTTTTTCATGCCCATCCGACGCATGGATGATCCATGCGTCGGTCTTTCTTTTCGGATAATTAGCTGATAGGCCCAAATTGCCCTAACCAACTAGGAAACAACATTGAAAATTTGTTGATCCCCGCAGGATTTGAACTCTCCGGATTCTAATGCAAACGCCCATACCACTAGGCTACGGAGGCGTTATATTCAAATTCAAATATCTTTATTTTTAA
Organism: Lamproptera curius; assembly: GCA_029286875.1. Lineage (NCBI taxonomy): Eukaryota > Metazoa > Arthropoda > Insecta > Lepidoptera > Papilionidae > Lamproptera > Lamproptera curius. Next base: position 225,863 of record JAGSMT010000243.1, on the reverse strand, counting down.
TATAGTTAAGCTTTATGACTTGTCAACACACTACACGGTTCGGAAGGACGCCTCAGCTGGAAAATCGAAAGAAACTCAGAGCTAATTATGTCTACTTAAATAAAAACAATTTGACATACATATTGTGAATTTTGAAACAGACTGAGCAGCATTCATAGGACGTTTATCATTAATACTCTAGAAAACCTAACATAAACGTTCACTGCTACCTTTATTATTATAGTTAAATTCTGAACGTTTAAAGATTTGTTAAAAACGACATTGTCCATAAAGCTATTTCTTGAATTTTTTGAACAGCAAGACTAGCAGTCGAGGCATCCATGATGGTGTGGTCATGAATCATGACATAGTAATAACCTTAACCAACGCCTGCCTACCGTTAGACATGGATGTTAAGTCGTTTACCAGTAATCGCTGGCTACGTCTTCAAATCGGAACACATGTGTTTCACGTTATGCTTGTCACATAAAAGACTGCGTGACTTGCAGGTCTCCTGTAACAGGACCACGCCAAGTCTAGTTGCTGCAAGAATTAAATTATATTTGTTCCTTGTATCTATGTCATGTGCATCACAATGTCTTAAGAAATATTTTTAGAAGTATTTTTTGCACATACATCAAATTTTCAAATATGTATTGAGAACTAACGGTCTTTATCTTTGCTATTATTTATCACACAAGTCGTTTATATAAATGAGGAAGAGATAAGGCCCAAGTATGGATCCTTGTGGGACCCCATATTTACCGGGGCCCTGGAGATCTTTTACTATTCACGTCAACCCTCTGAATTCGATGGCTCAGGCACGAAGATAGAAGATTGAGTGCGGTATTTCTTATACCATAGTGACATAATTTCCTGACCAGAGGCTCAAGGTGTACACAATCAAAAGCCTTTTTGAGATCACAGAAAATGTCTAAAGCATCCTGCGATGCTTTCCAAGCCTCAAAAATGCTTTTGACTAGCCTGATGCCTGAGTAATTTGGTGAGCGACCCCTAGTGAATCCATACTACTTGTTATTTAAAAGACAATTACGATTGAAATGTTTAACCAATTGGTTTATTAAGAGTTTTTCAAATAACTTACTGAGAGTAGGCAGTATAGATATTGGTCTAAAGTTATTAGGGTCCGTATTACATCCTGATTTAAATATCGGAATAATTTTGCTATGCTTCATTAGGTCAGGAAATTCGCCCCTTATGATACTTACATTGAATATTAGTGCTAGGTGAGGTGATATTACATACATTAGGATATTTAACCGATACTTACAAAACAATTTTTTATAATTTTTGTCTGTCTGTTTGTTCTGGCCAATCTCTGGAATGGCTGGTCCGATTATGACGGGATATTCCCTGGAAGATAGCTGATGATACTTATAGTAACATAGGCTACATTATATAAACAATTTCCTTTTCCCCATTATATTATTACGCGGAAGAAAGCGCGGGCAGCAGCTTTATGTATTCGATGTTGTATTTAAGAATCTAGAGAATACGAATGTTACCAATGGCGGAAAGGACCTCTGAATAGTTTCCGCCAAACGCATAAAGGACTAAGCGACTCTTTACCAATATGACGGTCATACGTTCGGTTCGGTCAGGCGCTGTTTGAGTTTGATGTTACTCTTTTGTTTTTATCGCAAACGATGGCAGGTGAGCAGTCGGGCCACCTAATGGAAAGTGGTCACCGACGGCCATAGACAACGGCAGTGCCAGGGGTACCACCAACGCGCTTCCTACCGTGAGACATATATGTTACGTGTCGTTTGCCCAGTAAATACGCTGGCTACGGTGCCTTTCGAACTGGAACACGGTAGTGTTTTTACACTACTGCTTTACGGCAGACGGCCCCCTGTAAAAATGGGACCAACCATCACATTATTACTTATATGTTACGTCTCGTTTAGCCAGTAATCCCATGATCGCGGTGCCCTTCGAGTCGGAAGACGGTAGTGTTTACACACCGCTGGTATTCAGCGAAGGTCACCTTTAATTGGGGACCACCACCGACGTCATACAAGGAACAATCAATCAAAAGTCTGTACTTGAGGTGGCTGCATTCATAACTCAGAAATCCCAATTAGCACATAGGTCGAAAACAACATAACAATTTACGCAATACACTACGCAAATCGCTCGTCATTAATGAATAACGTAATATTGGACACTACAAGCGTTAATTATTCAACGTAAACTTCCTGCAAATATCTAACAACCGAGGAATAAACACTTTATTTATAGCCATTTTCCCATATCACCATGAGGTCGGCTTCCAATCCAAGCTGGCTGGCGAAGCCAGCTTCAAATGCGTCCCTTAGAGAGAGCAGGGAACACGGCGGTAGACGCGCTGCCATCCCTGTCCTCTGCAGCCAAGGAGCAGTCGCGGGGGAAGAGGAGTGTCGGTATTATTTATTTATTTATATATACTTTATGCACTAAAAGTACAGAGGCGGACTTAAATGAAAAAAACAGACTAAATAAAACTTTTGTATTCCATGGACCGCTCTCCCTATCCTCCGCGACTCGGCGGGGCCGCACCGCTAATGCGGTGTGAAAGGGCCGTGGGAGGAGGGGACATTCGGCATGGTGTCGTCGATCTCTCCTCCTTCTGCGACCAAAATGGAGCCAGGAGCGGAGCTTAACATCGAGGCCGCCGCTGGGGGCTGGTAACTCCTGGCTCCCATGGCCCCTGAGTAACAGACTCGGGGAGTCTGTTACCTAACTGCAGGGGCCGAGACGATGGGCGCGTTAGTTCCGGCGCGCCCAGAGGTGGATTAGGCCATAGGCCTGAGAGTCGGCTGCCTCGGCCAGCGCTGGTGGGGTCGTGGAAGACTGTAAAACCGTTCCTGTCACCCTACCCTAAAGGCCAGGAAGGAGCAACGGGGTGGTTTCAGTCGGTGCGAGTCCGACATAATCCGCCTTTGCCCCAGCGAAAACGGGTATGCGTAGACATGTCCCCTTGGTAAAAAAAAGGGATGATCGCAATTGGAAAAACATATTACGTAAGCATCGACGTTGAATAAAAATCGATTGATTAACATCGATATTTCTAAAACATCGGTGTATTTGTGTTAATAATAAAATTGTCTGCTATATTTGTTAAAAGTGTTTTATATTCTATACAAATAACTAAATCGGAGCGTCTGTTTGTAACGTTATAATAATAGTTTTTAAATGGATACATTATGCATAAAAGCGGTACGTATAACAGAACTACATATTCATCCGTCCGTCTGTTTGTTCTGTCTAATCTCTGACTGCCTCGAGCCTAGTGGTATAGGTATGTGCTTTAGAATCCGGAGGTCGGGTTCGAATCCTGCGGGGACTCAACAAAATTTTCATTGTTGTTTCCTAGTTGGTTAGGGCAATTTGGGCCGATCACCCATTTGTCTGAAAGTGAAGATGATCCATGCGTCGGATGGGCATGTAAAAAGTCGGTCCACCCACCAACCCGCATTGGACCAGCGTGGTGGGATACGGTCCAAAAACACCCTAATGGATAGGGGTGTATTAGGGGAGGCCATGTCCAGCAGTGGACTAACACAGGCTGATGATGAATCTCTGGAATGGCTAATCTTATGTTGACGGGACTTTTAACAGAAGTTAGCTGATGTGACTGGAGTTACTTTTGCCACTATTTTTTAGAAAAAGGACATTTTTTTCATTTTAACGGGCACAAAGCCACGAGCAAGTTGTTAATGAAGAAAACTTTTCCAGTATTTTAAAACATAAAAGTGTCATGAAATCGGTTTAAGCATCGTGCGCGAACATTGAATTGAATTAAAAATTGAGAAAGGCAAGGAAACGATATGCATCGTTAAATCTGTTTAGTTTACAAGTGCCATCTAGTGGAAAAAAGGTGAAACTTTTTTCTTTAAAGTACTATTCTACATTTAGTCAAGTCAATAGACGCTAGGAGGCGTCCAAAACAAAAAATTGCCTATTAGCGTTTTGTTTTTATAACATCGAAGATTCGATGCTATCGAAGTCGATACATCGATGTTTTTAAAACATCGATTATATCTAGTTTTTTCGACATCTGACCTCCACACCCAAAAGGGTAAACTGCATTATAAGAATGAATTAGTTGTCAGTAAATTTGAAGACAGTGGCTTACTTTAACGACTATCAAAGATGGTCTCGACAACTGGGACTGGCTTTTTACGTGACCTCAGTCAATATTACAATAAAATCTAAGACAATACTTTCGTTCGGAAGCGAGCAATGTCTAAAATTTCAGGTCAAGTCAAAATGTATATATTTTCTTCGACTTTTCCAACGCCGTGGGTTAACTTGCTTTAAACAAAACATTTTTTTAAACTTTTGATTGTCTGTCTGTTCGTTCTTGCTAATCTCTGGAATGGCTGGACCGATTTTGACGGGAATTTCTCTAAAATATAGCTAATATAACTGGGAACAACTTAGTCTACATTATTTAAGAGTAAAAAAATAACTAAATGTATTTTTTTTACATATTATCACGCGAGCAAGTCGGCAGCAAAAGCTAGAATTAAACTAAAACAGCAAACAAGATCAACCATATACAAGAAGTCATAGTAACATTATAAAAAATTATCTTTGCTTATTTAATTAATAAATTAAAGAATTTCTTTAACAATTAAATTACTGTATCTGCATTCAACCGATTTTCTGTATCATATAGCAAGTTTAGAGGTCTGGGGTCGGCAGATAGCGTTGCGAATTTATCCCTGATAAGTTTTACATAATACTCCATATCGTAAACACACACATTACGGCTTAGAATCTTCTAGAAATTCAACCCAATCTAAAGAAGGAATCAAGAAGGCTTTTAACGGATTTTATCGCATTTATTTACATTTTTTATTCGGAATAGACATTTTAAACACTTTACAGCGGCCGTGGTCACGCAAGATAATTATTATACAAAGAATTTAGGAGTCAATGTAATAAACAGATTTTTTGGCTTAGAATCTTCTAGAACTTGAAGCCAATCTAAGGAAGGAATTAAGAAGGGATTTTAACGGATTTTATCGCATTTATTTACATTTTTATTGGGAATAGACATTTTAAACACTTTCCACGGCCGTGGTCACGCAAGATAATTATTATACAAAGAATTTAGAGTCAATGTGATAAACAGACATTTTGGCTTAGAATCTTCTAGAACTTCAAGCCAATCTAAAGAAGGAATTAACAAGGACTTTTAACGGATTTCATCGCATTTGTTTACATTTTACCGACGTCTCAAACACTTTTCAGCGGCCGTGGTCACAGACAGGCTAGTATCCGGCAGCAAAAATTTTGACTCACTTTCATACACACACATTATGGCTTAGAATCTTCTAGAAGCAACTATACTTGAACCATTTTAAGATATAGAACTTACGTTTAATCCAATGTAAATTGGCACCTTGAAGTCGAACTCTTTTATAATTTTTTTATGTTTATTACAAACCGGTCCGCCTGTAACAGCTAGTTTAAAGACGAAAGTATTTAATCAATGCGTTCTCCCCGTGATGACCTTACGGGCCAAAACGTGGCGTTACCACTGGTCCACGTTTGCTTGCTCAACACGGTATGTCGGAGTTTCTATCGGACAAAACCTGTAATGAGTTAATCCGACGTAGAACTAAAGTCACCGATATAGTGCAAGGCTCGTGGAGCGGCAGTGGGCCGGTCAGGGTCGGAAGATACTATGGTCAAGGCCAATAAGGTTCTGGAGCGGAGGCCGCGTTCAGGAAGACGGCGCGTTGGTCGACCCCGACCTGGTTGGATGCCGACTCCTTGCAGTTTAAGTTGGCATCGAGTAGCTAGGATCGGCCGTTCTTGGGTTCATTGAAAAGGCTTATGTCAAAGGACGGATAAAAGGCTACCAATGATGATGATGATGATGATTGATGATGATGATGTAGGCGTTAAACATATGGATGACATACAGATTTCTATGGATTATACACGATGAAACAAACAACAATAGTGTTAATTTCCAGTAAATCAATATACTAACCAAAAACGACATGGAAATTATCAAAACGTAGCGAAATAAAGAAAACACGCCAAACACTTTGAATATTCAAATTTAGGCCATTGGCTCCAGCATACGTCGGGAATGAGGATAAATAAATGGAAGAGGATAAAGATGTGAAGGTTCTTACTGTGCTTATGTACTATAAAGGCGCAGTTTCGGATTCGAACAACCGACCAACGAACGCATCAGGTTACCTGCAACGACCAACGTTACAAGAATTTATAATAAAATTAACTAATCTTCATATTATTTTATGACAGTGACTTCCAATTATAATATAAATCATCATCATCGGCTGCATTGTCCACTGCGGCCATAGGCCTCCCCAATGCACGCCTTCTCAATTAGGGGTTAATACAATATAGGTGATATTATATTAATATTTAAATAGATTTATTCCCTATTCACAGTGCCTATTTCGCCGCAAAGGAGAGGTGAAAGACTACGTGTTCGAGTTTGAAGCGGCGTCGTAGCCAGCGTTTTTCTGGTATCCTGGGTGCATCCTATGATAGGTCGTCCGTGTACCAACGCGGTAGGCAGCGCGTTTATTCGATGTCCATTGTCGATGACCAGTTCCATCAGGTGGCCGAATGATCATCTGCCTTATAATGCGATTAGAAACAAAAACGGCTAAACAGATTTAGGGAGTTTTTGTGCGTGTTCAAGTGATCGAGGATGGTTTAGGTTCACAAATGAGCCCGGCAGATGGCGCCGGTCGGTATCTAGGTTATAACTATCACTTGTTACTTTGTTTAACACTGCTATACTGATACCTTCGTAAATCATGCAGGAAAGCGTCTGGTCCGCTAGTTGACTAAAGAACCGGTTTAAAGCGGCCATGAAAAGACTATGTAATATTTGACTGTTGAAAATGTTACAGAGCGTATAATAGAGAAGCCAACACTGCACATCATCCGCCTTGATAGTCAACTGCAGGACTAAAGCCTCCCTAATACACCCTTATCCATTAGAGGGTTTTGGACCGATCCCACCACGCTGGTCCAATGCAGGTTGGTCGGTGGATGACATTTCATGCGCATCCGACGCATGGATCATCTTACTTTTCAGACAATCGGGTGATCGGGCCCAAATTGCCCTAACCAACTAGGATACAACAATAAAATTTGTTGAGTCCCTGCAGTATCATAGCCCACGACCTCCGGTTTCTAAAGCACAAGCCCATACCACTAGGCTAAGGAGGCAGTTAGGCTACAGTGTTAAAATTTATATCGTAATTTTGAAAAATCAAAACAGAATTTTAAACACTAATGGCAGAAGCGAATGCGTTTCCATTGTGGAACGCGGCCATCTTGAATCGCCACGCGATTTTAACCAAACGAGCATTTTGAAGTTTTTAATAATTAGTTAGTGTAAAGAGTTGTACTAAGCTGAAGTCTATCTCTTGATTGGCGAATCATTCGATGCCGGAACGTTAAGCGTTCTTATTTTCACGACCCGCTTGGCAGTGGTTAGTGACCCTGACTGTCACCTAAGGAGTGTGGGTTTGATTCCGATCCAGAAAATATTGCGTGATGAACGTAGTGTTTTTCTAATGTCTAGGTGTTTGTATGTATATTATATGTATTAATTTACAAACGCAAAGTAAGTTCATGTATTTATTAATCATCTAGTTTGCACAAGCTTTGTTTAGTTTGGGAGTATATTATGTTGTTTTATTCCTCCAGAAATATTATATTACTCACATCGTAAAGATCGACGAATGGGCCAGCGTAATTACTTGGTAAACGATACGTAATATCCCACGTCTCTGGTCGTCCCTATTTGTTACATATGTAGGACCTAAGCTATAGAACTGCAAAGATTTAATCAAACGGAAGGAATACAACAAGGGACCAAACGTAATATTCGGTTTAAATTATCATCAGTTTCTATCACGAATAAAATGTCGAGCACCACTGACACACTAAAACAGTGATAGGTTATCACCCTCGATTCCTTGTGGACCATTTCGATATCGTGATAGCGTCCATTATCTTTACCTGCAATGATAACTCGCTTATCCCCACCGTTAAAAAATCAAAGATGTTCGTTCCGAGATGGTTTTTGTAGTTATTTTGTCACGTCACGAAAAACCGACACCCGTCAAGTTAGCTAAACTTCAGAGTGTCGATTGAACGTATCAGTCAAATAATAATCGGTATTTTAAGATTCGCGTGAACGCCACCGGTTGTAACCGACATCCTTAAGTGAGCTATAGTCCACTGACGACTGTATTCACGGTATTTATTATTACAAACGTAGAATGAGGCGAAAGATAAATTTTATTTAACGCGTGTATACACATAAGTACACACGCACTTTTCCTATTTAAAGAATCAACAAATCCCAGTTTTATTTTTCAAACACCCACTTGGCGCAGTGGTTAGTGACCGTGACTATTGCACCCGAGGTGGGTTCGATTCCCACCACCACGGGAAAAATGTTGTGTTATGAACATGGTGTATACGTGTCTGGCTGTTCGTATCTAGATAATATGTATTTATTTACGAGAAATATTAAGTGTATGTATTTATTTTATTATCAGTCATCAAGTTGCCATAGTGTTACCGTCCCACGATGTTTGATTAAAATTTATTTATTTCTTCCTCCTAGCCTTTATCCCAAGTTATTAAGAGGTCGGCTTTCAATCCATCCAGATTTGCCAGAACAGTTTTTACGCAGAGCGACTAGCATCTGAACTACACGAGCCAAAGGGAAAAGCGCATATTATAGGTTAAGTAATTATCAGAAAATTTAAAGGCACTAACACTTAAAAGAGCTGTCAAGGATCCATGACATTGGCAGAATCACCAAGTTATCCTTGGTGAGCCATTATATTTAAAAGAAGAAGAAGAAGAAGGTGTATTTGTGTTAATAATAAAATTGTCTGCTATATTTGTTAAGTGTTTTATATTCTATACAAATAACTAAATCAGAGCGTCTGTTTGTAACGTTATATTAATAGTTTTAAATGGATACATTATGCATAAAAACCGGTATGTATAACAGAACCTACATATTTATCCCTCCGTCTGTTTGTTCTGTGGTTAATCTGGAAATGCTAATCTTGATGTTGATGTAGAGTTACTTATGCCACTATTTTTTAGAAAAAGAACATTTTTTTTTTCATTTTAACGGGCAACAATAGTCACGAGCAAGTTGTTTAAAAACTTTTCAGTATTTTAATGACATAAAAGTGTCATGAAATCAGTTTAAGCATCGTGCTGCGAACATTGAATTGAATTTAAAATTGAGAAAGGCAAGGAAACAATATGCAATCAGTTAAATCTGTTTAGTTTTAGCAAGTGCCATCTACTGGAAAAAGGTGAAACTTTTTCTTTTTAAAGTACTATTCTACTTTAGTCAAGTCGATAGACGCTGGAGTAGGCGTCCAAAGTAAAGATTACGCTATAGGGTTCTGTGTTTTATAACATCGAAGATTCGATGCTATCAGTCGATACATCGATGTTTTTAAACATCGATTATATCTAGTTTTTCTGACATCTGACCTCCACATTACGAAAGATGTAATGCATTATAAGAATCGAATTAGTTGTCAGTAAATTTGAAGACAGTGACTTTACTTTAACGACTGTCAAAGATGGTCTGAAACTGGGACTGACTTTACGACCCTCATTCAATATTACAATAAAATCTAAGGAATACTTTCGAGTTCGAAGCGAAACAATGTTTAAAAATTTCAGGTCCAGTCAAAATGTATTATTTTTCTTTGACTTTTCCAATGCCATAGTGTGGTTAACTCCTTTAAACAAAACATTTTTAAATTTTTGATTGTCTGTCTGTTTGTTCCTAGCTAATCTCTGAATGGCTGGACCTGATTTGACGGGCTTTTCTAAAAGATAGTATATTTAACTTGACAGAGCAACTTAGGTACCATTATTAAGAATAAATAACTAAATGTGATTTTTTACATATTTCACGTCTGACAAGTCGGCAGCTAAAAGCTAGTATTAAATAAAACGGCAAACAAGATCGACCATATACAAAAGTCGATAGAAATTATAAAAATTATCTCATGCTTATTTAATTAATAAATTCAAAGAATTTCTTTAACAATTAAATTACTGATCTGCATTCAACCGATTTTCTGTATCTGATATGCTAGGCTTTAGAGGGTCTGAGGTCTGGCAGATAGGCTATTATTTATCCCTGATTAAGTTTTTACATATATAGATCCATATCGTAAAGCACAACATTAGGCTTAGAATCTTTAAAATTCAAACCAATCTAAAGAAGGAATCAAGAAGGCTTTTAATACTGGATTTTATCGCATTTATTTACATTTTTTATTGGGAATAGACATTTTAATAACTTCCAGGGCTGTGGTCGCAAGATAATTATTATACAAAGATTTAGATCAATGTATATAAACAGACATTTTGGCTTAGAATCTCCTAGAACTTCAAGCCAATCTAAATGAAGGAATTAAGAAGGATTTTAACATTTTATCGCATTTATTTACATTTTTGTTGGGAATAGACATTTTAAACACTTTCTCAGAGGCCGTGGTCACGCTAGATAATTATTATACAAAGAATTTAGGAGTCAATGTAATAGACAGACATTACGGCTTAGACTCCTCTAGAAATTCAAACCAATCTAAAGAAGGAATTAAGAAGGCATTTTAACGGATTTTATCGCATTTATTTACATTTTTTATTGGGAATAGACATTTTAAACACTTTCCAGCGGCCGTGGTCACGCTAAGATAATTATTATACAAAGAATTTACGAGTCAATGTGATAAACAGACATTTTGGCTTAGAATCTTCTAGAACTTCAAGCCAATCTAAAGAAGGAATTAACAAGGACTTTTAACGGATTTCATCGCATTTGTTTACATTTTACCCGACGTTTCAAACACTTTTCAGCGGCCGTGGTCACGGGACAGGCTAGTATACGCGTCAGCAAAAGAATTTACGAGTCGCTTTCATACACACACATTATGGCTTAGAATCTTCTAGAAGCAACTATACTTGAACCATTTTAAGATATAGAAATTTACGTTTAATCCAATGTAAATTGGCACCTTGAAGTCGAACTCTTTTATAATTTTTTTATGTTTATTACAAACCGGTCCGCCTGTAACAGCTAGTTTAAAGACGAAAGTATTTAATCAATGCGTTCTCCCCGTGATTACCTACGGGACCGAAACGTGGCCGTTTACTGTGGTATCAGGTCCACAAGTTTGCCGTTGCTCAACGCGCTATGCTCGGAGTTTCTTTATCGGACAAAACTCGTAATGAATTAATCCGACGAAGAACTAGAGTCACCGATATGGTGCAAGGTATTAGCTCGTTGGAGTGGCAGTGGGCCGGTCAAGTGGTCGGAAGATACTATGGTCAATGGGCCAATAAGGTTCTGGAGTGGAGGCCGCGTTCAGGAAGACGGCGCGTTGGTCGACCCCGACCTGGTTGGATGTCGATCTCCTTGCAGTAGCCGGTTTAAGTTGGCATCGAGTGGCTAGGGATCGGCCGTCTTGGCGTCGATTGAAAAAGGCTTATGTCAAGCAGTGGACGGATAAAGGCTACTAATGATGATGATGATGATGATGATGTAGGCGTTAAACATATGGATGACATACAGATTTCTATGGATTATACACGATCAACAATCAACTATAGTGTTAATTTCTAACAGTAGATCAATATACTGTAACTAAAAACGACATGGAAATTATCAAAACATAGCGTAATATAAAGAAAACACGCCAAACACTTTGAATATTCAAATTCTATGGCCTATTCGGCTCCAGTATACGCCGGAATGAGGATAAATAAATGGAAGAGGATGTGAAAGGTTCTTACTGTGCTTATGTACTTATAAACGCGCAGTTTCGGATTCGAACACGCGACCAACGAACGCATCAGGTTACCTGCAACGACCAACGTTACAAGAATTTATAATAAAATTAACTAATCTTTATATTATTTTGACGACATTGACCTCCTAATATTAATATAATATCATCATCATCGGCCTGCATTAGTCTACAGCTGCACATAGGCCTCCCCTAATGCACGCCTTCTCAATTAGGGTTAATATAATAAAGGTGATATTATATTAATATTTAAATAGATTTATTCCCTATTCACAGTGCCTATTTCTGCCGCAAAGGAGTGGTGTGAAATGACTACTGTGTTCCAGTTTGAAGGACATCGTAGCCAGCGTATTTACTGGGTACACGGGACGTGAACAATCCTGTCTCGCGGTAGGCGCGCGCGTTGGTATTGGCGATGTCCATGGGCGTCGGTGACCACGTTCCATCAGGTGGCCCGAATGGTCATCTGCCTTATAATGCGATTAGAAACAAAAAAAGGCTAAACAGATTTTAGGAAGTTTTTTGTGCGTGTTCAAGTGGAATCGAGGATGGTTTAGGTTCACAAATGAGCCCGGCAGATGGCGCTGCAGTCGGTATCTAGGTTATAACTATCTCCTGTTACTTTGTTTAATATACTGCTATACTGATAGCTTCGTAAATCATGCAGGAAAGCGTCTGGTCCGCTAGTTGACTAAAGAACCGGTTTAAAGCGGCCTATGAAAAGTCTATGTAATATTTGACTGTTGAATATGTTACAGAGCGTATAATAAGAGCCAACACTGCACATCATCAGCCTGTGATAGTCAACTGCAGGACATAGGCCTCCCCTAATACACCCTTATCCATTAGAGGGTTTTGGACCGTACCCCACCACGCTGGTCCAATGCAGGTCGGTGGGTGGACCGACTATGTACATGCGCATCCGACGCATGGATTATCTTACTTTTCAGACAATCGGGTGATCAGCCCAAATTGCCCTAACCAACTAGGAAACAACAATAGAATTTGTTGAGTCCCCGCAGTATTCAAGCCCACGACCTCCGGTTTCTAAAGCACAAGCCCATACCACTAGGCTAAGGAGGCAGTTAAAATTCGAGTATCGTAATTTTGAGTTAAAGTGAAAACAAAATTTCAAACACTAATGGCGGAAGAAGCGAATGCGTTCTCATTGGTGGAACGCGGCCATCTTGAATCGCAACGCGATTTTTAACCAATACGAGCATTTTGAAGTTTTAGACAATTAGTTAGTGTAAAGAGTTGTACGTAAGCGTGAAGTTTATCTCTTGATTGGCTCAATCATTCGATGCCGGAACGTAAAGCGTTCTTATTTTCACGACCCGCTTGGCGCAGTGGTTAGTGACCCTGACTGTCGCTCTAAAGAGTGTGGGTTTGATTCCGATCACAAGAAAAATATTGCGTGATGAACGTAGTGTTCTTCCATTGTCTGGGTGTTTGTATCTATATTATATATATTTATTTACAAACGCAAAGTAAGTCTATGTATTTATCAATCATCTAGTTTCGCACAAGCTTTGTATAGTTTGGGACTATATTATGTTGAGTTATTCCTCTAGAAATATTATATTACATCACAACGTAAAGATCGACGAATGGGCCAGCGTAATTACTTGGTAAGCGATACGTAACATCCCATCGTCTCTGGTCGTCCCTATTTGTTACTAAATGCAGGACCTAAGCTATAGAACTGCAAAGATTTAACTTCAAACGGAAGCGAATACAACAAGGGGGACCAAACGTAATATTCGGTTTAAATTATCATCAGTTTCTATCACGAATAAAATGTCGCGCATCACTGTGACACACTAAAAACAGTGTTAGGTTATCACCTCGATTCGCTGTGGACCATTTCGATATCGTGATAGCGTCCATTATCTTTACTCTGCAATGATAACTCGCTTATCTACTCACTCAAGTTAAAAAAATCAAAAGTACGTTCGTTCCGAGATGGTTTTTGTAGTTATTTTGTCACGTTAGAAAAACAAAGTCAGTTAGCAAACTGTCATGCATAACCGACAGCCATAAACGGTTATTAAACTTCATGAAGTGTCGTTGAACGCTATATCAGTCAAATGAGATAATCGGTATTTTAAACGTAGAACGAGGCAAAGATAAATGTTATCTATAGTTATGTGTAAACAAGGTTATATTTTATTTAACGCGTGTCAACAAATACACCGAACTTTTTCTATTTAAAGAATTCAACAAATCCCAGTTTTATTTTTCAAACACCCACTTGGCGCAGTGGTTAGTGACCGTGACTATTGCACCCGAGGTTGTGGGTTCGATTCCCACCACCACAGGAAAAGTGCGTTATGAACATGGGGTATTCGTGTCTGGGTGTTCGTATCTAGATAATATGTATTTATTTACGGAAATATTATGTATTATTTATTTTATTCAGTCATCAAGTTGCTATAGTGTCATCGTCCCAATTAAAATATTTGATTTGAATTTATTTATTTCTTCCTCCTAGCCTTTATCCCAAGTTATTAAGAGGTCGGCTTTCAATCCATTCAGATTTGCCTGAACAGTTTTTACGCAGAGCGACTAGCGTCTGAACTACACAAGCCAAAGGGAAAAGCGCGTATTATAGGTGAAGTAATTATCAGAAAATTTAAAGGCACTGACACTTTAAAGAGTCAGTCAAAGCTGATCTTGACGACCGAGACCGACTTATTATATAGCCATCCGACCCATACATCGTCCCACTTTTTAGGAAATCGGGTTACCGTCCATATTGCTCTGAACAACCGAAAACAATGACAACACAAAGTTTTATTCCGTTATAAATAATATAAATTGTAAATCTTATCCGCGGGAAGTCCCTCTGAACATCATATATATAACTTTAAATGGCCATCATCATCAGCCTGTGTTAGTCCACTGCTGGACATAGCCCTTCCCTAATACACGCCTTCGTTATTAGGGGTTTTGAAACATTCGTAACCTAACCCAAAACGCCCAATGGTGTTGGTGAGGACCGAGTTTTTATTCCCAACAATGTTATTCATATCTTATTAAAGTCCTAAATAAAAGCTGAAAATTACTCTTTCAATTACTTAAACAGACTGAAATTAATAAAAAACAGTAGCATTTATTACATTGTACTGGCTACATCAATGTAAAATAATAATTATCAAGCGATACCAGTTTTGCTATCAAGTCTTTTTATTCAAGTAAACGTACTCTATTTAATAATACTTCTCATTATATAAACCACTATTTCGAATTTTCGGTAAATTAAATATATTTATTCTGACGTTTCTGATCATTATCCAGTCATCCATCATCCCTAGCAGCTAAGTTGTTAGTCCGTATTCTATGTTTTGGAATAGCCTCGAGTTTTATCTTAAAATTGACATACTTTTTTAACGCGATGAAAGTCGGTAATTTGATTTTATATGTATATAATCGCCTAAACTAAAAAAAAAATAATTAACTATTAAGGTATAAACTAACTACTATATAAAGAAATAGAATTGCTGTTCCATAGTTTTAATGAAATAAATGGCTATCATTCAATGATATTTGTCATTGAAAAAAGTTAATCTTAAACATAGGTATTTATCTCAGAAAATTAGATCCTTCCTAAACTTGAAACTAAATGAAATTGAATTATTATTAACGTAAAACTGAGTCGGGTCTACAAAGTGTATTTACGATGAAAGATTTACTTTATGTTGATTGCTAAAAAACGCAGAATCAAACATCACTGTAAATATATCTGATATGATAATATTGCTGAGTTATAATAGGAGAAGATACTATCAGGTATTTCCCTAGTTTCACAACGAAGACATCAAAATTTGTCCAGTTTGTGAAACCAGTCGTAACCTAAATTTTAATTAATATTTCATCTTATAGAAGCCCTAATTTACAATTAGGCTTCCTTAATACTATTTATCCATTTAGGATTTTTGCGTATTCCCATGTCGGGTCAGACTAAGTTGGTATGATGTCTGGACTCGATTTTTACAATGCACCATCCGAGAAGTTTTTATTTTATGACAATTGGATGATATCAATTGTCTAACAACGGAACACAATCCGAAAATTGTTGAGTTCCTAATTACAAACATCGCCTAATTATAAAGAAATATTATATTTCATAGCCGAGTTTAAGTAATTAAACCAATTCTATTATTTATAAGATTTGAACAATAAGGATTGTGTATTCCATGAGTTTGATAATGAAAAATATAAATCCTCAGTGACTGCCATTTACATAATGGTCTCTGGTCTGGTATGGTCTCTATCTTCTAGTGAAAGTCCCGTCAATATCTGACCAGCCATTCCAGAGATAATCAAGTACAAACAGACGAACGCACAGACAGACAGACAAACAAACAAACAATGTGAAAAATGATGTTCGTTATATGTACCGGTTATATACCACAATCCCGGGAGATATCCCGGAGCATAGCACAGGGATTTAATCTATAATAAAAGATTTAAGTATTGTTCTTAAAAAAACTATCGGCCAATATCACTCCTGAGTCATGTCTATAAGTTGTTTTCCAGGGTCATGTCGAATCGTCTTGCCCGAAAACTCGATCAAAAACGAAGCCTCGAGAACAGGTCTGGTTTCGCAGAGGTTATAGCACCATAGACCACATCCATACAGCGAGGCAGGTTATACAGAAGACACATGAGTATAACCAGCCCCTGAGCATGGCATTTGTGTGAGAAGCCCTTTGACTCCATCTAGACCTGGTATTTCCTCGAGTCCTTACAGCGGTGCCAAATTGATTGGCGATATATCGAAAAGTTGAGATGTATGTTTGACGCCGCTACTATGTCTGTCATAGTCCAAAGCGGGCAGACTGAGCCTATCCCCCCGCACCGCGGTGTGAGACAAGGAGACGTCATGTCTCCGAAATTATTATCCGCCGCGCTGGCGGATATGTTCATGACGCTCGACCGGGAAGGACATGGCATAGGTGTGAACGGCGAGTACATCTCACATCTACGATTTGCAGACGATATCGTCATCATGGCTGAGGCCGCAAAGGACCTGCAGACAATGGTGCAAAGCCTGGCTGACTCCTTCACGCATCGGTCTCCGGATGAACTTGGGTAAAACCAGGGTCATGTTCAACGAGCACGTTGAACATGACCCGATCACAATTGATGGCACCTCCCTCAAAGTAGTTTCTTTACTTAAACCTACTTTACAAAAACTTTACCCAGGACCAACAGAATTAGCTGCCAACAGAACTTTGGGGTAGACTCGGCTGGGCAGCTTTTTATAAGCTTCGTCGGGTTTTCATCTGTCACACGCCACCGCTTCCGAAGATTCAGGGTAAGCGGTGCTGTTAGGGAGCCAGCCGTGTCCAGTAGTGGACTGATACAGGCTGATAATGATGATATGCCACGATGTACTAATTAAACATATAAAATTTTAACAAAAAAAATTACGTTTTCTAGTCGATTGCGGCGACCGACTACGGCGGCCGATCTATATTACAGATTAGCCAACTGTGCAGGGGATATTATAGTGCACAAGTGTACAAACACAAATACAGTTTACCTATACATTCCTATAAGCCCGATGAGACAAATAACCGACAAGAAAACAAATGTAATAAAGTTAATAGCGAGTTACATACAAGACATAATTACAAAGAACGCGTATGAAACGGCTGAACAGAACAAAATATTAACTTCTAGATTATACACAACAAAGTTGTTTATGTGAGAATGAATACTAAAATAAAACATCTTCAAGGCCTTATCATTTAGATCATCACAAATGTATAGATAAGACAGGATGCTTATCTACCCTACTAATACAATACAAAGGTTTAGCGTAGGAACGCAAAACATTTGTATTGTATTCTAAGAAGCATTTCATGACACAAAAGATTTATGTGTACTTCCGGAGTCATGAGGTCATAGTAAATGACGTATTACAGACTAGCTGTTGCCTGCGGCATTATCCAAAATAGAAACTAGCCTCAGTTACTCCCAGTTAGTCCACTGCTGGACATAGGCCTCCCCTACTACACGCCTTCTCCATTAGGGGATTACTGCACTGTATATATCTTATATCACAACTGACATTATTTTGCGTATCTGTATGTATTGCATAAATTCAAAATCTACTTGATCAATATTAAAAAATATTTTTGATGCAGCCACACCAATACACCTAAGTCAAAGTGATGACTACTTGATAGATAACACACCCTGGTAAAAACTGTTCGCTCCAGGCTATTTCAAACTATTAAATATGATATTTTATGTCAAAATTTTGTAAAAGCTTATTGAAAAAAGAGAAAAAAAGGTCTACTGAGTTTTTTACGCCAGTTCTTGTCAGGTCAGAGGCTTCCATTTCTATACAGGTGGTACAGGTGGGTATTACATAATAAATAACAGATTGTAATGCTTCCATAATGAATAAAGACTTAGAAATTGATTAAATATTTTGAATTATTTATTGAATAACACCATTAGAGTTATAACGCAGACTTGGTTTACTTAATCCCAAAATATATTAGGCTCTTTCAGGTTAATTTTGAACTCATTTTTTTATAAAGATTGTTTAATCATAATCATCATCAACATGTGTCTGTCCACTGCTGGACACACCTTCTCCATTTGGGGGTTTTTGGACCGTATCCTACCACACTGGTCCTAACCAACCAGAAATCAAACAATAACACAAAGTTGTTTCCCTGAGGAATTCGAACCCAGTTTATAAAGCAAGGGAAATACCTCTAGGCCACAGAGGTGGTTAGAAAATAAACAATGTTAAATACAATTAAATGTGCTAACAGTAAAATATAGGTTAGTGACATCCGGAAGCTATATCTTTTTAAAGAAAATACCAATTTTAATTTATATATAAATGCGAAAATGTCAACGCACAACGTGTTATAAATATACAATTATTGTAAATCATTAAACAAACATGTAGTGAAACTAGAGTATAGCTTCATCATTTGTTTAATATCAATTTTTAATAGATTAAGATATAAAGACTGAAAAAATTTAATTAGTAATGTTTTACTTTTAAATATACCATAATTTTTTGTGAGTAATTTCACTAATTAAAAACATTGGTAGAAGTGAAAGTTCAGATTATTTTTAATCAACTAGTTTTAAATAAATATAAATTTAATAGACATTTAAGAATTGATAAAAGACTGAATATAACTTCTAGATTGCTCAATGTTTACTATTTCTTAAATATACAGTTAATTTTTTTTTCAATGTGAAATTATTTCAACTAATATATAAGCATTTAATGTAAAGAGTTTCAATATTTTTTTAATGTCTCAACATATTTTAAAACAAAAGATATTAAAAATTTTATAGACATTTAGCAAAATTTTATCACACGAAATAACTCTTTTACGAGAACATCATTTAGCTATTCTACACATAATGTTTAGCTTTGCTGTTTTGAATGGTGAAAACTTTGAAATTCTTTAAAAACTAAGAAAAAGATACAAATCCAGTAGCAGATTTATAGAAAATTTCTTTTAATTCAAATGTAGTTACTTTTCATGACGTATTAATAGAGAGTATGTAAGTATTATCAAGTAGGCGCAAAAGATATATTCACTAACAGCGAGTTCGCTATTTAAACAATAATTTAGCGTATACCGATGATTTATGTTTAAAGGTCAAAAGACCGTGGAAATCATTAAACAAATAATACGTACACTAGACTTTTAATAACTACTTGCAAAAAGTGGGACAGACAAACGTAACTTTAAAGCAACCTAAATTAAACTCAAGAAAAAATATCTACAATTCACGAATATATAATATACTCACCAAAAATGTTTGCAGGCTAATCGATGTAATATTGCTACACGTTTTAAGTGAAAATTACGAGATTTTGTTCGCAATAATATAGTATTCTGTAGCGTGACACCGAAATCGCCGATGCGCTGTTTCACATTTGTGACACACAGACTTAACAAAAGTTTGAAATTTAAATGACAACTGAATATGCGTTCATAAACGTATTTGAGTAATTCACTTTATTTGAATAAAATACTATGCACTATATATATATATATATATATATATATGAATGACAAAGTAACAGAACTACGTCTTATAAGCTAGTAAATAAAATTCAATGTAACCTATAATAGTAATTAGATAGAAACGAGCCGAGTGAAAGAGCTACGACGGAACTTTAGCACTCCGTAAATATTCATTAAATCAATCCGAATTTAACAAACAAGCCTTTGACAACAAAAATATACATTTTTTTGTTGAAATTAGTATTAAACATTTTTATTTTCGCTATTATATTAATAGGCACCTGATCAATTTGTGTCGGTTTACAATCAATCTCATACTCCGTGTGTGTTAATTCAGTTTTGGTGTACTGGGTATTGTCAAGTAACTTTTATTTTTCCAATTACCTAAATGCCAAATACGATGCCAGATAACTAAACTTTTCCCCTTATAACGTATATTTTTTTGGTGTGAACTATTTTAAATAAAATTTTAAATTTTAAAGTTAAAACTTTATTTAAAATGTTCTTAATAGCTCGACAAGCGCAAAATACATAATTTTTAGAATACCGACGGTAATAGTCTCACATCCCCGATCTCCCTCTGCTCTTAAGCTACAACTATAAGTAATGCGTCAGTAAGTTAAAGTCCACAGCTGAAACAAGTATAGTAGACTTAGTAGCGGATTTGTATTAAATTCAAAATGTAATCCTCTTTGTACAAGATTTTCTACTGCAAAGCATCATTATCATCTTCATCGTCAGCCTGCGTTAGTCCACTGCTGGACTGCCTCCCTTAATGCACGCCTTCTCTATTAGGGGTTTTTCGACCGTACCAAACCACGCTGGTCTAATGCGGGTTAGTTAATGGACCGACATTTTACATACCCGTCATACGCATGGATCATCTTACTTTTCAGACAATTGGGTGATCGACCAAAATGTCCTAACCAACAAAGAAACAAGTTATAAAAGTAGTTGAGTTCCCGCAGGATTCGAACCAACGACCTTCGGTTTCTAAAGCACAAGCCCATACCACTAGGCTACGGAGGTAGAACTGTAAAGCATTAGTGTAAAAACATAAGTGCGTTCGTGTTTGAAGGGTGGTTTGAAAATACAGACGTCATCCCATATCTCAAGACGGAAATCGGACTTTATAGTTGACTTTATTACGCAGTATTTATATGGACAGTATGTATCGTTTATCATCAGTGAACGTTTTGGTATTTTTTTATATTTAGCATACTATGCTTTATATAAAGCCGAGCGTTCTTAAGGCATCTGCTCAAACGTTTTATTAATCTTTTTTTTATATCTGTTGTTTGGTTGTTATTTTTTAGATAGACTCAAAACCTAAAAAAAATTGTACTAAAAGGGGTTTTAACAATTTCGTCATGTTTAATTTATGGTAAAAATTAGCTATATTTTTGCAAAAACATACAATTGGAAACTTATACGTATTAGCTCTTTAATATTTAGTTCTTCCACATAAAAACCATTAAAAACCTTCTTTTTTTTAAATAGTGCAGGATGTTAAGCGCCACGGCTGAAAAATTGTTAACGCCATCTGTTCATAATACATTTAATCGAGCTAAGCCTGTAACATGGTCACTGTTTGCCTAAAATTATAACTGAATTGTACTTCTGTTAAGTTATAAATTACTTTTAAAAACGTAAACTTTACTTTCAATTTGAGAGATAGATGGCTCTTATTTCGCGGCTTTAGTACACACCCACCCGTAGTCGCCAATCGACGAAGCTAAAAACTATGTGATAAATGTCGTGCCTTAAATAAAAATTATTTAAATAAATTTTGAGAAGTAGGAAGCTATGAAAGACCACTCTGTCCCTTTTGGTCACTTATTTTATTTACTACGGTGATAGATACATACGTTTCAGAGAATATGTTGTGCGAATAGTATTCCGTATTAAAACTGGATACATTTATTTGATTGATAATTACTTGATCAATTTATTCAAACGAAGAACGTCGTGGATTTTTTTATTTTAGACGTCACTGCCACTAAATATTCACTTATTGTTCCAAATATCTCGTATTGCGATGTTATGCAACGCAGTATTGTTTATGGAGGTCCGACGCAAGCTGTGCTTAATCATTTTCCAACCGTAAACTGGTTAACTGCATCCGTAGCCTAGTGGTATGGGCGAGTGCCTTACAAGCCGGAGGTCGTGGGTTGGAATCCTGCGGGGACTAAATAAATTTTCATTGTTGTTTCCTAGTTGGTTAGGGCAATTTGTCCCGATCACCCAATTGTCTGGAAATTAAGATGATCCATGCGTCGGACATGCGTGTAAAAAGTCGGTCAACCAACCCGCATTGGAAAACCCCCTAATGGAAAGGGGTGTATTAGAGGAGGCCTATGTCCAGCAGTGGACTATCATAGGCTGATGATGATGAATGAAAATCAAGTACTAGTACTAGAACTACTGGTGGTAAGTCCCCTTTTTACAGTGGACCGTCTGAATTGATACCACCGCGGTGCCTATTAGAAAAATGGAATTTTTTTAAATGTATGGCTACTAGCATTTTTTGATAGAATATAAGAAATATGTGGACATGTGTAATATGGAATTAATATACTGTAATATTATAATACTGAATGTGTTTACCATAAGTTCGCGAATCTTCTTTTATATTGCATTCTAGGCGTTGGGCAGACAAGTATCTCACGATGTTGGGGTGACTAAATGTTATGTATGTACCATAATAATAACTATTTTTAATTTAAATTATACTAAATGAAAATAACACAAGTTAAAAATCGTATTTTCGGTCATAGACTACACAAGTGATGACTTTGACATCTTTTTTCGAAAGCTAGGCTTCACCTGGCAATTCTTCTCTGCCGAGTCATGGCATCATTTACAGTCTATCAAAAAAAATTATCAGAAGGTATTACTAACCATACTTATAAAAATTAACAGAAATAAAAGGTTATGAGTCTTATGCTCAAGAGAAATTAAAATAAAAATCAGTGCTTAAATTATGTTTAATAAAAAAGTAACCAACAAAAAAAGGAAACAAGGACTAAAGAAGAGAATTAATAAAAACGCAGCATTTTGGCATGTTGAGTAGTTTAATATTTACACTCTTATTTACATATGTACATCTTAAACGTTTACAATGATACTAAAAAAAAACCTTTATGACTGATTAACGAGTTAACAAAAACATTTATTTTTCACTAAAGAATCAAAAAATTGTTTAATAATGCTTTTTATTATTACATCAATTCAGTGTTATTTTGCATAGTAATTAAATTATTAAACTAAAAAGTTAGTTTTGATACATTGTTTACTAATAATAAAATAATAAATATATATGAATCAACTAGCCTTATTAGTGAACCGCCATCTTGAAACTCCATGCAATTTTAGAACCACAAAACAAATTTATGACACCAGTTGAATGCATTGAGGGGCCATCCATAAATTACGACACATATATTTTTTTATTTTTCTCTCTCTCGTCCTTGTTGCCTCCCCACTATAGTGACGTCACATATTTTTTAAACATCCTTTAGCAGTCCACAGCTGAACATAACCTTCCTAAATGAACGCCAACACGGGGTCCATTGATTCATTATGAAATTAACACAGCGGAAGTTAAGAGTTACATAGGTCTACACTAATGGTTCCCACTCCCAAAAACAGATCGCCATTTTTCTCTTAGACAGAAGAGAAAATGGTTTCAGAAGACAAAAAGAAAAACCTAGTTCATCAAAAAATAGTTGCAAATAATTGCCACTCCGAGCAGGCGGATTGACAATCGAACCAATTGCACTAGTACTACAGATCTGTCTTACTCCCACTGTGAGGCAGATCCGCCGTCAAGGACTGTGGGGTCGTCACATCCCTACGCCACTACTTTTATAGAGATATTTTCTAATTTTACATTTAACAATTTTAAAATTCAAACAGCATGGTATCATAATCAACAAGTATCGGTATTTCAACACATAGATTTGGAGGGGACATCGATGTCATGGCCCTCTCTCTTTCCCATGTCAAGAAACGAACACTTCAACGCTTCCCACAACCATAAGAGTCGTCATTTTTGGACGGTCCCTAACATAAAATGTGTATAGACTGAAAAAAACAGAAACTTTTAACTATAATAAAGGCTATTTCCTTCGATACATTCGTTTGTTTGTAAAAAAAACTGAATATAATAAGAATTATTAACAAAATATTAACTTTTAGAATTGTTTTCGCCTCTTGTGGACAATTATTGTCAGTTCCGACGTTACCGTTTTCTTGTTTGTCTTGTAAACAGTTCAATTAACCTATGATTTTAACATACAAAACTGGCAATACAATGAGTCGGATAACGAGAAAACTTTTCTTAAACTGAAATAAGCATGGAACAAAAGTTAAATGACGTGTATGCATATTAGTTTTAATGATAAATCCCACACACAATCGTTAGACTCGACCGAGTAATTATTGTAACTCTTTTAACATATCAAATAAGTCAGTGTGAGTATAAAAAACATAAAACAAATATAAAATTGAAGCAAGTCAGAACTTTAGCACAAAATGCAATAATTTCTATGGATAATTGTATCTCCTTTAAACATTAAAAGATTTTAAAGTGGAAATTTCTTAAGGCAGCATAAGTATCAACAGATTAAAATGTACAATAAAGCTTGTTTCTAAAATTAATGACTTAAATATTACATAGTTTCCTTTGCCGGTTACTTGCAGGCGAGGTATTTTCTATTAAGAAAATGGTGGTTGAATTTTTGACAATCAGCAAAAAAACGTTACATAATACATAAATTTGAATTTTTTTGAGGAACCAATTAATAAAAAAAGTGAAAAATGATACATAAGGCTCAGTCGAATCTAACAATATCAACACCCACAATACTAATGGACCCACAACCTAAAATTTCTCCGAGGCACTTTCATATAAAAAAATATCACACATTTAACATTCTTTTTTTTGTTCTTTTTCTCTTACAGTTATTTATCAAACAACATCTAAGTTATTTAATTACAATAATTATAACATCTCTTATTTTTTTTTGGGATTTTCCAGAGAATTTTTCCATTTTCCTATCCTATCTACAGCGTACAAAACATCTGTACATTATAACTTGAATATCACAAAAGGTTAATTATTAATATTTATATTATTTACAAATTCATCACTCGCATATTTTTACAGTATGATACAGAATCTCAAGAAAAAGCAAGAAATCTCAGTACAATAAAAAGTTTTCATATCATAATATAGTATAGTCAAGAAGTGAAAAGTGTTTCTGTGTGTAATCAATTATATATAATTAAAATTCTTTTAAACATCAATTTAATCTCAGAATTTTGATTTTAGTTTTAAGATGGCGCCAATGATTGTTAAAAATTATTTAAGGTAAAATCACATTATTCAAGAAATGGATTAAGAAAAAAACTTGTAATATTTTAACTCTGATATTGATAGATCTCATAGATTTTCACATCTTATTCTTGCTATATTTTGCACATTATAAGAGGACAAACAAACATTTAATGAAGATAACCAGATTAAGACAAAAATAAAAATTACTTTTAAAAATATAGACAAAAACAAATACTATTGCATTATTATACAACTTTACATTAACTATATAAATAAGCACTGAAATAAATTGTTTAAAAGGGACTTCGAAACTGAATTCTATTCAGTAGTTCAAAGGAGTTATTCCAAGGTTTTGCATGTTGCTCTGATAAAATCATTATAACATTTATATAAAGGCATGGAACACGTAAATAGAAATTTATTTAGTGTTCATTAAAAAAAATTAGAACAAGATACTCCACAAAATCGGACCAATCATTAGTTTAGCAAGAATAGACCGCACATATACGACAAAATTTCAAAAATCTCGTTCAGGCATATATAACAACATGACCATACAAAACCGATAATTTTTACATTACAAGTCTACACTCCAATTGTATTAATTTCGATAGATTACATAACACAATTACACATACAAACTGCCACTTATTTTATCACAATGTCTATCAGAACAGTGAGTAGTTGAAATGATTTCATATAACACAACCGCACTTAATTCACTAGAACACAAACACTTCCGGACAACTCTCCGCTACAACCTGAATCCCCTCAGCTTGTACAACCTCCTCTCCAGGTCGTCCACCTTCCTATCCTCATCTCCTCTGCCGACCCTCTCACCTCCAGGAGCCATCTCGAAAGCACCACCCGTCTTTCCCGGACTCTCAGAACTGGAATATTAAACATAATATATAATAGTTACATGTATTATTGCTTCGCAGAAAGGGTTTCCATCAACGATAAGTACAATGTACTGGACTACAAAAAATTATTATTATTCTTACTGATTTCATGACATTTCTTGAAACCTTGAATCTTAAATATGATTTTGTACAATATTGTCTGGCCATGGAAAGGCTTCCATGACTGTTACAACAGCAATGCCAATTAACACTAGACAAATAAAAAAAAAGACGGCTATTATTATCACTGATTTTTCCATAAACTATAGTTGTAATATAGGTTAAATTAGAACTAAAAAAAAAGTCTAAAAACTTTTGATTGGATATAAACGGGCTTTTTTTACATAATTATGAAGCGAGAATTTTTTTAATAATGTATACAAAGCTATAACTGCCTCCGCAGCCTAGTGGTAAGGGCGTGTGCTTTGGAAACCAGAGGTCGTGGGTTCGAATCCTAGTTGGACTCATATGTCGTACTGTATACATAAATACTATCTTTTCTTTAGCTTAAGGTTTCTTAAGGCATGCTCTTTAAAAGCTAGAGGTTGTTGGTTAGAATGCGAGGCCTCTACAACTTTGTTCTTTTTCTTCTAAGGTAAGGCCAATGCGGGTCAAACGCCCAAACATCTGAGAAATAAGACGACCCATGCTTCATGTACGGCCGATTGCACCGTTCACTACAATGCCTTTGAATATCCGAATATGTAAAATTTTCAATGAATGCAGTTTCACCTGTTAACAAAATTTATACTGCCTTTTTTAACGGTCGCTATGAATTCAATCTGTGTTGTCTTATAACTACGACTAGCACTTGCCCCTGACTTCGTCCGAGTGGTAATATATAAGATTTTTTGGTTTTTAAATGCTAGCCTATGTTACTTCCAGTTACATCAACTATCTTCCAGTAAGTCTAATCCAGATTGGACAAGCTATTAGCCCAAAAATAACCTGCTCAAACAGACTGACATAAATTTTGAAAAATTTGTTATATTCATGAATAATATTATTTTAATGTTAAAAACAGATTCCCCACTTTTATTTAATTTACTTTTAGATAACTCCAATTCAGTCTTTTCTTTGCGTTGGAAATTATTTTGTTGTTTATTTAGTCGAGACATATTTATGACTCTTCACCTTATATATTCTGTGCTAGCTGCTAACGCAGTCTCCTGTCCATCCCTACTGTTGTACAACCACACTCCGGGCGCGGCCATCTTGTGATCGCGTACCTGAAAAAAAAAAATTAAATAGTTTAAAATTAATTTAATCTTTTTCCTTAATGGCGTTTCTTTGTAGATTCCGTCAACCTCAAGTTTATAGATTAGTCTCTGATATATGTAACAGGCTTCGTAAATGAACAATGTCACTGTTAATAACTAAGAATTGGTTAAGTGGCGAGATCCACCCAATGGTCTCTGTTGATGTATCTAAAACCAAAAGGGATATAATAAACACAGAGGGCTAGTTGGTTAAGAGACAAACAAAGTAAAGTCTATTTAGAATCGACACTGCTCTAGTTTGACAAATTACTTTAGTTTATATCCTATCTCTAAATTGGCCTAACTTAATTTGAATTTAATATAATATCAAATACAAGGGACCTGCCCCTGCTTCGCTGATAGAAAATATACCTACAATATTAAGCATGAGTCATACATATTAAACTTCCTCTTCAATCACTCTATCTATTAAAAAAAACGCAGCGAAATCCGTTGCGCAGTTTGAACGATTTAAGCATACATAAGGATATACGGACAGAGGGAGCGACTTTGTTTTATACTATGTAGTGAAGATATATTAAAAAAAGTCCATATTGTTTACTATTTATTGTAATTATTATAAATATTTTTCAATGCTTTTATAGTATTCCAATTAAATCTAAATTTGAATGTGATATGTATTTGGCAAAATAGATTTGCCTTCGTCCACACATCTATAAATGTATATTAATAATTTATACTCAAATACAACAAATATTGAATTTTACACAATAACAAAGTATTAGTGTAAACATTGTTACACTAAACAATACACAAAGTTACATTTAATAAGGTTAATTAATTACACCTAATCTTGAGTAAATGCTTACTTGAAAATCACCACTGTAAAGACGAGGCGGGCTGCTCAAGTCCATCTGCAGTTTTTGACCTGAAATTTATTAGGAAGCAAATTATATTGACATCAAAAATTTGCTTGCCTGTAAAATGATTGTAATGTGAATATTCATTTGTATAGTAGGAAGAAGGATTAACCCTCTTTCTCTCTGTCAATAAACAGATCCGGAAAAGATGCTACAAATGAACTACCTTTAGGAAAAACTAGCTGATGCTCGCGACTTCGTCCGTGTACACATACATACATCACATCATCAGCCTGTAATAGTCCACTGATGGACATAGGCCTCCCCTAACACACCCCTATCCATTAGGGGGTTTTGGAATGTCTCCACGCTGGTCCAATGCGGGTTGGTGGGTGGACCGACATTTTACATGCCCATCCGACGCATGGATCATCTTAATTTTCAGGCAATGGGTGATCGGCCCAAATTGCCCTAACCAACCTAGGAAACAACAATGAAAATTTGTTGAGTCCCCGCAGGATTCGAACCCACGACCTCCGGTTTCTAAAGCAAACGCCCATACCGCTAGGCTACGGAGGCAGTCGTCCGTGTGGTAATATAAAAATCAGTTTTTTTTTAAATAGCCACATTTATTTACAGTTACATCAGCTACTTTTCAGTAAATATTTCATTAAAATGAGACCGGTCAGAACAAACAGACAGACTGACATCATCATGTATAAACGGTTATTCTAATGTACCAAACAGACAGTACAATTTCATTTATTTGTGAAAATAAGAACACTAAAAATGGGACGGGTAAAAATGTTCACATCTGAGTCGCATTGTAAAATCCACGCCAACTACGAAGAAGATATTATAGTGCACAAACATACACACTCTCGACCTTCACTCTCACAGCCTGACGGGACGGAATACCGACACGATCATCTTACTATACAATCGGGTGATCAGCCAACATTGCCCTAACCAAGTAGGAAACAACTTACAAAAGTAGCCAAGTGCCAGCAGAGTTCGAACGCACGACCTTTGGTTGTAAAGCTCAAAAAGGGGAAACAGAAGCAGTTGAACCCTAAGAGTGATAACTTATCCTCTCACCAGGGTGCAGTCTATCATCCATCCTCAGCTCAGAGTAGGAGTCTCCGAGCATCTGTAGGCTGGCATCTACCTCCTTCGGGGGCCAGCTCTCTTGCGGTGGGTACCAGGGCTTGTTGGGCTTCGTTGAAACACTCACTTTCTCTGAAATACAATAATTTTTGTTGCAGTATAGTTGCCTTTTACAGGGATCCAGCTGGGGTAGCTGTGGTGCCTATTGGAAATAATAATAATTTTGGAGGTGGAAGGGCTCTGTAAATTACCTTTTATAGCGGAAACAACGTTGCTGCGCCTGTTTTTGTCACTAAGCTGTAGTGTCTTCCGGTTTGAAGGGTAGCCAGCGTTATTACCGTGTAAACGAGACGTAACATCCCATGTAACATGGCGGCGGACCGACACTTGACGTCTTATGCGTTTGCTTTTAATTTTCAAGCTATATTTAATAGATTGCATCCGTAGCCTAGTAGTATGGGGTGTGCTTTAGATAGGGAAGGTCCTGGGTTCAAATCCTGTGGGGACTCAACAAATTTTCATTATTGTTTCCTAGTTGGTTAGGGCAATTCGGGCTGATCACCCAATTTTCGGAAAAGTAAGATGTGTCGGATGGGCGTGTATAAAGTCAGTCCACCCACCAACCCGCATTGGACCAACTTAAAAACCCCCTAATGGATCGGGTGTATAAGGGGAGGCCTATGTCCCGCAGCGACTATCTCTAATGATGATGTTTAATAGCAGTTTACAAAGTAATTGCGCTAGCTACGGTGTCCTCAAACAGAAAACTTAGGCTTAACTTTAAAACTAAGAGATTTTTTTACATAAAACTACACTGACAAATTCAGACAACAGGTATTCCAAAATAAAATTGCAAAACAACCTCCGAACAACATAACCGTCTTACCAACTTCTGCGCACAACTCTGCCACCGGTTCAGGTCTGACTGGTCTCTGGTCCACCTTCTTCGGGGTGGCATCTTCTACACTGAGTTTATTCAGCTCCGCCAGCATCCTCTCTTCTCCGTCGAAAACAAACTCCCTCTCCGACTCTTTCCTTCTGCCTGTCCTGGCCTGGCTGGGTGATGGTACTTTGGCAGCTGTGAAGTTGTGTTGATAAGTTTAAAAAGGGAAAAAAAAACACATAACCAAGTTTAATAGTTTTGGTAATTTTAGTCAATAAAATTTAAGGTCATTAAACGGTTTTCGAAGACCATCGGGGGCGGTACCATCGCGGTGTCTCTTTCTGCCGCAAAGCAGTAGTGTGAAAACACTAATGCGTTCCGGTTTGAAGGACACCGAAGCCAGCGTAATTACTGGGTAGAGGAGATAAAAGATCTCATGTCTTAGGGCGATGAGTGGATTGCTATGAAGTGAATGTCCTGCTCCTCTCATCACTATGATAAATAAATATTTTTACTTTGTTATATAGTGGTCATGGCGTGTGCTTTAGAAACTGGAGGTCGTGGGTTCGAATCGTGTGGTTGTAGAAAAAACACGTATCCACGTTTCACACTTTCTGTTGCTTAAACAAATTCTAAGGATAAATATTTCCGACAATTTGGTGAGAATATTTTACCATAGAGCCTGTGACGAATAACGACATGCACGAAAAAGAAAGGAGAAATTTTGTATGATGTGTTTGAATATGAATGGTTGGTTGGTCTTATGACCATAGATCCTGGGACGGGCTTGAAATGTCGTTCAAAATTTTCAAATAATTGATAAGTGATAAATCGTGATAAAATCACTAAAAATGTATTATATAACATAACAAAGTTTGTTTAAGGACAAGAAGATGTAGGCAGAAAGTCCTTTATTACACACACAGACTTACCTCCATCCCTCCTTTCTTCCTTCCCAGGAGTTCCACCTCCAGGGGCTGTTGGAGTGTTCAGAAGGTCTCTTAACTCTTCCTCCAGCTCAGCGGCATCCACATCCTCGAGGGTCGTGCCTAGAGCTTTCTCCACCTCGTTGTAAGTCTCTAGGACCTGGAAATTGGGTTAAATACAATGATATTGCTATAAAGTGGAATCAACTATCATTCTATAATCTCATGAAGACTTTATACAAATTTATTGAGGTCAACAATATTAGGATTAAAAAGTTCTGCCCTTTTCCACTCCTCCCCCATTCCTTTGATAATTAGCTGTTTGTACTGTACCTAACAATCTTAATGTTTTTTATTGTTTAAAGCTGTAAATCAACCAACTTTTTGTTTCGAGTCCGTCAGGTATCTCAACCAATAAAGTGTCAACAACTCTTTACAGTACAGTGGTCTTTATTACTGATCATTTTCAATGCCAGTGGTTTCACTAATGCGCTGCCTACATGAGACATAAGATGTTACGTCTCATATATCCATCAAATACGCTGGTACGATGCCCTTCAAACCGGAACATAGTAGCGTTTTCACACTACTGCTTTGCGGAGAAATAGTCACCGCGGACGTACCGCCCCAGCCGGCCTCCAGAAAAACGGGACCTACCACCTCCAAAAACTCAAAAACAGCAGAATGACTAAGTAACTCTTGGTGGAGTAATTTTAACAAGAAGAAGAAGGAGAAATTGTTTATATTTAAGTCAAAAAAGTGTCGCAATTGTTCTAAAAACATATCACAATATAAAAGAAATAGAATTAAATATAAAAGATTACCGCATGGTGATTGGCATTTTGGAGACAAATCATCAACAAGAAGTAACTGCACTGCTATAATGTTGCTATATACAAAATTCTTTATTAAATGGCCTCTATTGCTTGAAATACTCACATCTCTCAACTCGTCCATTGTATCGAAGACAGAGTCCTCATTCAGTCCACCCTCTTTCATAGTTGTCTTCATTGCTTCTGAGCTTGTCCTGTAAGAGAATTGAGAAAATGTTTTAGTTCTTATTACATAGTTAAAATACATTTAACCTAAGAGGAATAAATTAATTTTGCCTGCGTTGACTAGAGTTATCGGCCCTTGCCTTATAAACCCGTGATTGTAAAAGACGTTGTGACGTTCAAATTACCATAATATATACAAGATCCTTGACAGGATTTGAACTCACAACCTCTGATTCATACAGCTATTGTCACTCTAACTGGAAAACTAAGGCAAGCTATAAAATAGCCTATACAAGCATAGCCCGCAAGTTATTACCATCAAAAATGCTAAAAGTCATCAAGAAGTCGCAGTAAATCACCTTATTTACAAAGATTACAAGTTATTTTGGGTAAAAATAGGAAAAAATTTTAAACATCAATTCATGCGCGTACCTGTATGTGTCGACAATCGCAACATTTCCTTGAACATCGCTCATCTGCTGCAGGAGTTGCCTCACATTGTCCAAGGCAGCCTCGCAGCGCTGAGCTCGGGACATAATCTTGTGCTTCCTTCGCAGGTGGTTTTTGGCCTGAAAAGAGAAATGCAATATACTATAAAGTAGGTCTTTAATCATTCCATGTTTAGTACTTTCCAGCTGAGTTTCTCACATTGGTTCTTCTCTGCCAGAGGCTTTCACTATCAAACTGGTGGTAGTCTATTTGCTAATCAATAATACTACATGTCCATCCAACGCATGAATCATCTTACTTTTCAGAAAATTGGGTGATTATCCCAAATTGCCCTAACTAACTAGGAAACAACAATGAAAATTTGTTGAGTACCCGCAGGATTCGAACCGTCAACCTCCGGTTTCTAAAGCACACGCCTATACCATTAGGCTACGTAGTTTTATGGAATCACACTATCTATTACAAAAAAAACCGCAACAAATCCGTTGCGTAGTTTTCAAGATTTAAGCATACATAGGGATATACGGACAGAGAAAGTGACTTTGTTTTATACTTTGTAGTGATGTAGATCATAATATATGGTTTCTGGCATCAGTAGTCTGATTAAGCCGACGCCAAAAGAGACATAAATTACTAGGTACTAGGTTTGAAGTAAGAATTGTGTTAAACAACTAAGTGATATTATTGTTTTCTGGCTAATTAGAGCAATATGGGTTGATTACTGAATTGCCTAAAAAGCATCTGTTCATCGGAAAGCAAGTAAAAAGTTTGTCCCACGCAGGCAGTCATTATAGTATTGCAATCGCTACAAAAGTATTGACATTTATTGAATGCATATAATTATACTAGTAACCTATAAAAATTAGAGGCCTACCAAATAATAACTTGGGAAAATGGCTTGTAGAAAAAACATATTTGGGCATAACTCACGGCTATTTTGTTGCCCAACTTTAAGGCCGCCTTAGCGTCGGCTGAGGCAGCTTCCATCTCCCTCTCGAGCCGCGATAAGTCCGCCTCTAGACGAGCTTCGGCCGACGATAGTCTTGCCAAAGCCTCGTCGCTCTCAGTCACAGCTGTTGCCTTCTTGTTGGGCTCCGCTGAAAATATAGTGATATAGCGGTATTTTTCCTATAGTAAAAACCTGAACATTGTTGAGAATTAGTAACATATTCCGATGAACTAGGTTAACTTTTGTCCAAAAAGTCAGTCAATATATTTGCCGAGACAATTGTGCAAGAAATATCATTTGTATATGCTTGTAATTTTTTCGTATAACATATTTTTAAGTGAAACTCTTGTTAGCGTGTACAAGCTTCGTACAAAACGAAAAGTCACACTGTGTATGAGTCGTGTCCTGTTAGGTTTCTATAGTCTTTGACAATCTATGAGCTATAGTAATATTTTTAAATTTAATAAAGATGCTGAAATTTAAATTTTTGAACAACTCTTCAGTGTGTGTGGTGTCAAATAATCTATGAGAAGTGTAGTTACTATGTGTTGTTCAATCAGTTCCGTCGATTCTTCAGCTTATAAATTAGAAAACTTTTCAGAGTTTTTTCTAGTCAATTAAAATAGGAGTGAAGGCTGATCAGTTGATTGCCTGTGTGATGTGATGGTCAGCCCTGCATCTAGTTTTTCTTCGGTCATGTGTTCAGACTATGAGAGTAAAGGAAGATGGCTAATATTTAAAAGACAAATTTTCTGTAAACTGAGCATCTGTAATGATCTCTAACTCATTGTTCTCAAGCTTCCAGACTCATGTCTTTGGTAAGCTTCAATGTTAAACATTGAGTTTGTGGAGAACTACCCTTCCCATGAGCTAGGTGACCAACACTTTTTGCTAAAAATGAAGGCCAAAGCATTGTCACTAAAAGCAATAAAATATATAAAGTGACTAGTGAGATCTCTTTTTTATAGATGGCCATTTGGGGTTTATCATAACAGTTCATATTTCTGCAACAAAAAGGTAGGGTGCAAAACACTACCATGCTACAGATTGAAGGGCACCATAGCCTAGATGAACGAAATGTAAAGACCCAAGTCCTCACATTTCTATCGGCGTCAGTGAACACTTTCCATGAGGGGTCAGGACTACTTATTGTTTTTGTACACAATTTAAAACAATTTAAATCTCTATAGTATATCTTACCCAGTTTCACCACCTCCCCCTTCTTAACAGCAGCGCCCTGGGACACCAGATACCCAAGGAGGATCTCCAGGGTCTCCCTGGACCCGGCCCATTGGCTGTTCCTCATCAGCTCATCGATCGTGCCAACTCTCTGTTCGCCAGAGGGGAAGCCCTCCAAGAACTGTGTCGCTTGATCCTGTAAATATTAGAGACAACTTTTTAGAGACAGCACAACTTTGCACATAGCATGTCTACACATCTTAGCCACATTAAAATATACATATGGCTTCTATATTTTAGAAAGTTGACTCGGAATCAATCTAAACAAAGTAACCATGACAACAGAGTAGCGTAATAACTCTGGAGTTCCCATAGAAGCAATGTCATCAAGATTATTGTGAGCATTGTTTGTATGACGCGATTCCATTACTATGGGCTACTTTGTATGTTTAATTACCTTGTTAACTTGGGCTCAACTGTAGTAGAATTTTGGTATTGCTGATATAGATTAGTATCAGGTTAATATTGTTCATCTTTTGTCACTTCACTGAATTAACAAGGACTTTCATTAAGTTACTAATAGGGGAAATAATGAATGATGCCAGTCCATATCCATATGATACCTAAAGATGGATTGTTAGATAAGAGGGCAAGCATAGTAGACTACTAAAATAGTGGAATACTAAAGACATTCAACAAAAGTTGGATTAGACTGGCAAGAGATATATGGATATGAAAGATGTTGGTGGGGCCTTGTGGACAGCAAAACTAGTTGATAATGAAATATTAATATGCTCACAAACAAGTCTAAGGCAACCTTGTCTGACATGCGTCACTATTTCTAGACATACTGCCCTCATAAACTCTTTTAATACACCCCATACACGACTATAACACCACATACAATTAACACAAAACAACTCGCACAATCACTATTCAAACTCATTAACCATGACCAACACTTTACACTTTGACTTCTTTCATATAACATAAAGAAAAACAAACTTCTTTTTTATATAAAGTAGACAAAATGTTAAATATTTATAAGAGACTAATCTCGTCTGGGGGGCTAGCTACTTATAGCACAAGTGCTTATGTAAACCTTTTTAAAGGGCTAGTGTCTTTACCAAAGACATTGGATCTTTGTAGTAGTTTTAAGATACTTTGTATGAACCTTTGTTAAAGAGAAAAAAAAGGACATGTTTATCGATAAGGAGGTAATAAATAATTAGATAAACCTAATAATACAAATTACATTACCTTAACTGCACTCTCAAGCACAAAGCGTTGTGTACATTCAATACTGGCTTTCGGCAAGCCATCATTGTCCAGCTGCTGTCTCGCTGGTAGCATTGATAGGACAGTGGATACGGCAAACACGGCTGGTTTGAAGGCCATCCTCGCACTCCAACTGACCCAGCCCTCTTGGCCGTTGTGAAGGATTTGTAGGTATTTGGAGATGGGCGAGAGGTCACCATTTCTGAAAAGAAAATACATTTATAATTAAATGTGAACTCGCAGTTATCTGAACAATACAATAGCCTGATCAAATCAATTTTTACGGATTTATCTCTAAAAACCTCAAGTTTTCAATGATGGCGTCCGATCTATATTAGAGATCAACCAATTGCCCACAAGTCAATTGATCATATTGCACAAGTGTACGCGCAAACACAGGTGCACACCCTCTATCTTTATTGTCATTGTCTAATGGGATGAATAACCGATACGACCGGAGAGGATATGTCGAAGGACTGACTTTTTACATGCCCATCCAACACATGAATCATCTTACTTTACAAACAATTAGGTAATCAGCCCGCAATGCTCTAACCAACCATACAAACCCATGACCTCCAGTTTCTAAAACACACACTCTTACCACTTGGCTAGATAGGCAGTAAAAAAGAAAGATGTATAAATATATATACAATATTATCTAACGGATAGGGGTATATTAGGGGAGGCCTATGTCCAGCAGTGGACTATCACAGGCTGATGATGGAAATAAGGAGGCATATGTTGAGAAAATTGGAATTAATATTTCTTAATCAATACAAGAAGTGGGTGTGTTATTGTAAGTCCTCCTTTTACAGGAGACCGTCTGGGTGGGTACCACCGCGGTGCCAATTTCTGCCACGTTTGAAGACGACGTTCCGATTGGAAGGGCACCGTAGCCAGCGTATTTACTGAGTAAACGAGATTTAACACCCTATGTCAGGAATGTAGGCAGCGCGTTGGCGATACCACTGGTATTGTCAATGTCTATGGGCGTCAGTGACCACTTCTCATCAGGTGGCCCGACTGCTTGTCTGCCCGCGTATGCCATAAAAAAAAGATAAAATGATCCTAAAAATACATACAAATTGTTAGCAAATTAAAAACTTCATGGAGTCTTTATCTGACTCTACTTAATCTGTATATAAAAAGTCAAATGTAAATGTAACGAAAGACTTAAACGGATTTTATCGTGTTTCATTTGTTTCACAACACTCCCAATGTTTCAGATATTTTGCAGCATCCATTGTCACGGGCAGACTGAGGTGTGGTATTTACATGAATACAAGAAAGTATTAAACATAAATTATTTTATTACTATTTATCAGGCTCCGTTCAAGGCTCGCATCAAGCAATGCTTTACAAATATAAGGCTAACATTTTGTGCAGTAATTGAATTGGATTAGAATTAGTAGTATTAGGACTGTATTAGTCATGGTATATTTTTGTCATAATCTAGCATTCCTATTAATTCATCATCTTTATCAATCACATACATATCGACAGAAGAAAACCAAAACGACACTAACAAAAATAGTGTCCACCAGACCGAAAAACAATTAAACAAAAAAAAATTTCATCATAACTTTTATGTATAAGTATTTATAGTCTCTAATCACAAAACATAAAAAGTAGTATGATAAAGTAAAATAAATTAAACATAATAAATAGCAAAGTAAAATTAATTTGTACAGTAACTGTTAATTTAGTATCATCTTAGTTTGTTTAGTTTCCTGTGTGCCCTCTGGCATGGGCCTCCTCCATATCTTTCAAAGTCTCTCTATCTCATGCCAGTCTCATCCAACTTTCTTTATTTATAATAAAATAAAAAGTAATAAGCTTTGATCAATATATATATTTTTAATTGTATTTAGTAAAAAAACAATTATCAATTTTCTTCCATTGATGTGCTGCCTTGTTGCTAAGAGGAACACCGCTAAAAAATGCCAATGACTCTACTGTACAAAAGTCAATAATACCGATATTTTTTACCAAATACCTCATGTTTCACTCAGCCTTGACATTGGCAGAATAACCAGGTTACTCTTGATAGAGCCATTATAATTGAAAGAAGAAGAACATTGCTTATTCTGTCTGTGATTGTTCAACATCAAGACACTTTATGCACTTTTCTATGGTTAAAGAGTCAGATTATCGTAACAAACATATAATATGTATATATTAATAAATAATAAACATGATAATATATATATATATATATATTGTAAGTAACATAATCATAGTGCAGCAAGATTTAGCTTTTATGTAAACGTACACATTGTTCTAAATTAAAACAAGAATAAGGATACAATGTTTTTAAAGTAAGTGTAATGGTAATCTGGCAAAATTATATTTATTGAAAATAAATAAAAAATAATAGACACAGGCTAGTGATAATGATTGAAAATACTTGTTTATTGATTGTAGTTTCTACAAAAATTTAAAAAAAAATGTAGTTTTCAATAAAGATGACTCTCAATACTAATATCATTTTTGATGATTTTCTTACTCAACAAAAAAAAAGCTGAACAGCTTTGAGAATGATTAAAAATTTATAAAATGGAAATACATTCAATAAACGGTGATGCTAACACTCATAAAATTAAAACGTCCACAAGCAAATATTGTGTAATCATAAACAAAGAATTTGGCGCAAACTCAAAATTACAAATACCATAGCGACCTTGGAGTTCGTGTTACCCAGAAATAACAAAATCGGTCTTTGTTTTGTTTAGTGAAGCGAAAATTTTGATCGAATTTCGATATGAATATCGAATTTCACATACCTGAACATTTCTTCGACAACAATGTCTATGCAGGCTGCGGTGCGGCCCTTGCGTTGAAAAGCATTTTTTACATCGGCCGCCGAGATCACCGGATCGCTTTTATGGCGACACCATTGACGCACCATGTCCGACCAGAACTTCATCTTCATATCCCATGACTCTGGGTTCGCGGATTTAATTCTGAACGGCGCAAATAATGCATTCATTCGTACATCATCAGACCAACATTGGGGGAGCTTGTCGCTCGGTATGTGGGTGTCTGCTAAACCCATTGTGGGTGTACACAGTGTGCAGTTCAATGCTGTAATTGCACGAGTATATTCTGGTTGTTAAGTAAAATTTAAAATAAAAATCCAAATAAAAAAACCACGCACGATAGTCAAATCCGTTTTTTGACGTTATGAAAATATTGCACAGATAGAAATAAGATAAAGAATTTACTCGATGTTTTCTTTCGAATACTTTATATCGAGTATCGGGTAGGAATCGATCAAAGGTACTAATCCAGGGTACTTGCACAATATCGATAATTTTATTTTTGTACAAATATGAGAAGTCCAAATTTAATATTTCGTCTTCCTCCGTAGCCTCCCAGTACATGCCTGTGCATCACTCACAATAGGTTTGGAAAGGGGATTGAATTTCTATTCGATGGAATCAATAACTTTTGAATGTGTGCCTTTAATTACATTTTTTGTTTAGACTTCTGAGCACCATGTAATTTGGATCTCAACAAGACAATAAACTTCCAATAAAAGAATCAAATTTACTGACTTTGATCATGTATCTCCTTGTCATTCGCTTGTTCAGACTGGCGTATGTTCTTTTACTTTGTGGTTAGTACCAGATTCTGAGCACTTGTATTATTAATCAAAATTATTAATGTTGGCCTTGTACTTCGTACTTTGTGCGTCAAAAGGTATAATATTATATGAGCCAATGGAATAAAATGGATATAACAAATTGTTATTTTTCAATGGAGATCCAGAAGCTCATATGTCCGCAAATTGCAATCAATCAGCAACAGGCAATATGTTCATAGATAGTATATGACGGACTCGGTTTTATCGGCTCCACCTAAAGCGAAAGCTTATAATTACTATGACTAAGTTTCATATGTTTATTTGTTGAGAGGGAGAAAGACGCTTTTGATATTAAGATAAGATTTAAATTCTGCGTAAGCGAGCCTGCCATTTGAGATTTAAAGAGAAATTAATTTATTTTAATTTTTTTAACACTTTGGTGAGCTATGTACATGATGGATTTGGATTTGAAATAGAATTGAGGCGGAGTCGCGTTTTTTAAGTAATATGACGTATTTAAATTGCAATTTTAGTTAATTCCCGACAAAATTTTTTTGTAAAATTTGTTTTGGGTGAAGTTAATAGACGATTAATTATATTTATTGAAGTAAGTATTTTAGGTTTCTTTATTTTATTTCTATTACCACTTTATACATATATCCGCTTGGATGCCTTTTTGCTTTTTGATTTTCAAAAAAGTTAATAGTTAATAAAGAATAAACTTTTTCCCTTGACTCAGGAGCTAGATGAATTGAAGACGTAAAGCATCGGTAACTAAAAATAAATAGATTATAACGCTTACGCGAATTACTTCATGTTTAAAATGAAATAATTAAACGCGGGAAACGTAAAACTGCATTATTTATATAGTCGAATTCTAATCGGCCCAAATTGCCCTAACCAACTAGGAAACAACAATGAAAATTTGTTGTCCCCGCAGGATTCAAACCCACGACCTCGGGTTTTTAAAGCATACGCCCATACCACTAGGCTACAGAGGCGGAGGAGAGTAACTTAGCCTATTTCTTGTAAGAAAGCAGCTTGTTCAATCGCATGATATTTTCCTTATAAAAATTACGTGAACGAGTTTATAGTTGGCGATAACGTATCCGCTCCTAAGGTCAAGGAAACCGGTCCTCTATTCGGTGTCTGTATCTC
This sequence comes from Lamproptera curius, assembly GCA_029286875.1. Classification (NCBI taxonomy): domain Eukaryota; kingdom Metazoa; phylum Arthropoda; class Insecta; order Lepidoptera; family Papilionidae; genus Lamproptera; species Lamproptera curius. The sequence continues at coordinate 185,147 of JAGSMT010000243.1, read as the reverse complement.
CACTGATACTTATTTAAGGAAAAAACATCGTCTCTTGTTTCACACTGCATTTTATCCCGCTTGAGTTCATGGTTCTTTTAAATGCATTAACAATTTTAATTAAATCAAAAGTGTAGAGTCGCGTATTAATGATGTTCTCAAAGCCGTTCGTTCTGGTGCTTATAGGTAAGTAATATCAAACAAACAAGAAAACATGTACGACTTCAAATATTATATAACTAATTATTTCTTTTATTTATGCGATCATTATACACATCAAATCCACTAATTTACAGATTTTTCGCCTTAATTGTATATATTTATTTCCGACGTTTTTTTTTGGGGATTTATGGGCGTGTGCTTTAGAAACCGGAGGTCGTGGGTTCGAATCCTGCGGGGACGCAACAAATTTTCATTGTTGTTTCCTAGTTGGTTAGGGCAATTTTGGCCGATCGCCCAATTATCTAAAAAGTAAGATGATCCATGCGTCGGATGGGCATGTAAAAAGTGGGTCCACCCACCAACCCGCATTGGACCAGCGTGGTGGGATACGGTCCAAACCCCCTAATGGATAGGGGTGTATTAGGGGAGGCCTATGTCTAGCAGTGGACTAACACAGGCTGATGATGTGATTCCCGGCGTCTCGGATTCTTTCCAGCATCCATGATCACGGGCAGACTAAGTTGGTATATGTCTGAATCTCAATGAGATCCCTGTATCTTAAATCGGGAATAAATATATATAACTACGGCGAAAAATCCGTAAATTAATGGATTTAATATTATGTAACTATTTAGATCAACATAACTAGATAACGTGATTTGAAACTGCCCTCCGATTTCTGCCTCTGCATTTTAAATCGCTGATATGTTTTGAGATATTAGTTTTAACAAAATGTCGTCTATGACACTTTTTATGCAATGAATTTTCTTTTATTTACCGTATTCACCCACTAGATTAATTATATACTTTTTGATAAACTTTAAAAACTTAATTAGTTATTTATTAAGCATGTTTTACCAAGTTAACGTGTATAGTCTGCCTTAAACAAGCTATTTACTTTGAAGTTCCCGCGTTGTCACAATTTTTATTGTTGAATAACAAGAATTTTTCCTCAAATGGAAACCAAAAAGCTGCTTTTTAACTCATCATCATCATTAACCTGTGTTAGTCCATGCTGGGCATAGGTCTCCCCTACTGCGCGCCTTCTTCATTAGGGGGTTTTGGACCGTCTCCTACCGCACTGATCTAATGCGGGTTGGTGATTGCACTGACTAATGTAATGTAAAATAATACCCATCCCACGCATAGATCATCTTACTTTTCAGAGAATTGGATGATCAGCCCAATTTGTCCTAATAAACCAGGAAACATCGATAACAAAAAGTTGCTTCCCCGTGGGATTCGAACCAACGACCTCTTGTCTATAAAGCAAGGGCCAATACCGATAGACCACGGAGGCTCGCGGCTATTTAAGAATAACTCAGCAAAAGTATTATCCTACAATTTAGAACATAAACTTTGTTGTCAATACGGGAGATTCATTTCAGATAACTGTTACTTGCGCTTTTTATATAGTAAGCGCTTACTCCCTCCCCTCCATGCAAACAACGAATGTACCGTACTCGATTCATGGCGGATTTTCTTTAATATTCGTAATTTGTCTGATAAAGCCATGACATTTGAATTTCAAACGTTCTACGTTAAATTTTAAATTATTTTTTCCTTAAACATACCTTTATTATTACGAATCGATTCACTTCGGGTGACGGACAATCTAATAGAAGTATAACTAAACAGCTAAGATTTTGTGACACATAAGCGCCTGTGTATATGTTATGAGTTAAATTGAATTGACTCGTAACCGCTCATATGTTATGGCATTCGAAAAGTTGAAACATTATACAGTTAATATTTTTGACGTGACAATGTCTTATAAAATGGTTGTAGATGGGGTACCTCACCGAGTATTTAAAATTTACCAAAGCCATTATTAATCCCCAAGCAATGTTCATGTGTTTTTATAAGACGTGACAACGTCTTATAAATTGGTTCAGGCGCTCTCGAAAACTGTGTCACAGCGCCGCTCACGTAACGCTCTCCATAAGCAATCATAAGAGAAAGTGGGATGCACGTGTCTCTCTTACTCGTGCGCAGTTGGTCTGCTTAAGTGAAAGAGAGAAAGACAAAGAGGGTTGGTCCTTCTTCTACTATATGAATGAATATTCACATTTTAATCATTCTACCACTAAAAGACGTTGTCACGTATAACTTTCGCCCTTATACCATTTTACAGGCAACCAAAATTTTTATACAAAAAGTTGCTATAAAATCACTCACTAACATGATCAGGATGGTAATTCAAATAATATAATATCAGATTTAGGTATTTCACTTTAATATATTGCAACTATTAATAATTACTTTGTATTTCCAGGCTGCCTTTTATTGGATATTGTACAAGCGCTGAGTGCTATTGACGGGTAAGTGACGACCTTCGCCCCACGGTTTCATCCGCGTGGTGATTGTAATTGGTGATAATTACACCTTGTCTATGTAGGCATATCTGTGTGCTGTAACAATTATAACACTGTTATATATATATAGAGCTGTTACGGGCTCCAAACAACATCTTTAGAACCCCAGCCATCCCGCATTGGACCGGCGCAGCGGGTTACGGTCGGAAACCCCCTGATGAAGTGCATTAGGGGAGGCCTATGCCCAACAGTGGACTATCACAGGCTAATAATGATGATCATATATAATCGACACATATGACAAAACAATATCTTTTTTGTTTTTGTCTGTCTGTTTGTTATGGCGAATGGCTGATCTAATTTTTACGAGATCTTCCAGTCCAAACCTTTAGAAACTGGGAGTGACTAAAGCTGCTTTCTTTTTAGCGACCATTACAATTTATAATGCTATTTATAAGTACTAATAATAGCTTACTTCCTACTATCCTACTAGTCCTACTTATATTATAAATGCGAAATATCGTAAGAATGGATGTTTCTCTTTCACTCAAAACTACTTGATGGGTTTTGACTGAAACTTTACAACAGCTTATACATCAGACTATTTTCTGCCTCCGTAGCCTAGTGGTATAGGCGTGTGGCTTAGAAACCGGAGGTCGTGGGTTCGAATCCCGCGGGGACTCAACAAATTTTCATTGTTGTTTCCTAGTTGGTTAGGGCAATTTGGGCCGATCACCCAATTGTCTGAAAAGTAAGATGATCCATGCGTCGGATGGGCATGTAAAAAGTCGGTCCACCCACCAACCCGCATTGGACCAGCGTGGTGGGATACGGTCCAAAAAACCCTCTAATGGATAGGGGTGTATTAGGGGAGGCCTATGTCCAGCAGTGGACTATCACAGGCTGATGATGATACATCGGACAAAAGGCTGTTCAGCTAATACATTCGGATATGTAATTTATTCATAATATAATCCATCGGCGAGCCATTCCGAATTACAACAATCATTAGGCTTATAGATATACTAGCTGTTGCCGGCGACTTCGTTCGCTGAGCTACTTTGATTTCATGTATTTTCTTTTTAATAATAAAACGCCGCGCTTCTTGTCGTAATTCCTCACTTATACTTGAGAAATTCCTCTTGCTCGCGTCCTCAGTAAAGATGGCATAGCGCGCTGCGTTCTTCTGTTATATATAGTAACAGCTTTTTGAGCGTTATTCAAGTTGGGTCAATTCACGCGCAACTTTCCTCTATGGGGTTGTAGTGTAAAATATAATAACTTGTTAACAGATATGCTCATCCACAAAAAGCAGAGCATGGATCACTAAGGAGAACCCGTGGAACAGTGGTGAATGGTAAGACGTTCTTGATAAACCTCCAATACTAACTAAGACACCCACCAACCCGCATTGGACCAGCGTGGTGGGATACGGTCCAAAACCCCCTAATGGATAGGGTTGTATTAGGGGAGGCCTATGTTCAGCAGTGGACTATCACAGGCTGATGATGTATGTATGTATGTATGTACTAACTAAGATAGTGGGCGGGCCATTTGCCTTCTGCCGAGAGGTCGTTTAACGCTTAGGATCTGCCATATTGCGATCTTGAGTAAATAACAATAGACATATCAAAGGCATCACAGCCCGATACACAAAAGTTGCTATGGTGGATGAGTTTACTATTTATACTTTTATAGAATTAAAATTTTTTGTAATGCGTTGTATTTAAAATAATCTAATAACGCCTGAACTCACGTGAAAAGGTTATTGGTGCAATCGCGAGATGGGAAGCGACCGTGAAGTTATTTCACTCGTCCTGGTGAAGGACCCCCGATAGGTCCGAAACTAGTCGGCAGCAATACCCATTTCGCGTAAGTTCAGTAGTTAGTAGATTAATGGATATTAGGGAATGCCGCCTAATGGAAAGTGGTCACTGACGCCCATGGACATCGGCAATACCACAAACATCACTAACGAGTTCCCCACCGTGAGACATAGGCTGTTACGTCTCGTTTACCCAGTTGATGTGCTGGCTGTGGTGCCCTTCAAACTGGAACACGGTAGCCTTTACACACTACTGCTTTGCGGCAGAAATAGGCACTGCGGTGGTACTGCCAAAGGCGGCCTCCTGTCAAAAGGGAACACATTGATTTTTCTCTCGTACAGTACGATATCAACATGATTTTCAATACTGACTGTTTCGTTTCCAGATTGTGGCAGAATAACTCTTGGGGGACTTGATCATTGGTGGCGGATGGCCCAGAGGGGCGAGCTGCCCTGGTATGCGGCTATTTACACAAAACCACCAACCCATACGAGCAGATATGCGGCGGCTCTCTCATCAGCGCGAACGCTGTTATTTCAGGTATTAATGTTGCATCGCCTTCTTTCTAGCCAATTCCCCAAGGCATCTTGGGTCAGATCGGCGTCAACCACAGGCATCTGACAATCGCTACCGCAAGGGAGAACTATATTCGATAGGTTAATTAAGAAGCGCTTTAATATTTGGTAAATTTGACGGCCTATGAAGAATTTCACAAGTCACCCGACGCATTCATCACTTTAGTTCCGGTAATTGCGTGACCATTAAAGCAATCGAACCGACCAGACTGCACTATTTATCTAGATGGCACTGTCCGCACAAATTATTATTAGTCAGCTTGTAATTTATTAAGAATTACCTGAACAGTTTTTTATGCAAAGCGAATGGTATCTGACCTCCATAACCCAAGGGTAGATTCAGTTAGAAAATTAGATCTAATTAGATATTTTTTACTAATTCAATTTCAAAATTCAATACAAATTCATAATCTTTATTCAACAGAGAAGTGGCAAATTCACTGATGCATTGTCAATAACGCTACCACCGGTTCGAATAAGGTCGCCTTTGACCAGAGGAGAACCAGCGAAAGAAACTCATCGAAACTTTTTTTGTCAACGTTTACGATAAAACAAAAAATTACAAGCATGATATTATGATCATTTTGAATTAAATATCTTTTTCGCAGCCGCCCATTGCTTCTGGAGCGATCTGCAGAAACAGCTGCCGGCTGAAAACTATGCCGTGGCAGTTGGGAAGCTGTATAGGCCTTGGAACGCCCCAAATGATGATGACGCGCAGAAGAATGATGTACGTCCCATAATTATCCCTTTCTCTTTATGTCCTGGTATAACATAATATAGTAGTTTGTTCAGAATCAATTACAAATACCAATAAACTGCATTTCAAACTGTTTTTTCCTTTTGTCCCACAATTCAGTTAAAATCTAAACGAAATGGTTACTACTATTACAACAAATAAATTGCATCGTTAGCACAACGAATGAACGACGTCCGTCAAACACACATTAGCCCCTGCCCGCTCTTCCCCTTTCAACCTCGCTGACACCCAAACAAAAATTAATAGATAATGTTACATTTTTTCACATGTGAATTTTTTTTACTGCATACGCAGGCAGACGAGCAGTCGAGGCCACCTGATGGAAAGTGATCACCGACGCCCATAGACATTGGCAATACAGGTATCAACAACGCGCTGCCTCCCGTGAGACATAGGATGTTAAGTCTCGTTTACCCAGTAAATACGCTGGCTACGGTGTCCTTCAAACCGGAACACAGTAGTGTTTCCACACTACTGCTACGCGGTAGAAATAGGCACCGCAGTGGTACCCAACCAGACGGTCCCCTGTAAAAAAGGAACCTACCACTGGTCAAATATACATATACGAAAATCTGCATAATCTGATGCAAGCAACCTGAATATCGCCAGGTGACCGAAATCAAGATACCGCCCCGCTTCCAAGGGCCCGCTACCAACTTCCAGGGCGACATTGCCCTTGTGCTTCTCGCGACGAGGGTCGTGTACAAACCGTACATCAGACCGGTGTGCATTGACTTCGACACCAACTTCGAGCGCAAGCAGCTGACTGAAGGCAACGTTGGAAAGGTGAGTCATATTAGCGTCTCCTCCGTAGCCTAGTGGTAGCGGCGTGTGCTTTAGAAACTGGAGGTTGTGGGCTCGAATCCTGCGGGGACTCAACAAATTTTCATTGTTGTTTCCCAGTTGGTTAGGGCAGTTTGGGCTGATCACCCAATTGTCTGTAAAGTGAGATGATCCATGCGTCGGATGGACATGTAAAGTCGGTCCACCCGCCAATCCGCATTGGACCAGCGTGGTGGAATACGGTCCCAAACCCCCTGATGGACAGGTCTATCACAGGCTGATGATGAAGATGATTAGCGTCTCAACAGTGCCTTTAGGAGGTGGTAGGTCCCCTTTACACGAAGCCGTAGGGGAGGTACCACCGCGGTGCCTATCTTCGCAAAGCAGGGTGTAAAGACCGTGTTGCGCTTCGAAGGGTACCGTAGCCCGCGTAATTAATGGATAAATAAGATGTGGTGAGTGCTGGTCTGCCTTCTTAAGCTATAAAAATCTCTACGTTTATAAGGCACTGGTATAGGTGTGTCATATATGAGAATGGCCAAAGAAAAGAAGCGGTGAATTGCATTAAGGGAGGCCTATGTCCAACAGTGTATTGACACAGGCTGAAGATGATGATGATGATGATAATGATAGGTGTGAGTAATCGTGTACACAGATGGCAGGTTGGGGCCTGAACGCGCGGGATGGCGCAACATCACCTGCACTACAAGTGGTTGCCATCCCATATGTCACGGCTCAGACCTGCATCGCTCGTTCACCGCCGGAGTTCGGGGAATACATTACCGGCGACAAGTTTTGCGCCGGTTACGAAGATGGTGAGCGATTTGAGAAGATTAGGTGTAGTGTTTTGTTTTCGTGGCCTCGTGGTACTGGCCATGTGATCATGGTTCCTGCTAACGTCCTTGACAATCAATAAACGAGTGTACTTATAATATATGTCCCCTCAAGTCGATTTCGACTACGGCGGCCGAACTATATTAAATATGTGTACACAAGTTGAGCACAAGTTTATATAAATAAACAGGTGAACCCTTCCTTTGGCTCTTGTAGCTCGATGGTACAGATGGGACGACCGGAGACAGATAAGGCGCGGGGACTGACTTTTTTACATGCCCATTCGACACGTGGCTCATTTTACTTAACAGGCAATCAGCTGATCAGCCCACATTGACCTTACCGAGGATACAACAACGAAAATTGGTCGAATATCCGCAGTCTCTTCCTGTTTTTAAAGCATAAGCCCATACTGCTACGCTACAGAGGCAGTTATGCAAGTCTAATATTTCTATATCGCATAGTCATATTTGTAGTTTGAAAAAAATCATTGCTGGGAAAAAAGCTGCCTCCGTAGCCTAGTGGTATGGGCGTGTGCTTTAGAAACCGGAGGTCGTGGGTTCGAATCCTGCGAGGACTCAACAAATTTTCATTGTTGCTCCCTAGTTGTTAAGGGCAATTTGGGCCGATCACCCAATTGTCTGAAAGTAAGATGATCAATGCGTCGGACGGGCATGTAAATAGTCGGTTCACCCGCCAATCCGCATTGGACCAGCGTGGTGGGATACGGTCCAAAGCCCTCTAATGAATGTCCAACAGCGGATCAAAGGCTAATGGTGATGATGTGAAGCTTTTTGTTTTCGTTGACTCCGGTGGAAGGTCAATATATGCTGATTACCTTATTACCTGTAAAGTAAGCTGATCGATGCGTCGGATGAGCGAGTAAAAGTCAGCTGTTGTTATCAAGAGAAGCTTTGGCACTTGTCTTAAAACGTGCCTTTTATATCCATAGAAAATATTGAGTTATACCCTTATTCATCATCAGCCTGTGATAGTCCACTGCTGGACATAGGCCTCCTAATACACCTATCCATTAGAGGGTTTTTGGACCGTATCCACCACGCTGGTCCAATGCGGGTTGGTGGGTGGACCGACTTTTACATGCCCATCCGACGCATGGATCATCTTACTTTTCAGACAATTGGTGATCGGCCAAATTGCCCTAACCAACTAGGAAACAACAATGAAAATTTGTTGAGTCCCTTATTGTCGTGGCCGTATTGGACGTAGGGATGTTCATGTAAAATATATCGATATTTTTACAATATAATATATCATAGGGTTATATCAATACTTCGCGATATATCGGGGAAATATATCGATATTTTTTTAATTATCGATTTACATCGCCCATTATTTTCCAGTAGTTACATTATCTAGGGTGCTTTTTAAACCTGAACATATCAGCGTTTTCACATAACCGCCTAGTTGCGGAGAATTAGCTAGCTGAAATGGTAATGTGCCGGCTACATAAATTGGACAACGACCAATCTACCGAGACCGTCGCTATAGGTTAGGTTAGAGGTTGCTGGAGCAAACGACATGGCACTTCCTCTTGAACCCTTTTCTAGAAGTAGGGCACCCACTTACTGGCCATTAAGGGGGCCTATGCAAACGCCTAGCCTAAGTCACTCCCAGGTACATCAGCTATCTTCCATAAAAGCTCCGTCAAAATTGGACCAGCCATTCCAGAGATTAGCCAGAACAAACAAACAGACAGATAAAAATTAAAAACAAATCCTGTTTTGTTATATATCAGCTGTATATAACCAACAAAACCTCCTTTGTAGATTTATAAAAAAAATATGAGCGCGCCGGTCCTTCACTGGACGGGTATGATTAATTACGCATTCTTCCATCAGGTGTGACCATATGCAAAGGTGACAGTGGAGGAGGGCTGTCTTTCGCCGAATTTACCTCAGGTGTTGAAAGGCACTACCTCAGAGGAATAGTCTCCACAGCTTTCGATAACGGGCAAGCCTGCAACGACCAGAGATACATTAGCCTCACGCAGATCGCACAGCACGAGCGCTTTATTGCGGAAGCCATAAGGAGTGACTAACTAACTGAACCTTATAAAATAATCATGAAGAAATATCTATAGATGTAATGATAAAAGACCTTCCTTCGTAATTTTTCGGAAAAGTTCATCATGCTCTCTCAAATAGCTTTAGTAACCTATACATCTCTGCATAAGATAACATTAAACATTTTGACATTTTATAGTAATCAATAAAGTTACATAGTAATGGAGATGTCTCTCATTTTATATATATATATATATATATATCTATCATTCATTGACAGTTCGGGGGTCATCGCATTTCCATAAAGATCCGAGTTTTCCCGTAGGAAAATAATTTGTCACTACATTTCTATACAAGATCTTGTTAGAATTCGATATGTTTCATTAAGGCTGTTAAAAAAAATCTGTCTGATTTTTCCGTTTTCTTAATAAGTTGTTTTGTATGGATTTTGAATCTTACACTGAAACTCATTTCTCAAATTGAATGTTTTTTACAGAAACTGTCAAATGGCAAATAATATTTATATAGACTAAGCCCAAAGGCATTTCCTTGTTTGACGTTGTTTGATATTTTGCGCCTGAAAGTTACAGTTTACGAGAATTTTATACTTTTAAATTTTTTCGGATTTTTACACGCAAAAAAAGTCGCGGTCATTTGATATCTATATTGAGTTTCTATGAATTATTTTTTCTTTCATTATATTACTATCATAAATCCACGTGTAAAAATATTCTGTTTATATATATTAATAGGAAAACATAATGAAGTTTATCTTTTTTATCTTTAATATCTATTTTTTGACCGACTTCGTGTTTTTTTTTAATATGTTACCTCGTTACTCCGCTTCTAGAGCTCCAATTTTCTTAATTCTTTTTATAAATGATAGATATTAGCTTCCCATTGGTCCCATTTTATTGAATAATTTTTAATAAGTAGTTTAATAGATCACCACGGCACCAAAAATCACAACTTGGTGCGATTAAATTACAAACGCTGCCAAAACCGTAAGACCATAATTGTGCTGCTTGAATTGGTCTACAATAAAGTCCGCAATAGCATTTATCATTGTTCTAAGAATAACGCACAATAAGCATTTTAATATCAATATTTTTACAAATTGCAATTAGGCATATTCAAAGCTTATTTAAGATAATACAATTTATTTTTTCAGTTAATGCAATAACTTTTATGTGTACTCAACACATAAAATTTATTGCATTAAAAAAAACTTCATTCTATATACATAAAACGTGTCATAGACGACATTTTGATGAAATAAATGGCTTAAAAGTTATCAGATATTTAAAAAGCGGTGACAGAAAACGCGACCCAATTTCGTACGGAGGAGATCCGCAGCGGTGGCGTGCATTAGGGGAGACCTATGTTCAGCAGTGGACTGACACAGGTTGATGATGATGATGATGATGATTAAAAGTACCAAAGACAAGTCAACAATAAAGATGGATAAAGCAACTTAATACGCAGCAGGACTCAATGAATTTTCATTGTTGTTTCCTAATTGGCAAGGGCAAGCGTGGTGGGATACGTTCCAAAAACCCTCTAATGGCTAGTGGTATATTAGGGGAGGGTTAAGTCTAGCAGTGGACTATAACAGGCCGATGATTTAATAGACGCATATTAATTTAAAACACGAAACTCTATCTCTATCACAGCGTTTGATTAGAGTCATACATAGTCTTACTTATTATTATTATTTATGATAGTTCCATCACTAATTTGATTCAAGTATAGTCTTCATAGCACATTATCGTAATACTATATGAGTTTATATATATTAATGATGTACCATACCCCACATTATTCCCACACACTCCTACACACATCATAAGCCTGTGATAGTCCACTGCTGGACATAGGTCTCCCCTAATACACCCCTATCCATTAGGGGGTTTTGGACCGTATCCCATCACGCTGGTCCAATGCGGGTTGGTGGGTGGACCGACTTTTTACATGCCCTTCCGACGCATGGATCATCATACTTTTCAGAAACTTGGGTGATTGGCCCAAATTGCCCTAACCAACTAGGAAGCAACAATGAAAAGAGTCTCCGCAGAATTCGAACCCACGACCTCCGATTTCTAAAGCACACGCCCATACCACTACGCTACGGAGGCAGTCCATTATTCCCGTCTAGGCTTACCGCTTGATTGTCTGTAAAGTAAGTTGATCCATGCGTCGGATGGGCATGTAATAAGTGATCTCTCTTCTGTCGTGTCGGTTACCCGTCCCGTCGGGCTATGAGAGTGAAGGAAGAGCGAGTGCACTTGCGTTTGAACGTACATTTGTGCACAATAATGTCTCCTGCGCAATTGGCTGATCTCTAATATAGATATCCGCCGTAGACGGAATTGATTAGGTGGACATTATTATATTATTATTATTGCCGACTCTCCCTCTCCACAAGGTAAAACGAAATAATAATCTGTTTTTTTTAATATTATTTACTATAAATTTAAGAAAAACGCACGTGCATTCATATCTTATATTTTAAAAATAATAACATTGAAAATTGTCTGTAACATAAAAAAGTATATCAGTTTGTACAAATTTTGTATTAATGTGTAATTAATCGACTTTTTAATAGTTTGTACTGGTTTGTACATAAATTAGACTCAGTTGATGTAAACAAAGTTACAAATGGCAACGAAGTGTTATTTGCGGTAATTTCTAACGGGACAGAACTTTTTTAAACAATGAGCCACGTTGTTTCCATATGTACTTAGTTTTGGCGTTGTGCATACATGTTTACACATCAAGTTATATATCAGTTATTTGCTTATAATTAGATTAAATTGTACTATATTTACACGAAATTTGCACTATATTCCTATAATTGGACGTAGAAGATAAAGAAACATTCGTTTGGTATATGAAAATACATGGCTTATACAAAAAAAGCGTATTTCATAGCTTATTTTCATGAAATATTGTAAATGTATACACTTATTTAAGTTCGGGCAAAGTAAGAGTAAGTGACGTCCATAGTAAGGGAATACCCGTAATGTTTTTGCGTGGAATTAGGAAGCACGATCTTGAATAATGTGGTGGTTTTTGAAAAGCTTCAGGTAGATGGCGCCGTAGATGCAAGTGGGTCCATTTTGAAAACATATCGTTCAATTTGGATTTATTGATATATCGTAGTAATAGTTTGTTGAAATTAATCTTTTAGGAACATTATAATTTATTTTAGCAGGTTTTCTTTAGGTTAAATAAGTCACAAAAGCTTGCCAGTATAGTAATATAATAGTAACTAATGTGAACGAAACACATTATTTTTAATTAGTTTGTGTAGTTTATCAAGCTGATTTGTTGTAAAGGGATTAGTTAATTTCATAACACGCGTTGAAATGTTCCTAAACGAATGTCTTTGATAATATAATACAGTAGATAAAAAAATATAGAACCCTGATGTCGGACCCAAAGGATGAGATTTCCAAACCGAATTCCTTTCGTTTGATGAATGGAAACTGTCGCCCTTAGAAAAACTAATTTATTACCCCTTTGCAACACTAGCGCCACTCTTCAAACATTTTCTAGTAACAATATTACTGCACTTGTTACGCCAATACGATCGTGCTTTAACCCGTTAATGTCCAGTGTATAAAGGCGATTCCGTCGTGGGCAGTGTTGCCAGATAATCCAACGCCCTCTGGATCGCAGGCGGTATAGGCGGTGGTGTTGGTATGTGGGCACCCTCCGCGCGGAAGCCCTTCTCGTCTGCCGTGTATAGCACGTTGATTACCTAAAAAAACAAGTTAATTGGACTACTCGCGTGTAAATTTACATCGGATTCAAAAAGGGCGCTGAAATAAAATGTAATATACTAAAGTATACTGGGGCAACATAAGACACTATGTTTATAGAAAAACTGTATGGATTTCGGCGCCGAAAATAGATCACGTATTTCTAGGAGGCATTTTGGGACCATTGAAGTTAAGACATTACAATTTGTTTATATAAATTGAACAACCGATTTTATTTGGCGCATGTATGAGTAAAATATATTTCAAAGAGTTTTGTATTAGTTTTGAGCACCATTTAGAGCGTAATATCGCAAAAGGGATTTGAATATCAACACGAATTTCAACTATTTCTGCCACATTTTCGGCTTAGATAGTAATTGCTGACCACTTACTTGACCATCGGGTGCCGTGTACTGGTACTGGCCCTGTACAAGGAGGCTCTGCTCAGCGGCGGCTGTCTTCTGGAGGGTGCCACGCTGCTCGTGGTATATCCCACCCTCTATCAATACAAAGATATATAAATATAGCAACAAAGTCGATCATATCCGACATGTAACGTAAGATAAGTCAACATAAAATAAATTGCCTCCGTAACCTAGTGGTATCGAAGTGGTTTGGAATCCTGCGGGAGCTCAACTACTTTTCTACGTTGTTTCCTAGTTGGTTAGGGAAATTAAAGCTGATCTCACCATTGCCTGTAAAGTGAAATGATCCATACGTCGGATGGACACGTGAAAAGTCGATCCTGCTCCTGACGGCGCTCCAGTCGTGTCGGACTTCCGTTCCATCGGATTTGGGAGTGAAGAAACAGGGAGTGCCCCGTATTTGCGCATGCACTTGTGCGGTATAATATTTCCTGCGTAGTTTGCTGATATCTAATATAAATCGTCCGGTGTAGTCTAAATTGGCTCGGAATATTATTATTATATAAGATAATCACCTGATCAAGCAGGGTCATAAATTAGATGTAAGCCGATTATTATATTCACATATTTTTGGTAACACTTTTTAATATTAGCAGTAGACAAGGCAAGTTGCAACTGCAAGTTTGACTTGTTATTACTATTTAGATCTTCACCGGCGCATAACTCGGGATTCACATAAACAAAGTTCTATACCCTTCGGCAAGATGGAGTCACGACATTCGCCAAGTGGCTGGTTTTGAGCTGGATGAGAATAGCCGAAACCCCCTGATGAAGTGCATTAGGGGAGGCCTATGTCTAGCAGTGGACTGACACAGGCTGATGGTGATGATGATGACGCTTTAAGCTAAACTTTTGAAACGTTTTGAAATTCAACTAATCACAACGCTTTCCTTTTTAACATTTATCTTAATTTTCATAGATTCCAGTTGGTTGCGCGGGCGCGTAGCCACTCAAGTTTCGTCAGCCAATTTTGATTGGACCAACTAGCTCGAGTGACGGCGATATGGTAGATCCTATTTAAGGACCAGAAGCGAAGATGCGGCTCGAAGGACCATGTGTGTAATCCGGCTCGTAACGGCAACGTGGTTATGAAGCCGGATTAGAAATGCGATAAAAGGAAGGATAATTACCTCGTCTGAAGGCGGCACAGCTGCAGGCGTCTTCGTTTAGTCGCTTGGGGTTCGCGGTTATCGTAAAACTATAAGAACGGAGCTTTGGTCAATTGCGTCGCGTGACCTTACGAAAATAGGGCAGGTGAAAAGGAGCGGTATAGTAAGAAAGGGAGGGAAGATAATTGCGTAATCAATCTGCGGCTGTATTAGGCGACATAGAAATGCGCACGAACACCAGTACTTATAAGGCTTCATCATCATCAGCCCGTGTTAGTCCACTGCTAGCCATAGACCTCCCCTACTGCACGCCTTCTCTATTAGGGGGTTACAATCGGCTTTAGTTGTAGGTATAAATAATTTATCAGTCACCTGTCTGGAACGCCCACTTGTATGAACCATCTTCGTGCGGTCCGTCAAAGTCGTTTCTGATGATTTCTTCGACGTGTTGACCAAAACACTGGCAGATGGCCGATAAAATCTGTAAAAATTGTAAATTTATATAAACATATAGGATCTGTGGTATATTGTATAAGCGAAGATGCCGTTATGTCAAACAAATGATGATAATGTTGCGATTGGCTCCTTCATTGGCAGATAGTACATATTATACTAGCTATTGACCGCGTCTTCGTTCTCGTGGTGTTATAATAAAAATAGTTTTAATTGTCAGTCAGTTATATCTGCTATCTTTTATGGAAAGTCTCGTAAAAATCGTACCAGTCATTCCATATCATATTCGGAACAAACAGGAAGACAGACAATACTTTGTAAATTTATTCTTTTGATATAACAGTAACAATGTAATCATTTAAAAACTGTTATTTTGAAAAAGACACTCAATTTTATTGATTTGCATAGATTTTGGTCACCATAATAGTAATCGCATAAATGTCGTAATTAATATTATACAACAGAGCCCTACTAATCTTTACATATAAAAGAGACACCCACCATAAGGCGTAGCGGCTTGAAATTTGGTAGGAATATTCCTTTCGCCGAGTAGAGGTTGGCAAAGAACGGATTTTAAGAAATTCCACCCACAAGGGGGTTGGGGGGTTGCTAGTATTATATATATATGAAAGTTGGTGAAACTGTATTGATAACTGCGTTTCTACTCTCCGAGGCAATCATAGATTCCAAACCGACGATGCCCGTAAAAAGGGCCGCTGGAAAAAAAATTGTAAAGGAACGTTACGTTCTAGGCTATTGCAATGTAAATTACTTTATAAAAGAGAACACACTGGTGATGGATAGCTCGCTCAAGGTTTTTGTTCAGTGTGTCATGACGACCCGCTTGGCGCAGTGGTTAGTGACCCTGACTGTTGCGCCAAAGGGTGTGGGTTCGATTCCCACCCGGGGAAAAAAATGTGTGATGAACAGTGTTTTTCTCGTGTCTGGGTGTGTGTTTCTATATAATATGTATTTATTTACAAAAGAAAAGAAAGTATATGTATTTATCAGTTATCTAGTATACATAGTACAGGCTTTGCTTAGTTTGGGACTAGATGATGTTGTGTTATTCGTCCAGAAACATTATTATTATTATTATTATTCGTATACTCGGAATTGATTGTTTACTGCAAAATTATCGTAAAGATGACAAAAAAAATCTATAGGTTTATTTTTCTGGTTCTACTCAGGTCAGACGACCTCTAAACTTAAAAAACCGGCGTACAGGGAGTTCATAACAATAAACAAGTAAGCGTAAATGTAATGCTCTTAGTTGAACAAAGATATTTTACTTTTAATTTAAAATTAAACATGTACTACGCCATTTGGTTGCTATGGGCAACGTTGTTTTCATGAATTCTATTCCCTATACAGCCTATTATACATCTTAGTAGTGTCGCAATTGTAATGTGCAGTAAACGTCCCACTTAAATGCATTGAACGGGTCGGATCGTGTTCGAAACAATAATGTTGGGTCATTCGACAGAGCTTTTGATGCGAAAAAGGTTGCGCCTCTTAAACATTGTTCCATTGTTTTAGAACAAATTGTTTAGGTTTTGCATACAAGTCGACAAACGAGGACGTAGAACAAATTTGCATATAGAAGAGATGAAAACAAGTGAAATTTAAAACAAAAAAATATGACCGACATCAAACAGTACATAACCATTTCGCGCAATATAAGCCAGAGACGATAAGCCTGCAACCAACTGCATGAAACCATCCGGCAGTTTCCGCCACTGCATTTTAATTCTCTAATATCTTTTGAAGTATTATTTTAATCCAAGTGTCATGTATTACACGTTTTATGCACGTAGAATGAAGAATTTTTAAATGCATTAACTTTTATATTAACTCACATTGTATTATCTTAAATAAAATATGAATGTGCCCATATATTGCAATTTTTAACAATGTTATACATTGAAAAGGGTATTGTGGGTTATTTATAAAACACAGATATATACGCTCGCGGGCTTTATTATAGACCATTTTAAGAAGAAAAATTATGACAAACATACTTTAAGTCTATCTTGTACGGTTTCGGCAGCGTTCGTTTGTTCGTTTTTCGTGTGATTTTTGACGCTGTATCTTTCTTTTCATTTCACCTGTTAAACTATTCAACATAAAATTATTTTAAAAACATACAACCAAATGACAGCTTATACCTATCGTTTAAGAAAATAATGAACAAAATCGGAGCACTAGGAGCGGAGCAACGACGTAACATAAATGTCAAAGGAATGCATTCCGAATTGAGTCCATCCTTTTGGGAAGTCGGTCAACATATTTTGTTGACAGACTTATATATATATATATATATATATATATGTTTTGATAAGGCTCCGAAACAACTGGATCGATTTGAAATATTCTTCTACAACAAGAATGTTTTTTAAATTTGGAATCTGTTACAATGAATTTTCAATTTAATTTAGATAAAGCGGAGACTATCTCGGGCCAATTAATCTTAAGGATAAATTGATACCGATCTAAAACCTAATAATTAATTTAATTATATCTTTAAATAATAATAAACAATGTATAGATCTGGTACATCAAAATATTTAAGTAACAGCCAGTAAGGAACTAGAAATTGAATTATTCTTAAGTAGTTCCAAAATTGATATGTTATGCATTTCTGAGCACTGGCTACAAGATCATCAGCAAATGTTTCATTTGGGATGTTACCAGATTGCTCGTCTCTTTAATAGAGACGAAGCTATAAGCGGTGGCTCTTTGATTTTGATTAATAATACAATGTTTTAATGAGGAAAGATTTCATTGTCTCTTTGTTTTGATGAGACTCCGAAACTACTGGATCCATTTGAAAGATTCCTCTACGATAAGAAAGCTTTGTTTTTGGCTATGCAGGCAGATGAGCAGTCGAGCCATCTGGTGGAAAGTGGTCACCGACGCCCATAGACATTGGCAATAAAGGTATCACCAACGCGCTGCCTACCGTGAGACTTAGGATGTTAAGTCCCGTTTGGCCAGTAAACACGTTGGCTACGGTGCCGTTCGAACCGGTAGTATATCACAATGCTATCATTTAAAAACAGTTATTTTGATCAAGTGTACTACATTTTTCTTTGTATAGATATCGATTTAAATTTCATATCTTATTTACCTCGAATATAACATTATTATCACTAAGTTTCAAACATAAAGTTATCATCAACAGTATCAATTCATTGAATTATTTTAGCCTTCTACGTTTAAATTCGAATGACGGAGATAATAAATAACCATTGAATGTTAATTGACATGTGACAGAAAATAAAATATACGATTAAATTTATTATTGTGGTTCAACATATGTTATAAACTAGCCACTAACCACTATTACGTCTAATAATATTATTAGAGCGAAAAATAGAGAAAGAATTTTTAAAAAAAGTCTAATGTCCCTTTCTTACCTAATTTCCTTTTTTATGCTCAAACAATTTTCATGTGTTTGAATTTGATTTTTTTGTGCTGGCCAGTTGCAAATTTTTTTAATAAGGTTTTATGTGAATTTTCTTTAATAACTCTTAAATAAGTGTGTACTACACATAATATGAATAAATCTAAAATTAAAAAAAGTACAGTAACGCGAAATTATTTGATTTACAAATTAAAACGGAATATATATTGGCTTCGGTAAATTAAAAATAAAGGCTGTAATTACAAAATTACTTTTTTACTTTTTTTTTTACTTTTGTCTGTCTGTTTGTCAGTTTGTTCTGGCTAATCTCTGGAATGGGTGGTCCGATTTTTACGGGACTCTAACGGGAAGATAGCCGAAGTAACTTAGGCTAGTTTTTTGAACAAAACTACAGGATTTTTTTTTTATATACGGCAAATAAATTAAGAATTTTATCAAATGCTTAACTATGTTAAAAAATTACACGGACATTCTAGCACACGATTTTTTTAAACATCAATACATGATAATTTATTGTACTACGTTATAACATCACGTTTTATTCATCAATAACGCTTTAAGTCGACGACGCCATCTTGAAAAAGAGAAATTATTAATCATCGAATATTTTATTGATGTCATGGAGGCAAGTGTGTGTCTAACGTTGTAACCTTATGACCTTAAGCGTGATGCACAACTGATATTTCCGTATATTAATACATTCGTGGAGTTTGTTCGTTCGAAAAGGTTTCTCTCAGAAAATACAATATTTTCTGAAAGAAACCTATTGGAACGTAGAGAAATAAAATACAATCACTACATAGTATGAAACAAAGTCGCTTTCTCTGCCCTTGTATCCCTATATATGTTTAAATCTTTCAAACTACGCAACGGATTTCGATGCGGCTTATTTTAATAGACAGAGCGTTTGAAGAGGAAGGTTTATATGTATAACACATGCTTAATACTGTAGGTATATTTTCTATCAGCATAGCTCCGAATGAAGCAGGGCGGATCGCTAGTACATTATAAAAACTTTTTAAGGAATCTTTAAAATAATATTATTTTTTGTGACCCGCTTGACGTAGTGGTCAGTGGTTGACTATTGTGCAAGTAGCTGTGGGTTTGATTCCTACTGCTGGAAAAATATTGTGTGATGAACGAAGTGTTGTTTTAGTGTTTAGGTGTTTGTATCAATATGATATATATTATCAAAATAAAAATAAGTCAATGTATTTATCAGTCATATAGTTTCGATTGTACACGCTTTGCTTAGTATGGGACTATATTGTGTTGCATAACTGCCTGCGTAGGCTAGTGGTATTGGCTTGTGCTTTAGAAACCGCAGATCGTGGGTTCGAATACAGCGGGGACTTAACAAATTTTCAATGGTGTTTCCTAGTTGGTTAGGGCAATTTGGGCAGATCACCCAATTGTCTGAAAAGTAGGCGTGAGCGTTATTTCACGTCATCAGTTACAATAACTGGTTACGCGATATGAAACGCAATAACCGTTTCGTGTCAAATTAAAAGTAGTTATTTTTGTAAACACGTTATTCGGGCGAACTCGGCCGTCGTCGTCTTCGTTCGTCAGTTGAGTGAGCGTAAAGCGATATATTTCTTTCGCATCTTGCCTACCGACGGGCCGTGCGAGAGATGGCAGATCGAGACTTGCCGAGTAAGCGAGAGCCGACTAAATGCGGTCACTCGCTGTGAGTGATGCATTTAGTTTTCATAGGTATGACTAATACACATAGATACCACATTCGAGTGACCCCTGTTGGCAAATAATGCCTTGCGATTCCGGGAAACCAGCAGTTATTTAAATCAAAAGTAAAATAAAACAAAACAAAGATTTTTATTTTGTTTTATTTTACTTTTTATTTAAAACTGAATGGTGTATATAACAATGAAAGATAGTTATAATAAAATCGTTCAAAAGCGTAAACACAACAAAACTGAAAATAAACAGTAAATATTAATCATCGTCATTGTAACAGTAGTAATATTTTTATTGAAATCATAGTTTCGTAGTAAACAATAATCAATCAATAAAACATTTTATAATTGTAAACCGGAGTAAAGTATGCAGAAAAGTAAATATATTGATTTAACTATTGGGCATCAAACACGAAACCGTTATTTTCGTTTCGTATGTAACCGTATAGTTGAGAAACGAAAGTAACCGTATAGTTGTGAAACTTATGTATGCACAGTAGCTGGATGAAAGTAGCTAGTTATAAAAATAACTAGTTTTAAAACAAGCGACGCCGTCCACGTAACTGGTTACGTTTCGTTTCTTAAAGTGACGTAACGACCCACGTCTACTGAAAAGTAAGATGATCCATGCGTCGGATGGGCATGTAACAAGTCGGTCCACCCACCAACCCGCATTGAACCGGTGTGGTGGGATATGGTCCAGAAACCCTTAATGGAGGAGGCAAGCATTAGGTGAAGCCTATGTCCAGCAGTGGACTATCACAGGCTGATGATGATGATGAAAATACAGTTTCGGTTCTCGGACTTGACAGGCCATTTTCCCTACTGCCTCCGGTCCCTATATAAACCCACCCACGGACCGTCCCTCGCTAGCTTCTCCCTTGCCGGACAATCTTGCTGTACATTCGCTCAGTTTAAGTATTTGTTAATAAACGTTTGAGATTATTACAAAAGTGATCATTTTATTTAATGCCTTACGATTTAATAATATATATCGCGTAAAAGTGGTCTATGACAGTGGCTCTAAGAACGCCATAATCATGGCGCAATTAATGTTTGACATTTATAAATTTTAAAGTACGTTCCATTTTTTGTTTTAACCTCGTATATATTTTATTAAATAGATTTATTTGGCTGAAGGATTTTCAATATTAGAAAAATTGTTATTTTATTTTTTCTTTTAAATAACGCAAATAAAAATAACTGATTGGTTAAAGTTACTTAAAAACACTTTTAAATTAATATTTATTAAAAAAAGAAGAAAGCTGTTCTAAAAAAATAATTTACCGCTGAAATACAAAATAAAAATTACGGTAATAATATTTTCTGCATTTCTTATCTTTTAAGGTATGAAAAATGATTTAATTACAGATTTGTATTATAAATTCTCACAAAACCGAAACTTGCACTATCACATTAACATTATAACATATAACACGTAAAAAAAATTAAGTGCTTAAAATTGTAATCAATGTAATCATGGTAATTTTGCCGCTTCTTAATTATACCTAATAAATAATTTGAAATATTAAAACTTACCAAGAACACTTCAATATATTTCCTCATTTTATACATACAATAAACACTTTACAAAACAGTCAATATTTGTATTAAATTGAAAATAAATTACGCTACCACAGAGTGACATAAAACTTTTATTTCCCGCGCTTTTTACGCGCGCCGTCAAAATGCGCGCGCAACGAAGGGATGGCTAACGCAACTGAAGATTATACGCGACGCGCCAAAAGCGCAGACGACTTTCGAAGACCTTTGCCTTTTTCCCCTTTCAAATCTTCGATCGTCGTCGATGTAAATGTTTGAGATCATTACGATATTTACTTCTGTTTAGATTGAAGCATCCATTGAAAACTTTTAATTATTGTAATGGTAATGTCTCTTTTGACAGTTTGTATCGATTTGTATTGCCATATATTTTTGTATAAAAAAATAATCTTATTGATCAACTTGTACATAAAACTTAATACTTTTTAGTAAAAATAATTATTGCAATCAAAGTCTAGTAGACATGGATAATTATTTGTTACAAAAAAACATTTGGAAAAATATAGGAGTGAATGCTATGTTTCTTTTCACTAAGGACCTGCCCTGCTCGCATGGGAGCTATGCTGATAGAAAATATACAAAATATTAAGCATGTGTTATACATAAATTCCTCTTTAATCACTCTATCTATTAAAAAATCCGCATCTAAACTGATGCGAAGATTGAAAGATTTCATATACATGGTGGTATAGAAACAAGAAAGCGACTTTGTTTATGTGTGAAGTGCAAAAATATTTACATTCTTCGTTCATAGCCTGAACATCACGAGATTATGTCAAGTTTTAATACCTATATAATATTATTTTAACAGACTCGGATTACTTATGTTATCTTGCTGTAACTTTACGTTATAAACAAACAAAACGCACGCAAACATAAAAAATAACATTGCCTATACTTAACAAACCCACTCAACCGCATTGGACCAGCGTGGTGGGATACGGTCCAAAACCCCCAATGGGTAGCGGTGTATTAGGGAGGCCTATGTCCAGCAGTGACTATCACAGGCTGATGTTGATACTTGACAAAACAACATTTTTGATACTGTCTTTCTGTCAGTGCTATTCTGATTTTGAAGGGACATTCACTAAAAGATAGTGATGTGGCTGAAGTAACATCAGTTACTTTTATTAGAAAATATGTTTTTTTATATTACCACGCGGATCAGTCCGGGCAACAATAATCATCGATAAATCTTCATCGCCGATTGATTTACTACTATATGTCAGTATGGTAATAAAACGATGGTACGTTATTTTCATTACATAATACGCAACGACTTGAAATAAAACGATCTTTAATCGCGAATAAACTTCCTATATTTAAATAAAGAGTCTCAAATTTTTTACGCAAAAGGAGAGCAATTGAAAACATCGCGGGGATATAATATGGGAAGATCAACCAATAACATGACACCGACCCAAGGGGTCCCCAAAATCCAACCTTACCCCCCAAAGGGGATAGCACCCACCTGTAGTTCGCCCCTCGCACAGCCAGGAACCACACCGCCCTAGAACACCCGCATTCCAGGGGCGGTTCTCACCCCCAGCCACCGATTAACAGTCGTCGACCCGCGGCCGTTAGTAAAAGATCGTCAAGACCCTTTGGTTTTTGTCCCGTATCCCACACGCTGGTCCAATGCAGGTTGGTGGGTGGACCGACTTTTACCATGCCCATCCGACGCATGGATTATCTTACTTCTCTGACAATTAGGGTGATCAGCCCAAATTGCCATAGTAGCTAGTTATAAAAATAACTAGTTTTAAAACAAGCGACGCCGCCCACGTAACCGGTTACGTTTCGTTTCTTAAAAGTGCCGCATCGACCCACGTCTACTGAAAAGTAAGATGATCCATGCGTCGGATGGGCAATTAACAAGTCCGTCCACCCACCAACCCGCATTGAACCGGTGTGGTGGGATATGGTCCAGAAACCCTTAATGGAGGAGGAAAGCAATAGGTGAGGCTTATGTCCAGCAGTGGACTATCACAGGCTGATGATGATAATGAAAATACAGTTTCGGTTCTCGAACTTGACAGGCCATTTTGCCCTACTGCCTCCGGTCCCTATATATACGCCCACGGACCATCCCTCGCTAGCTTCTCCCTTGCCGGGTAATCTTGCTGTACATTCGCTCTGTTTAAGTATTTGTTAATAAACGTTTGAGATCATTACAAAAAGGGAACATTTTATTTAAAGCCTGACGTTTTAATTATAAATATCGCGAAAAAGTGGTATATGACAGTGGCTCTAAGAACGCCATAATTATGGCGCAATTAATGTTTGACATTAATAAATTTTAAAGTACATTCCATTTTTTGTTTTAACCTCGTATATATTTTATTAAATAGATTTGGCCGAAGGAATTTCAATATTACAAAACTTGTTATTTAATTTTTCTTTTAAATAACGCAAATAAAAATAATTGATTGGTTAAAGTTATTTAAAAACACTTTTAAATAAATATTTATAAAACGAAAGCTGTTATAAATAAATAATTTACCGCTGAAATACAAAATAAAAATTATGGTTATAATATTTTCTGCATTTCTTAATTTTTAAGGTTCTTCAAATTTCTTATATTTTAAGGTTTGAAAAATGATTACAGATTTTTATTATAAATTCTCACAAAACCGAAACGTGCACTATCACATTAACATTATAACATATAACACGTAAAAAAATTTGAGTGCTTAAAATTGTAATCAATACATGGTAATTTCGCCGCTTCTTAATTATACTTAATAAATAATTTGAAAAATTAAAACTTACCAAGAACACTTCAATATATTTCCTCATTTTATAAATACAATAAACACTTTACAAAACAGTCAATGTTATCTAATTACTTGAAAATAAATTACGCTACCACAGAGTGACATAGAACTTTTATTTCCCGCGCAAAATGCGCGCGCAACGAAGGGATGGCTAACGCAACTGAAGATTATACGCGACGCGCCAAAAGCGCAGACGACTTTCGAAGACCTTTGCCTTTTTCCCCTTTCAAATCTTCGATCGTCGTCGATGTAAATGTTTGAGATCATTACGATATTTACTTCTGTTTAGATTGAACAGTATCCATTGAAAAACTTTTTAATTATTGTAATGGTAATGTCTCTTTTGACAGTTTGTATCGATTTGTATTGCCATATATTTTTTTGTATAAATAAAAATAATCCTTTTGATCAACTTGTACACAAAAACTTAATACTTTTATAGTAAAAATAATTATTGCCGAATCAAAGTCCAGTAGGCATAGATAATTATTTGTTACAAAAAGACATTCGAAAAATATAGGAGTGAATGTTGTGTGTTTCTTTATTCACCAGCGACCCGCCCCCGTTTCGCACGGGAGCTATGCTGATAGAAAACATACCTAAAATGTTAAGCATGTGTTATACATAAACCTTCCTGTTTAATCACTCTATCTTTAAAAAAAAACCGCATCGAAATCCGATGCGAAGATTGAAAGATTTACATACATATAGGAACATAGAAAGCGACTTTGTTTTATGTGTGTAAAGTGCAAAAAAATATTTACATTCTTCGTTCATAGCCTGAACATCACGAGATTATGTCAAGTTTTAATACCTATATAATATTATTTTAACAGACTCGGATTACTTATGTTATCTTGCTATTACTTTATTTACTTGCCATGTAACTGTGCTTTACGTTATAAACAAACAAAACGCACGCAAACATAAAAATAACATTGCCTATACGTAACAAACCCACCAACCGCATTGGACCAGCGTGGTGGGATACGGTCCAAAACCCCAATGGGTAACGGTGTATTAGGGGAGGCCTATGTCCAGCAGTGGACTATCACAGGCCGATGATGATACTTGACAAAACAACATTTTTGATACTGTCTTTCTGTCAGTGCTATTCTGATTTTGAAGGGACATTCACTAAAAGATAGCTGATGTGGCTGAGAGTAACATCAGTTACTTTCATTAGAAAAATATGTTTTTTTTTTATATTACCACGCGGATCAAGTCGCGGGCATCAACTAATCATCGATAAATCTTCATCACCGATTGATTTACTACTATATATCAAGTATGGTAATAACAATTCAAGATGGTACATGTTAGAGTTATTATTCAGTTACATAATACGCAATCGACTTGAAATAAACGATCTTTAATCGCGAATAAACTTGGCCTATATATAAATAAAGTAGTCTCAAATTCTTTTTACTCTAAAACGTGTAGAACTGTAATTGGATAAACATCGCATGTGGATAGAATATGCGGTAGATCAACCAATAACAATTGACACCGGACCCAACGGGGGTCCCAACATCAACCTTACACACCACACAAGTAGTGATAGCACACACTCACCTGTAGTTCGCCCTCGCTTACGAGCATAGCGAAACACACACCGCGTGCACTAGATACACCCGCGTTCCAGGGCGGTTCTCACCGCCCCCAGCCACCGATTTATACAGTCGTCAGACCGTTGGCGTCCCGGTTAGTAAACCGATCGTCGACGATTCTTTGGAGACATGAACAAACCTTTCATGAGCACCTTTTGGACGTGTGGCCGTGTGGCGGACTAACAGGGGGGTGGAAGGGGCGGCCCGCCCCGAGCCTCAGGTCTTGGGGGGCCCCCAAATGTTTTTCGCGTTTTTCATAATACTTTAAAAATATGCTTAGTACCGTCATGATTTCATCAAGATTAGCCTACTACAGCCATTGAAAGTGTTTTTTCGTGGTACTAAACTTTTATGCTGAACACGTCAAATACTCTGGGGGATTCCTGTCTGTGTATCTGATACTTCCCCTGAATGAAGGAAGCGTGAATAATTCACTTTTGTACGCCTGCATTTACATTGTACTTAAGCCGAAAAATATACATTGGCCTGATACACTTGCTGGACCAGGTGAAAGTGCTAAGGAACACGTCATCATCATCATCATCATCATCAGCCTTTGATAGACCACTGCTGGACATAGGCATCCCTAATCACCTATCCATTAGGGGTTTTGGACCGTATCCCACCACGCTGGTCCAATGCGGGTTGGTGGGTGAACGCCTTTTACATGCTCATCCGACGCATGGATCATCTTACTTTTCAGACAATTGGGTGATCGGCCAAACTGTCCTAACCAACTAGAAACAACAACGAAAATTTGTTGAGTTCCGCAGGATTCGAACCCACGACCTCCGGTTTCTAAAGCAAACGCCAATACCACTAGGCTACGGAGGCAGTTATAAGGAACACATCGTTGTTTAACTTTGCCGTGGTTTTACTCACATTTAAACGTGACTAAATATTTAAGGAAATGGATGCTATACTCACCATCAACAAAGAAATTATATTGCTACTGCTGCCGGTTATGTGTGTTTGATGAAACTAAGAAATGGAGAAACATTTAACATCGCCTTTTAGATGTCACGTTAGTCTTAGCCCAACAAAATCTTCCTTTCAGAGGCCGCCGTGAAGATATTTCTTCGGAAACCAGGAGAATTTTTATAGAATTAGTACAATTGATAGCGAAATATGATCCGGTGCTGAAAGAGCATTGCTTAAACCTAGAAGAGGCCTCTGGTGGGTGAAAGAGAGTACCATCTTATTTGTCAATAGGCATACAACATGAATTTATTCTATGTTTGAGTGAGCATGTAAGGAAAAAAATTATTGCAAATATTAAGAAGGCTAAACATTACGGAATAAATTTTGACAGCACTCTTGACGAAAATAAAACAGACCAAATGAGTCAAATCATTATATTCGTTCTTTTTTTTATGGCATACGCAGGCAGACGAGTAGTTGGGCCACCTGATGGGATGTGGTCACCGACGCCTATAGACATCGGCAATACCAGTGGTAACCAACGCGCTGCCTACCGTGAGACATAGGGTGTTGAGTCTCGTCTACCCAGTAAATACGCTGGCTACGGTGCCCTTCAAACCTGAACACAGCTGTGTTTTCATACTACTGCTTCGCCGCAGAAATTAAAACCGCGGTGGTACCCACCCAAACGGTCTCCTGTAAAAAGGGGAAATTGACGTTCATATAGAAAATGACTTTGTGGCAGTACGGGAATCTGTCTTGGGTTTTTTTTTTTATATCTGGAAAAACTGCTGAGGATATGTCAAAAGACATTCAGCAACAGCTGAAAAAAGATGAACTAGATATTGCGTTGTGCAGGGCTCAAGGTTACGACAATGCCGCGTCAATTACCGGTGTCCATGGAGGGGTGCAACAAAAATCCGAGAAATAAATCCAAAAGCACTGTTCATTCCCTGTTCTAATAATTTCTTGAGTCTTTTTGGAGTTCATGCGTTTGCATGCGTTCCTGCGTCACGTGCTTTGGAACAGTAGAGAAAATGTACTCGTTTTTTGCATCATCTACACAGAGATGGCAATTACTGAAAGAGAAGACTGGAATAAATTTAAAACGTTTATCTGATACTATTGCTGGTAATGAGCCCTATTACGAGTCAGTAAAAGTCGTAAAAGGAAACATAGAGAAAATTATAAGTAGTTTGGAACATTTTCAAGATCCAACAAAGGCAAATCTAAATACAATATCAGGAGCAAGCTTGTTCCTGCCGGCTGTTTGTGATTTTACCTTCTTCGCCTATATACAATTTTGTCTTTCTATACTGGAGGAAGTAAATTTAGTTCACTAATATTTGCAGTCTCCCAAAATGACTCTTGATATAGGAATCGTTAAACTAAAAGCCTTGAATGAGTATTTAGTGACCGAACGAAACACCATTGTAGATAATGCTGCAACTTTTGGCACAAAATAAATGCAATGATATGGACATCGACGTAGAGAAACAGGGAAGAGGGCAGGTAAAAATAACGATGCCGGGTGAATGAGCTCATGTTGTTAAATTAACGATTCAAAAAGAAATAAGACGGTCAATCTTTGAATGCATAGATCGATTTATACAAGAATTGTCGACACGATACGAGGCCATGAAGCAAATCAATAATATTTTCCAAGTTATTGAATCAAAGTTTATGCTAGAAGCTTCAGATGACGCTCTGGATGTAGCAGTTAATAATTTATTAAATCATTATAGTGAATTTGATAAGGAGCAAGCTTTGGAAGAAATTAAAAGGTAGTTAAGCTAACTTTGATTTACCTTTTTGTCGTTCGATTCGTATTTTATTTTCCTCAACCATATTCATTCCATATTGTAGGTCCGACTGCCTCCGTAGCCTAGTGGTATGGGCGTGTGCTTTAGAAACCGGAGGTCGTTAGTTCAAATCCTGAGGGGACTCAACAAATTTTCATTGTTGTTTCCTAGTTGATCTGGGCACTTTGGGCTGATCACCCAACTGTCTGAAAAGTAAGATGATCAATGCGTCGGATGGGCATATAAAAAATCAGTCCACCCAACCAACCTGCGTGTATTAGAGGAGGCCTATGTCCATCAGTGGACTATTACAGCCTAATGATGATGATGATTGTAGGTACATACCTATGTATATTAAGCTTAAATAATTTAAGCCGAATTTAAATTTAACTTGCCAGATTTTAACGAAATAATCATAAATACTTATACATACAAATATAAACTGAATAAAAAGCTTGTAGAAATACATTTGGCTTAAAGCTTGGGGGCCTCAATTAGCTTTGCCGCCCCGCCTCTGACGGGCTTAGTCCGCCGCTGCGTGTTACCTTCACTTTTAGCAAAACGTGTCGGCCACCTAGTTCGTGTGGAAGGTAGATTCCCGCGAATTCTGTGTTAGATGAAGCTTACCGAAGACATGAGTCTAAAAGCATTACATGAAGGGCGAAAAAAAAAATAAGAACACATTATTTCCACCTGTCACATGTCTCGGGTTTAGTGTCAAACACCAGTGTCATTAATTGTATGATGTTCGCATTCCAGATATCATTGAAGTTGTAATTATTTTGGTGCGTTAAGATAAAATGAACAGGGTAAATTTTTACCACGCGTGCGCTTAACGTCACAGAAAAACGACACCCTGTAGTCAACTTAGAATTGCACTCACGATAATTATTTCTACCAACGTAGAATACGACTTAAGATAAATTTGGAAAGATCTTTATATTGTCACGCCAAAGAAAAGTAACTTCGAACGCGTGTGCATAAGTACACACATACACATTTTTACTATGTAATAAAATCCGTTCTTTTTTAAGGCGCCAGCCAATATTTGTTCAATGCCTGCCTCCGTAGCCTAGTAGTATGGGCGTGTGGCTGCTGCTGATGCAGGCTGATGATGATGATAGCGTACGGAAATGTAGCCTCTGGTATCTTTTAAAGCAAAAAATGGCTTCCCTAAGACTGTTTTGAGGTCCTGAGAGACGCAAGCCCTTCTGAGCTCTTTTACTTTTTATGAATTACCCATAAATGAAATAATATTGGAGCGTCTGTTTGTAATATTAAAATATTTTTTTTTACCAATGACAGTGTCACACTTTTTGGCGCCAAATTAGTATGACATTAGACTTTTTAATAATACATTCTTTCTCTGAATCGGTTCAACTATAGTGAAATTCTGCCTCTGTGGCCTAGCGGTACTTATTTTATAAACCGGAGGTAAAAAGTTCGAATTCCGCGTGGAAACTTCTTTGTGTTATCGTTGTTTTCTGCTTGTTAAGGTCAATTTGGGCTCATCACCCAATTGTCTGAAAAGTAATATGTTCCATACATTAGGGGAGGTCTATGTCCAGCAATGGACTGACACAGGCTGGTAATAGTGATAGTGAAATTGCTTGACATGTAACATTATTGAAAAAAATTAAAAGCGATAGAATCATTAAAAAAAGTCACAGTAAATATAATATTTATTTTATATATTTTATTACGATGACATTTATTAATTCAATTATCCTTTAAAGGTTAGCCACGTCAATGAAGGTACTGTATCCATAAATTGTTTTAAATGCGTTCAAAGGAATGTCACCTTTAACTAATATGTGATTAGTGATACGGCCCATTGAACTTTAAACAAATCAAGTTTACTTACGTGATTATAATTTAATCATAACATACCAAGTTATTATTGCGTCGCAATTCTTTTACTAGATTAAAGTTTACGATAAATCCATGAACAATCAAAGGAATTTATTAGTAAAAGATAAATATCAATAATTAATGTTAATTATGTAGAATAATTACATTATTATATTTCATAGTTATTTGTATTCGATTTAGCTAAATCAATTTTGAAATATTTTTTAAGTTAACGACCTGTTAACAAAGATATTTAATATATATTTCTTGTTTAATTTTTAAATAAAATAAAAATTAGTATAGTCTAAAAAATTTAAGAATAATAAATAAAAAGTTGTAAATTTCTAAGCTTTTAATTTGTAGTTATTTTAAAAAAATATGTTGAGCACTCTTAGCGTAACAGATAAAAAAATAATAGCATGCATTAAGGCGCAAAAATCGCATCTCGCTTATAACCTAAATACGAAAACGGTATGCAAATAAACGACGCTAAATTGTGAAAGCGGCCATTTTGTCATAGACGCGGATGCACCTAAATATTCAATTACACCGCCTCTGCAAGTCCTTCGCCGAAAATTGATTCGTTAGCACGTTTTGAGAAACTTCGAATGGGTTACAGACAATTATTGCAATTCACGTTAATAAACCTTTTAACTGCCTCCGTAGCCTAGTGGTATGGGCGTGTGCTTTAGAAACTGGAGGTCGTGGATTCGAATCCTGCGGGGACTCAACAAATTTTCATTGTTGTTTCCTAGTTGGTTAGGGCAATTTGGGCTGATCACTCAATTGTCTGAAAAGTAAGATGATCCATGCGTCGGATGGGCATGGAAGAAGTCGGTCCACCCACCAACCTGCATTGGACCAGCGTGGTGGGATACGGTCCATAACCCACTCTCCTAATGGATAGGGGGGAATTAGGGGAGGCCTATATCCAGCAGTGGACTATCACAGGCTGATGATGAAGCTGCAAGAAAATTGCTGTTGGCTGCCGCTTTCGCTGCTTCATTCACGTTTTTTTTTTTATTATTATTCTTTATTCCTAACGAAGGCAGAGAAGAAGTCGTGCCGCCTGATATAAAGTGGTCACCACAATACCAGTAAATACGCTGGCTACTGTGCCCTTTAAATCGGAACACAGCAGTATTTTACACACTACTGCTCTGCGGCGGAAATACGCACCGCGGTGGTACCGCCCACGACGGCGCCCTGTAAAAGAGGACCGACCACCTCTAATGTAATTTACAAAAACTCCTTTTTTATTCCTAATAAAAGATAATCTAAGTTACTCTCTAAGCTATATTTTAGTGAGTGTCCCATTAAAATCGGACCAGCCATTCAAAACCTGGACTCTTGTCAATCTCTGAAAATAAAGTCATACATTCAATATATAAGTATTGCACTCTCTTATTGATTGTTATTCAAACTACTACCTGGAAAAAAATGGAAGCTTCTGACCTGAGAAGAACCGGCGTAACAAGATGACAATCACACCCATTGGTAAATCATTCAACCAATAATAAGGCGATTCGCCCAACCACCATAACAGTTCGACATTATAGATCTTTTACACTAATTATAGATCTTTTTTTAATCTGTTATAACATCATACGTTCGTAATAGGCTCACGGAGGTCACATGTCGCCTCTTTCGTCATCCTTACTGAGGCAATCTTCAACTAAAGTCAGACAGAGAGACCGAAAGCGTTCGATATCGAAACATAACTCGATAATTGGCAGGTTATATCATGTGTTTGCGCCTTTCATTTATTTCAAGCGAGAAATGATTAACCTAATGTCAAACTTGATTGTTATTATTTCCGATTGGCGCCAAACTCATCATCGTCATCAGCAGCCTTCATCCGTCCACTGGTGGACTTAGGCCTTTTTTGATGAACGCCAAGACAACCGATCCCTTGCTACTACTGCACGGAGATCGGCATCCCATCTGGTGGGGGGTCGACCAAGGCTTCGTCTTCCCAAACGCGGCCCCCACACCAGAACCTTGTTGGCCCATCGGCCATCCGTTCTTCTGACTATATGACCGGCCCACTGCCACTTCAACGAGTTAATCTTTTGCACCATATCGGTGCCTTTTTTTTCTTTGACGGATGAATTCGTTACAAATTATATCCGACAAAGAAACTCCGCGCATGCCGCGCTCCATAGCCCGTTGAACTTTACAACGACATATTTAATATAACAAAATAACTTATCATCATCATCAGCCTGTGATAGTCCACTGCTGGACATAGGCCTCCCCTAATACACCTCCATCCATTAGGGGATTTTGGACCGTATCCCACCATGCTGGTCCAATGCGGGTTGGTGAGGGGACCGACTTTTTAGATGCCCATCCGACGCATGGATCATCTTACTTTTTCAGACAATTGGGTGATCGGCCCAAATTGCCCTAACCAACTAGGAAACAACAATGAAAATTTGTTGAGTCCCCGCAGGATTCGAACCCACGACCTCCAGTTTCTAAGGCACACGCCTATACCACTAGGCTACGGAGGCAGTTAATAACTTATAGGCTATTATATATAGGGAAATAGTGTACTGTCATCAAGATTCTGCATGCTGCATTCTTGCATCAGCGTGCTATTTCGGCACGATTCGTGGAATACTTTGGGCTTATTAATATATAATGTCTAATGTTTATTATCACAAATTACAATAACTAAGCGGATGAAACCGCGGGTGAAATTAATATAAGAATAATTCAAGTTTTTTCTTTAGCCGACATACCCGGTTTTTTGTATTTTAGAGACTGCTCATTTAACATATACTTGATAAAATAAACGAAATTACATTCAATTAAATATAAGGTCTATGAATTGCAGAACTACAAATATACTAAACATTATTTTCTACGATATTTATTAAAAAAATGCGATGTTATGCACAATTATACAATTTTTAAAGGAGCGTTTTTTTTTGCATACGCAGACAGACGAGCAGTCGGGGCCACCTGATGGAAAGTGGTAACCGACGCCCATAGACATTGGCAATACAGGTATCACCAACGCGCTGCCTACCGTGAGACATAGGATGTTAAGTCTCGTTTACCCAGTAAATACGCTGGCTACGCTGGCTTTGCGGTAGAAACAGGCACAGCGTGGATTAGTTAAAACATAATTAGGAAAGTGTTTGTAAAGGCTGGGATTTTAAAAACCTTTTGACAGTTACTCGATCACATACCACTCAGGCATGTTGGCATTTCACTTGATATATCGAAATTGCAAAGTAAACACTTCTAGTTACCACTTGTACTAGTTCGTATTTGCCTCATCGAATTCATTAACGTGACCCAAGCTCATATTTTAGGATAGTATGACCACACTTAAATAAGAAGGCTAGAACGAAATTAGATCTGGATTTCAAATAACAAAATCTAATGTTGCAATGGCATGTAAAAAGTCGTTCCACCCACTAACCCGCATTGGACGAGCGTTTGATATTGTCCCCTAATGGAGGAGGTGTGCATTAAGGAAGGCCTATGTCCAGCAGTAGACTGACACAGGCTGACGATCATGATGAATTTTTAATACGCAAGAGCACCAAGACGAACTAATTTATAAGACGCTGTCTCGTCAATATCAACAAAGAAAAAACCAAACCACTTTTTCATTATTGAAGTGAAACTTCTTTACGAAGTTATTAAAAAAAAATTATCTATTTACAAAAAATATCAAGATTGTCCAGTCCTTAACATTCTTATGGTAACCCTTCCCGCGCCAAAACTTGTTTACATACATTGCATAAATTGCAATTTGAAATGTTCCTACTTCTTATAACAGATAAATTACGTAAAATAATGCTATTATAATCGTTTTCGGATGTCGTTATAACAGTTTAAGAAAACTGTTCTAAAGAGATATCTTTGTTTTTTTTCCAATTTTAAAAAGATTAGGATTTAGTTCGCAAAAGCTAAAGCTTTTAAGCAAAGAGTTTTCGATAACAACTAAAATATAACATATAATCTTTAATTATGCTGTAATAATCTATTGACTTGTTCCGTACTTGTATTAACCTAATTATTATGTCATAGGGGCTGTGTATTTAGGACCCGTGACATATTTTTTCTCAATAACTAGAGATGTTGAGTATCATACTGTACCTATAGAACTAGTAAATAATAAATATATATATACAAATAAATAAAATTTAAGTGTCTGTTTGTAACATCTCAATAACCGTTTTTAAATTATTTTATATATAACAAAACATATTTTTTAAATTTTTGTCCGTCTGTCTGTATGTTCTGGCAAAGATGGCTAGTGCAATTTTGACGGGACCTTCACTGTAACTTCAATGTAACTTGGAGTAACTTGAGCTATTTTTTTATAGAAATAAAAATATATTTTTCCTATATATTGAACTGAATACCTCGCGGACGAAGTTGCCGGCAACAGCTAGTTTTTTTTTTAATTTTTAATAATTTTTATAACTAACGAAGGTTAACTCATGACCGGGGTTAAATCAATTTATCCTTGATAAACAAAAAATATTCTACAGCAATTGAATACAATTTTAAAAATAGTGTTAATAAACAAAACCATCAAATTAATTGCAATAATAATACTATAGCTAGGTACTGGCAATAAAACTTTAAACATTTTGTTTTTATAATGACTTTTTAATCTACGGTGGCTCAATGCGAGCAATAAAAAACTTAAAATTATACTCACAGATAATACAAACGGCGGCATTAACATATATCACAAATAAATTAATATTTAACAATGACTTTTATTAGTAAAAAGATATTAAAATTCGAAAATATGCTACATCGTTAAGGATTTTTTTTATGTTCCTAAATAATAATTTGTTATCTTAATTAATTGCATATTATTTTATTTCACAATACTGATTTGATAAAAATACAATTGGGATTTTATCGCGTTTAATTTAGTTTAAAATATTTTCGACGTTTCGGATACTTCTGTCGTCTGTCAAAGTTTTTTGCCCGGCTACCGTTAATGAATATTAAAATTATTTGTCCATTTCACGTATAGCTTATGGTATCTTGAGGTCAAGCAGTAATTATATGCTTGAGTTTAATTTTGCGAATAATAATCCCAAGTAGGAAGTAAGACCAAATTCTCTTTTACTCGAAATTAGAATGTTTTTGATTTCAATAGCCTCACGTATCATCTAGCGTAGGAATCGGTATCCTTAGGATTTGTGATCAGTCCTACGGGTCGGATTATCGTTACGAACGGAGGTTGGGAAGGCGGAGGACTTTTTTACATGCCTATCCGGTGCATAGATCATCTACTTTTACAGGCAATGGGTAATCAGTCATTGCTAACCAACTAGAAAACAAACATGCAAATTTGTTGAGTCCCCTGAGGATTCGAACCCACGACCACCGGTTTCTAAATCACACGCCCTCACCACTAGGCTGCGGAGGCAATTAAATAGATTAGGCAATAAGTTTGGTAAGGCGGCTAATGCAATTTTGACTGCCTGGACTGCCTCCGTAGCCTTGTGGTATAGGCGTGTGCCTTAGAAACTGGAGGTCGTAGGTTCGAATCCTGCGGGGACTCAACAAATTTTCATTGTTGTTTCATAGTTGGTTAGGCAATTAGGCCGATCACCCAATTGTCTGAAAATAAGATGATCCTTGCGTCGGAGGGGCATTTAAAAGTTTGACTAGCGTGGTGGGATACGGTCCAAAATCCCTAATGGATGGAGTGTATTAGGGAAGGCCTATGTCCAGCAGTAGACTATCACAGGCTGATGATGATGAGGCAATAAGTTTATAGTTCACGTAAATAACTGTTGGGTTTTATCCCACGATCTTCAGTTGCTAAATCGCAAACCCATACCGCTAGATTACAAAGGCGTGTTTAACATTTCTAAGTTAACAATGGACCCTTTATTATCCTTTCGGGATAAGACAAACTTTTGGTTTGTCAAAATCTTAATATGGTAACCTATTGAGAACAAAATAACCGCCTCCGTTGTCTAGTGGTATTAGCCCTTGCTTTATAAACGGGAGGTCGTGGGTTCGAATCCCGTGATGAAACAATGTTAAATCTTTTGA
Source organism: Lamproptera curius (assembly GCA_029286875.1). NCBI lineage: Eukaryota > Metazoa > Arthropoda > Insecta > Lepidoptera > Papilionidae > Lamproptera > Lamproptera curius. The sequence continues at coordinate 148,436 of JAGSMT010000243.1, read as the reverse complement.
ATAATGTAATAATTATATAACTTTTAGCATTCTTTTCTGGTTGGTTAGGAAAACATGGGCATATTAGTCGGTCCCGGTTGTCAAAACCATCTTTAGCCTTTAAATTTCATCGCCATCATCATCATCATCAGCCTGTGATAGTCCACAACTGTACATTGCCCCCCTAAACCCCTGTCCACTAAGGAGTTTTGGACCGTATCCCACCACACTGGTCCAATGCGGGTTGGTGGGTGGACCGACTTTTTACATGCCCATCCGACGCATGGATCATCTTACTTTTCAGACAATTGGGTGATCGGTCCAAATTACCCTAACCAACTAGGAAACAACAATAAAAATTTTTTCAGTCCCTGCAGGATTCGGACCCACGACCTCCGGTTTCTATAGCACACGCCTATACCACTAGGCTACAGAGGCAGTTGGCCTTCGAATTTAGTGACAACTAATTCATCCTTAGATATGCTCAACGTAATTAAATGCAAAAGATTTTGTTAATCTTAAAAAACTTGATTTTCGTACGAACATTATGACGTGAGTGTTTTATTCACTACAAATCAAACAAACATAAGGATCATTGAGCGCCATTTTGTTATGTTTATATTGGTAATTGCCATTAAATTATTTGCTCGTTCAAATGGTATAGTGTTGGGAATATTAAAAATATACATATCAAAATTTTGACGTAATTCAGTATTTTACTAATGCCACTGATTAAAAGGTGGTCACTTTTGTACAAGGGACCAGTAGCGTGTAAACACTATTGTCTACCGGTTTGAAGGTCACCGTAGCAAGAAAAATTACTGTGTAAACGGAGATACCATTTTATGTCTCAGGGTAGTGAGGAGAATTGTGACGACTTACGCTGCTTTTCTTATGGCCAGGGCGTATTATTTACCATCGGGTGAGTCCCGCTCGTCTCATAACTCAGAGGGTGAACTCATCATCATCATCAGCCTGTGTCAGTCCACTGCTGGACATAGGCCTCCTCTATTTTAATCCCGTCCACTCCGCCCACTTTACGAATGTCGTCACCCCATCTTGCCGCAGGTCGTTCTACACTATATTTGCCGAGCCTCGGTCTCCACTCCAGAACTTTCCGACTCCAGAGGTCGTCAGTTCTGCGGCTTATATAACCGGCCCACTGCCACTTCAGCTTACTAATTCGGTGGGCTATGTCGGTGACTCTGGTTCTCTGACGGATCCCATCATTTCTGATGTGATCTTTCAGAGATACTCAGAGCATAGCCTCTCCATAGCTCGCTGAGCGACTTCAAATTTGTCGTGAGGGTAAACTGCATTTGGTATATGAATTAGATATCAGTTATATCAAAAAGAACGACTGACAACGTTGTTCTTGTTAATTTTTGTCTCCGAACAATTGAGACGAAGTAAAATTTAATGGCAATTAAGCTTGGTAAATATAGTGTTTTTATTAGTTGACGGTCTCTCAGTTATGGACATCTCAGTTACAATTCATCATTTAGAACGCTAGATGTATGACGTCACCTCGTTGCTATGGGTTGCAGCGTTTACCTCACTTCCGCCTCGTCTTTGGCTAAGGTATACATAAATACCTCTTCGTAAACATAAGTTACTAAGACTATACTAACACCAAGCTTTGTTAAGCTCTTGAATAGTTAATGGATGACTTTATTTCATCACAAGTGCTCTCGCAAGTTATTACATGTACATTGACCACTCGATTTCATATCGATTGCACTTTCCTATTTGCTGAAGGCGTGGTTTTCAACCCACGCACTTGAGTAATAATGAATTTCGCACGGTGTGAAACGACAATTTTAGCAATACGATTGTAATAGAAATAAAACAGTTGACGTGGAGTAATTGACCTATTAATTGCACAATATTTATAATATACATAATAAGTGTTGAAGAGATTCATTTCTCCAAAAAGAAACCGAAACCCAAGGGCCCTTGTAAGAAATTTAGCTTGACTTTTATCAAATAAACTATTTAGCCTCATGGAAATAGTAAAATACATACGTGGAATTAAAATTACAACCTGCACTATTCTCTTCACAAATAAGTGATATTACAGAGTAAAAAATGTTATCTTTAAACGACACGTCACAAGCCAACAAAGAGATACAGACCATATTAAAACTGAAAAAATTATTGCTTACTCTGAAGTATATTTCATAAATAAAATTATAACATGATATGTCAATGAAAATGATAATAACATACCATTATTTTTTACAAAAAACGACATTGATTTTTGTTCACGCGTAATTTGGATTTTCCTCAAAGTCATGGCTGAATATCAATTGCTAATTTTTATTAGAAAAAAAAAAATCCTAATGTCAATTTGACATTTAACATATTTTCAATGTCATCTCATATATTTATTCCGCGCACATATTGTTTGAATATAATTGTACATTTGAATGAAGTACTAACGTAAATTGCGACATAAATATCTTGTATTTTTTCTTTTTTCACATAACACACTAGAATACCGTTCACTGTCACATATTTTTAAGTGGAACTAGACTAAGAAAGATGGTAACAGTAACCATAGAGTTTCTTGCACCACTTATCCCAGCGCCAACGGTTTATGAAGTGGTAGTAAAGTTTAGATAATGCTCTTCTTGCTATTAACTTATCCTTAAAAAGCGTCTGAATCTAGTCAAGGCGTCGGCCCACCTAGGCAGACCTCGATTCACTTCACTACACAGTCAGTTGACAATTAACTTGCACTTGTAAATATGAATACAGACACTGTTTACCAGTGGTAGGTCCCTTTTTTACAGGGGACCGTCGCGGTGCCTATTTCTACCGCAAAGCAGTAGTGTAAAAACACTACACTGTGTTCGAGTTTAAAGGGCACCGTAGCCAGCGTATTTACTGGGTAAACGAGACTTAACATCCTATGTCTCACGGTAGGCAGCGCGTTGCTGATACCACTCTTATTGCCGATGTCTTTGGGCGTCGGTGACCACTTTCCATCAGGTGGCCCAGACTGTTCGTCTGCCTGCGTAGGCAATAAAGAAAAATTGTTTACTCCGATGGAAAGAACGCTCGAGTGTAAGGGAGACGCAAGGCATGAACCGGTAAGCAGGCCCCTCTTTCTCTTTCTCTCTGTCTCTCTTACTTCTTGAGAGCGTTACGTGAGCAGCGCTGTGACAAAGTTTGCGAGAGTGCCTCCCTATCTTGAACCAATTTTTAAGACGTTGTCACGTCAAAAGGCCTTTATGAAAAATGAAACTTAGGTACACGTTTAACGGCCTGGGTCATTAATTATTGATATGTATATTAAATGTCAAGATTCAATTCTTTTTGACGTTATGCACCCCATGGCATTTCTATATAGACACGTATTTCTAACATTTTGGGATAAGCTCAACCAAAACGAAAAGCTCTTCTGCTTTATATTGTTTGTATTATACTCAAATTGAATCATCATCATCATCAGCCTGGATAGTCCACTGCTGGACATAGGCCTCCCTTATACACCCCTATCTATTAGGGGGTTTTGGACCGTATCCCACCACGCTGCCCCAATGCCGGTTGGTGGATAGACCGACTTTTACATGCCCATCCGACGCATGAATCATCTTACTGTTAAGACAATTGGGTCATCGGCCCAATTTGCGCTAACCAACTAGGAAACAAGTCCCCGCAGGATTCGAACCCACGACCTCCGGTTTCTAAAGCACACGCCCATACCACTAGGCTACTGAGGCAGCAGTGGAGACACTCAAATTGAACAAAACATGCATTTTTTTTAATGTTGTGTGATCCGACATAGATCAGCCGCCGTTGTCGAAATCCTTCGCTCAACTGATTTAGCAAATTTGTAAATTATAAAACGTTCTAAAAATTTTTCAATGCAACATTTCAATGTCAATGCAACATCTTATAGTAACCGCAGATTTCAAATGGGTCTTATTAGTTTTTTAGGTGATTATAAATCAATCATATACTTACCCACGTCATTATTATTCGATGTGTTTTTATTTAATTTAGCCAAGATTCAATTCCTTGTGACGCTATTCGTCCTATAGATAGTATTCCTATATAGATAGGTTATCAGAACATTTTTAATGAAGTCCAGCGTTAAATGAGAGATGCTCGTCATCATCAGCCTGAGTTAGTCCACTGCTGAACATAGGCCTTCCTTTACGCCTTCCTCCATTAGAGGGTTTTTGGACCGTGCCTCCACGTTGGTCCAATGCGGGTTGTTGGGTTACAAAAAACCCCTCTTTTTTATATGGTTTATGGTATAATTATACTGAATAAGACAGTTTTCGTAAGCCAACAGTAATGATTCGTGTTGTGGTTAAACATCGCATATTCAAGATAATGCCAGTGCACATGTTTAAGGTTTATACATTAGAATTTTTCTACATAATATCCATGTCTATTTACCAAAGATAAGCCAGAACAAACAGACACAAAAAAATACACGTTACATGTATGGGTTGTTTATGACACGATGTACTCAAAAAGTTGTTTTGAAACAAGAACTTATTTTGGACGAACAGACACTACTAATTTTTTGTTAGTATAGATAGACACAATCTTGCAACAGCCAGTTAAATAACTTAAATACGGTTTGTGTTTCAACATAATCATTTATAATCACCAATCAGGTTTTATTTCAATGGATCAATTCATTGACCACTTCAAAATGTATGGCTCGTAACGTCCAATTATTAAGAGGATCTTTAATAAATCTGAATGCTAGTATTAATCAGGCTTGCGAAAGATTATTGCACCACACATAAGTTGAAAATAATATTTAGCCATGCTAATATAGCACGCCGCCTCCGTGGCCTATCGGTATTGGCCCTTGCTTTGTACAACGGAGGTCGTGGGGTCAAACCCCGACGCGAAACAACTTTGTGCTATCGTTTTTTTCTCGGCGTCGGATGGGCTTGTGAAAAGTCGGTCCACCGACCAACACGCCTTGGACCAGCATGGTGGGATACGGTTCAAAAACTCCTTAATGGAAAAGGCGTGCATTGGGGGAGGGATTTCTACGTCCAGCAGTGGACTAACACGGGCTGATGATGATTTTATAATATTAGTATACATATACATTATTACAAAGGCAGTGCAAGAAAGAAACTTATAAAAAGTTATTTATTAGTAGCTGCCGTCGAATCCTAGTGCTATGGACTTGCACTTACAAAGCCGAGGTCGCGGTTCCTAACCCTGCAGACACAACAACTCGGCTTACGAGCTGCTATTACCTGATTGACCGTAAAGTAAGTTTATGTGTCGGATAGGCGTATAAAACTTCGATCCTGATTCCTCTTCGGTCGTGTTGGTTACCCGTCGCATCGGACTATAAGAGTGAAGAAAGAGGGAGCACCTATCTTTGCTCGTACACATAAGCACTATAATATATTCTGCGTAGATGGCTCATTATATATCGGTCGAGTTTGCTTACTTCAACGCACAAATCTCAGAAATCTCTTTCACGTAACCATTTTCACAAGTTAGCTTCTACTACAACCAGATTTTCCTGATTGACAGTTTTTACGCAGAGCGACTGGCATCTGACCTCCGCCACCCAAAAGATAAACTGCATTCTTCATTCAGGATGAATTAGTTGTCAATAAATTTAAAGGCACTGTTATCCTTAACGCATGATTCATCATTATCATCTTGCTATTCAGACAATTGAATGTTCTGCCTTATTGTTCTAACCAAGCAGAACACAACGATAACACAGTTGTTTCCCAGCGGGTGTCAAACTCAAGACCTCTGATTTATTAATCAAGGGACTATGCCATTAGGCCACGGAGGCGATAATACACTAACCGATGATACCATTTATAAAATTCTCTGTGTGATATAACCTATTAATTTACACATTTTAAAACGTTATGCGTACAGCATTACGTATTATTTTCTGTCTTGAATTGTTTACACTCCACATTGTCTTTGACTGAGGTAAACAAACAATCACGTCATACGTCGATTCGTAAATTCAAAGTTGTAACCTCATTTTCTGTTGTAAAAAGGCATAAATAATACAAACAAGAAAAATGAGAGAGAAATGCCGCAAAGCGCTATGAAAACATCTCCGTGTTCCGGTTTAAAGGGCGCCTTAGTCAAAATATTTAGTTGGTAAACGAGGCGTAACATTCTATGTCTTACGGTAGGTGGCGCGTTGGTGATACCCTGGTATTGCTGATCTTCATGAGCGTCGGTGACCGCTTTCAATACGACGGGTCGACTGTTCGTCTGCCTTCGCATGCATTAAAAAATCCAAATGTAAGATGAAGTTTAAATATTACACTCGGCTTAAATGGTCCAGAACTTATGGAAACAGGATTACTGACAAAATATTATTGGTAATGGCTTTAATGTCCTCATGCGAGCTTGACATGGCATTACATTTTCATAAATTCTGTCTGATCCGTCAGAGAACCAGAGTCACCGACTTAGCCCACCGGATTAGTAAGCTGAAGTGGTGATCCGGTCACATAAGCCGTACAACTGACGACCGCTGGAGTCGGAAAATTATAGAGTAGAGACCGAGGCTCGGCAAACGTAGTGTGGGATGCCCTGCGGTAAGATGGAGTGACTTTCTGCGATCCCACTAACGCCGCCCTACGGCCAACTACACCTCTGGGTGCGTCGGAACTCCGTGTCGGCCCCCACGTTCCCTGAATCTACCACCCAGGAGATTTCAACCCTGGCAGGATATGTCTCCCAGTCCCCAGTGGCGGCCTAGATGTTAGGCTCCGCTGCTAGCATCCTTTCGGCCGAAGAAGGAGGAAAGATCTACGACTCCATGCCGATATTCGGCATGGAGTCGTCGATCTTTCCCCAACCCCGCCTAGTCGCGGTGGATAGGGAGAGCGGCCTACGAAATACCAACACTACTCTCCCCCCGACTCGAACTTGGCTGCAGAAAAGAGGGATGGGAGCGCGTCTACCGCCTCTTCGACGGAGAAGAGGAGCTACACCCTACAGGCGCATTCGAAGCTGGCTTCTCCAGCCCGCTTGAAGCAGCCTTCCCCACGGCCGGCCTTACTTCCAGGCCAGCCAGGTTCCCCTTAGCTTCCCGGCGGCTGGAACAAGGCTGGTACTGAGCCCCACCGCTACGGCAAAGCAAGAACCTGTGCGGGGGCTCACTGACAGGTAGCTAATATAACTGGGAATGAAATTTAAAAAAAGTCCATCTAACGCGGGCAACAGCTAGTGTGAAGTAGTGTGAAATCGTAAAAGTGCGTCGCGAGGCGAGTATTTTGCTTTTAAATTTTGTTTTAACAGTCTGTGTACAAACTAAAACCTGTTGAAGGGGATAACCTTTGTGAGAAACTTTAAAAAATTACTAATAGAAATAAATGACATGAAACAAACGAGTTTAAATTTTCTTTATCATAAACTAGCGACTCAATAATGTGGATTTTTAAGAAAGTAGAAATATGTAAATAAATTTTATGGTTTAGCTGACTAATTTTTTTAAAAAAATAAATAATTACTTTACCTATTTTTTTTTATTCAACCCGTTTTGGTTAATTCTTTATCTGAAAAAGTCGGTCCTGCGCCTTACTCTTCCCGGTTGTGTCGGTTATCCGTCTTAACTTGACTTTAGATTATAAAGGAACAGGGAGTGTGCCTGTGTTTGCGCGTACATGCACCATAATATCTTCTGCGCTGATGGCTGATCGCTAATATAGATCGGCCGCCGTAATCGTAATCGACTGGAGATCATTATTATTATTATTCGCAATTGAACAAAGTAAAGACACGAGTTAGTCGTTCACCTGATGATGAGTGATACGTCCTGCTCCTAAGAAATGCAGCGTAAACACCACAATTCACACATGACTCCTAAGACATGGGATGTTTCGTCCCGTTTACCCAGTAATCACGCCGGCTAAGTTGCTCTTCAAACCGAAACACTAGTGTTACACACTACTGCACTGTTTAAATGTAAAATCTATAATGAAAATATATTTTATCTCCTATCATCATCATATACAGCCTTGCCAGTCCACTGCTGGACATAGGCCTTTGTTTCATGAACGCCAAGACGGCGTCTATTAAAAAGAGTCGCTCACAATCGCCACGCTGAGCAGGCGGATTGTCAATTGAGTAATTGCACTTTTGTTCCGTATCCGCCTTACTCCCACTGCAAGGCATATCCGCCGTCAAGTGGACTGTGGGGTCGTCACATCCCTATTTTATCTATCTAACATTAAATGGTTTTAATTTTGCACCTAAAAGTACATCGGGTAATAAGCCCATCAAGACCTTAACAACTATATCTTTTTATAGGAAATACTCTTAGTTTTCCACGCAGAATTCTAACCTACGACCTTCATTTCGTAGAACAAATACCACGAAGACACAAAGATGACATCAATATTCATTATGCACGATTATCTATCCATTTTTTTTTATGAAACACAAGATGTATTTAGACATATCATAAAAATTTTATTGCTACCACGTATTTCTATTATTTGATTTGATCATCAACTAAATTACACATAAACGTTTAAAGATTCCTTATTATTATTAAAACGGATTGTTAAATATTATGGTAATTAGTTTACCATCGATTGAAGGCTATTCCGTACGTACAGACGTCGCGATAAAACCAATATGTCTATTTGTTTAGTTGTTAATATTAAGCATGTGTTAAATATAATCGTTCCATCTATTAAAAAAAACCGATCGAAATCCATTGCGTAGTTTTAAACATTTAAGCATACATAGGGATATAGGGACAGAGAAAGCGACTATGTTTTATACTACGTAGTGATAAAAACTAATAATTCTGTTAGTTTATTTTGTAATAAGAAAGCAACCTAAGTTACTCCCAGTTACAACAGCTATATGCCAGTGCAAGTCCCGTCAAAATTGGTTCCGGAGTATAGCTAGAACGATCACAGACAAAAAATTAAATAAATGTTTATTTGAATACGATTATTTTTATGTCAAGAATAGACATTCCAATTTTACTTATTTGTTTTATTCGCATAGATATCGGATAGAGCATTTTCAATATTCTGGAAATTATGTTTGAGTGATATTTCTGTTTATTTAATTTCGAACAACCATTGTTTGTACACGTTAGTTTGTGCAGTCAAACCGTATTAGAAAAAATAAATGACGTGTAACGTTTTTATTGGTTGACCGCGGCCATTTGCAATGCCCACACGATGTGTAGCCAAAACAGTGCCTGGTTCTTTGGCGCCAATTCAGATTTATGTTCGACTTTTTTTCGTTGCTTTCATCTTCAAAATGATAACTCGTCTTCATTTAGCCTGTCAGAACTCACTGCTGGGCATAGACCTCCCCCATAAGTTACCAAGAGGTACGATCCTGTGCCAGCAGCATGCGCATTTGCACAAGTTGTAGCTCCATCTCCATCGCCTCCACTCGAGAACCTTTCTTCCCCAACGGTTATCGGTTCAACCAGCTATGCTATTTACTGTTATTATAGGCTATTTACTACCGTGTCGCAAATCATCGACGCAATGCAGTACAGAAAAACAATACTGTGTTTCGGTGTTAAGGTCGTCGTAGTGACACAGGTCATATTTCAGTTACCAATAGCGTTAAACGAAGACGCGTTCTAATTAGTAAAAAGCGGACATGTTCCATCATCACGTGATGTTGAACCAAGAAACGAACGCCCGCCACTATGACGGCAATGTATAATAAAATACTGGTTTTACGTAAATTCTATAAGTAATTATCTCGAATATAGTGTAATTCGTTATAATCATGAGGCTGTGTTATTCCACTGCTGGACTTAGGCCTCTCCTTAAGCACGCCTTCTCCATTAAGGAGTTTCTGGACCGTATCCCACCACGCTGGTCCAATGCGGGTTGGTGGGTGGAACTATTTTATTACCCATCCGAAGCATGAATCATCTTACTTTTCAGACAAATGGGTTTATCAACCCAGATTGTCCGATAACACAAAGTTGTTTCCCGCGGGTTCGAATCCAAGACCTCCGGTGTATAAATCAAGGGCCAATGCCATTAGGCCACGAAGGCTGTTGATATCGCATCGCTTAATAAAAATAAATATGTCTTGAAAAGTTTTAATCTTAAATTAGCGATTAAAATCGATAAAAATAATTAAGATATTTCATATATTTAACTGTAAATTGCTATTTTTTAAAAGAGACTACAATTTATTTATAGATACAATATTAAATTGCTGTAAATTGACAGCTATTTATAAGAATATCCATCGAATAATTTATTACACAAATGTTTAATTAAGACACTACCAACTTAAGTTCATTAGCATTAATTAAGAGGTCGTTAAAATTTTAATAGCTGACTAATTTATCTTTCGTTATTTAAAATATGTGTGTGCTTGATCATAAATAAATTTACTATTTATTATTGCAATGAACATGTCAGATTCTTTTTAAGATTGTCTGATTAAGAATTAACGACAGATACCAAAAGAAACAAATTACTTGTGAGATGTGCTAATTTTTAAGGTCATTCAAACGAGCAAATCCTTTATTTTAACAAAAATATCATGCGAGAAGCCCTATATAGCAGGTATAAAGAATTCAGTGTTTATTTATGCAAGAATTTTGCGAGCCTGATGCTGCTTTTCTTATCGGAATTGATGTATCATTTACCACTAAGTAAACGTACCGTTCGTCGTCTCATTTTAACCAATAAGTTACGTCACAAGTTTGCCGAACGCCCTAAGACATGTCAAAGTCAAATTCATTTATTCAATTTAGGCTCTACTGAGCAGTTATGAACGTCAAAATTATCCATTTACCACCGGTTCAAACTCAGACCCAGTTCATGAAACGTATTGTCCCGTTTATCCAGTGAATATACTAGCTACGGTGCCTTTCGAACTGGAAGACGCTAGTGTTTATACAATACGGTAGGGCGTAAGAATGCGTATGTTCTCCGGCCTTTTTTTCCATGAAATTGGGCAGTCTAAAAGGCGGATTTTGGACGGGTGGTCAGCCTACCCCGTGAGAACAAAATGGCCGCTTTTGGAGGGGTTTACCTCAATATTCCATTTCCGGAACCCGAACCCGAAAAATAACCAATACCGTGGGGATTACGTGTAATTTCCATCCACTAAAACCCCTCAGCGTTCCTTCTCCGCGCGTTTCTGGCGGCAAAGCGAAATCGACTGTCGAAGGACATTTAGTGGAAGTGACGATGCAAGTACCGTCTGCGAATAAAGCAGCGCTTACATATTGGTTGAGAGGTATGTCGTTGGTATATAAAGTGAACTGCCTCCGTAGCCTAGTAGTATGGGCGTGTGCTTTAGAAACCGGAGGTCGTGTGTTCGAATCCTACGGGGACTTAACAAATTTTCATTGTAGTTTTCTAGTTGGTTAGGGCAATTTGGGCCGATCACCCAATTGTCTGAAAAGTAAGATGATCCATGCGTCGGACGGACATATAAAAAATCGGTCCACCCACCAACCCATACAACCACTCATGGATAGGAATGCATTAGGGGAGGCCTATGTCCAGCAGTGGACTATCACAGGCTGATAATGATAATGATGATGATATAAAGTGAATAGAACAGGACCTATTAGGGAGCCTTGTGGCACGCCGGCTCGAACCAGGTGAGGTTGTGATTGCGTTCGCTCAACGCGGTACGGGAACGATCGATTCCGGAGGAAGTCTCGTATGATGAGTACTAGACGATCGGGCACGCCGAGCTTATATAACTTGGATACAAAATCCTTCGTGGCACACTTTATCGAATGCCTTCGCCACGTCGAGAAAAAGCGCTCGTGTGTTGGCCCAGTATTATGGGTTTCCCCTGGGCGGCCGGCAAGAGGGTGTGCGCCACCCAGAGAAGGGCTCAAGAGGGGGTGCCGTGCTATTAGCTCCGGCACGGCACCTTAAGCGACGGTCCGGGTGTCCCAACACACCCGGAGAGAAGAGGCCCGCGAGGGTCACGTCGCACCGGGGTCGCAGAAGACAGTGATCAGCGCCCGCGGCCCCGGCTACAGCGACATGAGAAAGGAGCAACCGTTGGTTTTTTAGTGCGTATACCGGCCCCTCCATCTTGATCCGGGGAGGAGCGGAGCTTGGGAGAGGAGAGTAAGCTGGATTCTTCCAACGGCAAAAAAATATATATGGGTTTTGTTGGTTTACCACTAACATCGTCGATCTTCATTGTTAAATAAAAGTACAAAAACCCATTCCTACAATATACAACGCCATGCGTCGCCCCCGTTCCTATGGGTTACTTTGTTAACATCTAATCCGAATTTAATATGTATTAACTATATATTTCATAATGGGACCATACACACATCTTACGTGGAGTAAAATAAAACTCAATTTTTACATAGACATTTATTGTATATAAACATTTTAAAAGTTCCAAAAATTACAAATTTATGAACAATTTATAATAAACCGATTTTGTTTTTATATAAACGTACATTTATTAAGTATCGTGTACCCGAATTGAGAAACAGGTCTTTGTTTACGTTATTTTGTCTATGAAACGGGTCCGCGTGTTGTACGGCCAAATAATCTATGTACACACAAAATTTATACGTTTGTACACGGAATACATGGCCGTACAAAATCACCCCGCACATATAAAGTACGATCTGTCAATTAATGTACATGTTTGTACACGGAACATTTGGCCGTGCATTATCGTACATTACGCAGACCCTTCGGAATCGTAACATGGTAACCATAGCAACGTGCATGTATGACGCCTCTTCATTGCTATGGGTTACGTTATTCACATTAATTCTTCGGTCTCATTTGGCTATAGTGCAGTTTTAAAATGGCATCGTAATTTCGCATTGAAACAGTCTTTAGATTCAAATATAATTTAATCGTATATTACAATCCGGTTGCATCGAACAATGTCAAATTTAAGCAAAGCAATTATAAAATTGCCAGAAGATGGCGCTAAATTATCAATATGATATGATCTATTGTCTATTTCAAGGACTAAAAATCTGTACCTATTTAAACAATTAATAAATTGATAAGCACCTCCAATTTAATCACCTGCAATTACAACTTAATTTAATTACATCACAAACATTTCACGATTAACTAAAAAGCAGGTGGTACATTTGACTTTTTTGCTTTTTTAATTAACGAATTAATTGTAACCATATTTTATTAATTGATTAATTTTGAATTTTTACATCATAAGAAACCTGAAATCTGCTATGTAATAGTTTAAGTGTTTGAGTCGTTTAAAATTGTTTAATTAAATATAATCTACAAATTTCTCAAAACTGAACTTATTCGATAATATAGCGCAATCTTGATTTAATTACAACCGGTGTGTGATTTTAATCTCAAAATTAGCTGTCCTGGTTGTAAATTTATAATAAAAAAGGCAACATACGACAAAAAGGTAAATTATGGCTTTAGATATTTATTATTAAAAAACTATAGCTATAAAACTTAAATAAAATAGTAAATTCGCAGCTTAACATATAAGAACATATTTCCTTTATCTATATCCACCACAAGATAAGTATAAGACCATTGAAATTAAATATTACCAATGGTTATAGTTTCACAACCATACCAAAATTCATACATAATAAAAGTCAATAAACTCTTAAAATGTAGATAATATTTATAATTTAAAAATGAAATTTCTGTACTCTATTCAAGTTCAAATTAAAAATTTATAAATAAACAAAAACATTTGATGGAGCCTCTTTCAACATTAGAAATTATAAATATTGTTAGCAATAAAATATCTTGAACAAGTTATTTAAGCGCCATCTTGCGTCAACTACTTATATATGTAACAAACTGTTAGTTTCAATTGGCAAGTCGAATTTATACAAGATGGCGTTTAATTCAACTTTTGGTAACTGGAGTAAAACAATAAGTTATTAAGTAAAGGACAACAGTATCTTAAAGCCATTAAATATGAGCTATCGCTTTCATATAAAATAATGTTTAACAGATTGTCTTTATTGCCGCAACATGTTTTCATTTATTTTATTTTTTACAAAATTCATAAATTTAATATTATTTTACGTACCTTACGTATATAGACATAGTAAGTCAACTTAAGCAGTACCGTAAATATTATAATTTCTAATACAATTCTTGCTTAGAGTTTATTATTATCATATATTTATTGATTATAATACCATATAGTCACGGTATTTTGACATTTGGTAATTTTATTAAAATACGGTAACTCAGAATAAATCACTTAACAATTAAACATAATTATTCATATTTTACCCTAATAGGATAGAACAGAACAAGTCAATTCTTGACAAATATGGCATCAAATCCACTAGATATCGAAACAGAAAATTCTTTAAAATATTACACAGATTAATAATAGTACAATTACCATTTTAATTGAAAAAATCTATTATGGCAATTAAAATTAAAATCACAATACAAATTGATTTGTTAAATGAATTTTATAGAAAAAACTAACATATACGATATCAATAATAATTTACCAAAAGTTTTTTATTACTACAAAAGTAGTATCTTTATTTATATATTCAGTCTTTAACAAACTAGACAATACTCTGAAAAGTGATAATTTAACAACAAACATTTGGCTTCCATTTGAATTCAAAACTATTCAACATAAATATTAATTTATTTACATTTTAATACATTTTACATCCCAATAGGTTATTCTGTTATTGTCACAAAAAACTACGACCATAGGTTGGAAATTTGACATTTCTCGTTTCTACGGGTTACCAATTATATTATACACAAGGTAAAATATAGAGATAAAATATAGATATAGAGCAACGGAACAAAATTTTATTTAATAATTTAAGATATAAAACATTTCAGCTAGCTAATCAATATATCACATAGATTAATATATATTTACGCAAATTTATTCAATTTTTAACTAGTCATTTAGATTATATATGTTATAAAACTAAACAAGAATTAGTCTATTGTTCGAATATTATGATTATTAAAAAATTACTACGATTTTATCGCTTTATTACATTTATTTCACGTTTCGACACTTTCCACGGCCGTGGTCAGGTACGGTAGATGGTGATCTAAAATCATAAGTCGATAATCTAGTAATTTTATTTAATAAGAATTAGGTCACCGATGGCAGATTGTTTGTACATTTTGACTTGATTTTGACACTTTATGTAATATTATAAATATACCGCTACAAATTCTATTAAGTTATTCTGACACATAAGCTGTGTTATTGTAAAATGTCATCAAAATTCATTAGAATGTTATTAGTAACAAACATTCATCAATAAAGACCTTCATATTCACATAAAATCCACCTTTTTACGGATCTTTGGAGTCCGAAAGATTATTATAAAATATTACAACATACTATGAATACAATAATAAAGTATTTATAATATTAGTGGTGTATAAATGGTTTTTTAACTAATTTCTGTTACCTGCTACCATTTTCTTTTGTTAGTGAGGTCACAGTGTCCCTATACACGCTGGAAGGGTCCGTCCCCTGGCCTAATGGTAGCATCTTCTCCCCTTCCTCTATTTGGGGCTGTTCTGCTTGTACTTCTGTGGCAGGAGAAATATTAAATATATTAGTAGTTATGCTGTATTATTCTTATATAATATTTTTTATCAAATCAAAATGAGCACAAACTATTTATTGGGAATTGTAACGAGAATACCCAAACTATAATATTATTTAACTTATAGAGTATTTATGGCAATAAATTGAATATCTTATCAGATTGCAGTTTTTTATTTAATTCATTTCTCATCTGGCTAAAATGAATTATATAATAATGGATAAAAGATATAAAAGAAACTAAATAATGCAAAGTAATAATATAATTAATTTTTTTTACATTTTTTAGTACATTTTAACCATTCTTACGCGCACTTCGCCAATAAAATAATAAAAAAAATATTTAAATAAAAAAGTCTAGAAGTCTTTAGTAGGAACAGTGCCAACAATTTTGCAGATATTAAAGAATTCAGTTTTTAAAGCACAAAATAAGTTAGAGGACGAATTTGAAAATGCCATTATTATTTTCTCTATCTATCTAACAATAAACTTAGCATTGATGCTTATAAATCTACATCAACAAGTTGTCGCCAAGTAATATTTAGGCAGAATTACAATCGTAATTCATCAAAAATATTTATTCTTTACCATTTTGTTGCAGTACATGGCAATACTCACTCTCTCCAGGTTTAATAGCAGCTAGCAGAGCGTGTGCCACGGTGGCCACGCCGGCCAAGGCTGCCAGCCAGCGGAAGGCGCCTCTGCCACCTGCCACCGCATACAGCTGCCCACCGAGGAGGGATCCTACTGCAAAACCTGAAAGGGTACGGGTAATATTACATATATAATGTTTATTGTGAGCTAAAATTGATTGAAATATTAACTTAACCTTAAATTCATTTGTACCTTGCCAACACATGATTAGACTGTACTAACAATCATCTTAGTGGCTTAAGGCAATATCTATACAAATGAATATATCAATATATATATATTATATGTATTCGAAAACACAGCAATGAGATGAAGAAGCAGTCCTTATGATTCCATAGATCTATGTAACTGTCCTCTAAATAGATAGAAATATTCGTCATACCTTTTTTTAATTTAAGTCACCTCAAGTTGGCAGTACCTGCTTCCCGCCAATTTTGCTGTCAAGCGTCATTGCAATCTAGTGATTTTTTCGAATTAGTTCAAATTATTTTCCGTAAACGAAAAAAGTTTTGCAAGATAACTAACGAAACTACTTTATATGTGATAAAATAGTGTTAGTTAGCAATTTTAAGTAGATGTTGGAGACATGGCAGTGTTTTTTCTTCAAAAAATAAGTTGAGGCAAAGCGAACTTGAGCGAGTCATTGTTTCTTCGGATGAAGAACAACATTAAAAATACATGCTCTTCATTTTAAAAAAGCAGTTTCTTATGCTCGGAGCTTAGGAAAAAAATCTTTACAAATACCAATAGAAGTTCGCATAAATACGCCTCGTCAAGTAACTACCACCCGGACTCATCAAGTAAGTAAAGTTTAAATTCTTTGTATAAATTATTAAGACGTTTTGCCAGTAATTTGGGATTGAAATATTTAAGCGACTACTTGGTTCATTATACACTTGTATAGATGTAATCCCAGTGCCAATATAAATGCTGTTTTTAACAATGAAAAGTTTGGTAGTATTAACATCTAACATGTGTGTTTACTAATGATGATGTTCATTATATAACCTATTTAGCCTAGCTTTTCAAAGTTATTAAAATATTGTAAGTGGTAAACTTTAAAAAACATAAGATTATAATATCATTTTATGATAAGAAGTCATAAAGAAAGCTATATGTAGCTTTATAATCCTCTGAAATCTTTTGTATGGAAAAAGTTTTTGATTACAAACTTTCTTTGAGGATTTAGTGATGTAAATTAATAACTAGTTTCAAGTTTATACTTTTTTGTGGTTTAAGATTTTAGAAACTCAATGGTTTTGTCATATTTTGTTTTATTTCTTAATACTTTTTTATGCAAAACCGGTAAAACAGAATGCAAAAATCTAGATGCATATTATATTACATAGAATTTGTTTTCCTTAAATTCTGCTTAAAAATGTTTAATATTTTAATGCATTTGTATAAAAATGTAACAAATAGTTTGGAGACCCAGTTAACAAACATTCAATATAGCCTTAAAATTATAGTCCCTATGAGGGTCACATAATTGGCTGAATGATCAAACAAACTTTTATAAAATGAAAGACAATATCACAATTGAGGTAAAAACCTGAGTTACAAATAATAAATTTGGAATTATACAATAAATATGTTAGAAAACTGAGTCTTGGCAAATTTGTACCTATAAGGAAAGGCTAAACTATGAGTTAATAAGGAATTGACTCAAATAGCATATTTTATTTAATTGTAAATAATATAAGCTGGAAACTTCAAAGACAGAGTGACAGCGCAGATATTAAATAATTCATTTTAAACTTGATAAGATATAAAATTAATATAATTATTAAGGTTTTTTTAGTAAATTGAAGTAAATATACTCACCATTCAGAAATATATATATAAACTTCAATGCACAAATAATTTGCAAAGACCATTAACTTTAAAACTAAAATGCCTGTTTAATATATTTAATTTTAATAAATGTATATATATAATAAAGGTGTGAACTGGGTAAAAGTTTGAACTATAAATTTCTAAAAGAAATGACAACAAGCTCTTGCCAATATATACTTGTATACAATGTATTTATGGAGGCATATTTAGACTCATGAGAGACAATATGGCCTGCATGATTTTTTTAATATAATAGCAGCTGATTGGTAATAATCAGACTGAACCAGGTGTAGACAAATGTTGCAAAATCTTACAGATTTTATTTTATTTGAAGAGAGTAACTCTATTAAAAACTATACTGTATTGACTGTTATTGGACTTTTACTTTAACAGTTGAGCCATGTTAAGGTAATAATCTTAAGATAGAAATGGATAGAATACTAAAGGTACTGATACATGCTGCGTAAACATTGTGTATATTGCAAATTTTAAGCATGGCACTCAAATAGCAGATTAAATACTCGCAATTAAGAGTTATTGTAATTTAAAAGTAACATTTCTTGCTGCCAAGAATTTTTGCAACTATATACATACTTTATAAGAAAATTCATTTCATTTTATGTTTGTTAGAATAGATATATGATTAATTATTTCTGGTCCTAAACCATTTCTTTCTATGATTAGAAAATACAATTATACTCATTGGTTTAAAAGGACCTTAGATTGTGGTTGGATTCTATAGGGAGCAGTCCAACTCACTTATTGCTTAGCTTCTGATGCAGATGATACATGCTTGCTGGAAGCTAGTGTAAATTATGAGCTAAGCATAATCATTCTTCATTACTCCTAAAATTGAGCAAGCAGCCAAAAGCAGGATTCTCAGTAATCTTGAGAAGTGGTTGGATGCACAAAACAGCAGTCCAACCTCTTTTATTCATTAAATACAAATGTAGCTTATGAAAGCATGTATTCAAAGTGGAAAATCAAGATATGATGCAAAATGGGTAGCGAGCCTCTACTTCATAGACAAATTGGCAACATCTTGAAACTTGAGGTGTCTTTAAACTAAAATGTGGATTTTATGCAGAAGGACACACTTTCAGCCCTCTTGTTGCTTAATATAAGACGCAGCGGATGCGGGCTGGGAGCAAGCCCTGACAGCCTATCAGGCAATAAATAAGTAAGAACATTTCAAGTCAATACATAAAAAAGTATAAGATGATTTGCTGCAATTTTATGCTCCTGCATACAACCTTCTTATGTATATATTTAATTAACACGAGCTTTTAGCTTTAACTGTACTGAAGATATTTGCTCAAAAGCATAATGACCATTTTGAAAATTTTGTTTTGAGGTGGGCTCGAGATCATTTAAAAATATGTGATTGGCTTCTTATTCATAATAATAAGCCTAAAATGTGTTCTGTGAATAATGTTAAAGAGTTAGTAAAACCTTAGACGGTGATATGATTCGAGTACTCGAGAATTATAAATTTTATCTCAAGGTAATAAATTTTTGTTACCTTAAGGTTTAGCCTGCCTTCTAAACAGATAAAAGTGCAATTAAGCATCAAACTTTTGACTAAGCCATTAGAATAACTTGTTGAAAAAGCCTAAAATATAAATCAATGATCAAATATTGATGTATTAGGGGAGGCCTATGTCCAACAGTGGACTATCAAAGGCTAATGATGATGATCAAATATTCTGTCAAATATCGATTTATAAATAAATTCAAAAAGGTATTATTAAACAAAGAGTCAGTAAAATCAGGTTATTCAGATATAAAAGACAATTTATAAATAAATTCACTAAAGTCTTTTATACGAGTTATTTACTTAATATCCTAAAGTCTTGATGAACATTACATGTTTGCAACCAAATAACGGAAAGAAGTTGGCTCAAACAAAAGTATTTAAATTTTATCAGTTAAATAAATATCTATTATGTTTAAATAAATATTGTAGGCAATTATTCTTGCAAATAAATGGATTTTTGACATTGACTTTAACTTTGAGTGATTATAATACTGATGGTTTTTATAATTATATTTTACTCTCCATTTTGAGAATCAGAAAGCATGAGGTAATAAAACTAGCAATAGTTTAAATACAGTATCAATAAAAAATTGTTTGTTCACATTGCATTGTTGTCTTCTACAATTTATGATCACCAGCAGAAATCAAACAAGTCTTCATCTCATTGATGTGTTCTCGAATACAATAATATTGCGTTTTGCATTAAAACAAAACAGGTATTATATGTTGGAGAAAACAACAATGAACCTGAACCTTGCTGATGATGAAGACTGCAATGACGCTTGACAGCAAAATTGGCGGGAAGCACGTACTGCCAACTTGAGGTGACATAAATTAAAAAGGTATGACGTTATCCTTGGTGGAGCCATTATATTTAAAAGAAGAAGAAAGAAAGGTATGACGAATATTTCTATATATTTAGAGGACATTTGAATAAATCTATGGAATCATAAGGACTGCTTCTTCATCTCATTGCTGTGTTCTCTCCAACATATAATACCTGTTTTGTTTTAATGCAAAACAGCAATAATATCTATAAAATTGGAGTGTCTGTTTGTGACATCAAAATAACCGTTTTCAAATGATATAGTGATATATACCTTGTTCATATAACGAAACATTACTTTTTGACGGGACTTAGGCTACATTTCTTTTTTTGTTTTTTTTTTTTAGGAAAAATATTATTTTACACATAACGAAGTCGCTAGTAATTAATAAGAACGCCTTTTATTTACAAAATAAACAACTAAACATATTTTTTTATATTACCACGCAGACAAAGTCCGCGCAACAGCTAGTCAAATATAAAATCTGTGACTTTCTATCGATATGTTTTATTATCGTTTCTCTTTTCCTATGTTTATTATATTTTGTAAACGTCACGTGAAAACCTGTATATCAAACTTGTATTGACTATAAAACGAAGTATCTATCGCTATCACGAATGATCATCGTTCATCACTCGACGACTCGGAGAATATAAGGTCATCATCATCATCATGCAATAACATCACATAAACATAAGAATGATCGCGTATCATCACGAATAACCATTAACATATGAACTATCACAGTCACTTACGAATGGACGAGCATATTGACTATACGTACAATGCGATAACATCACTGTAAACATAAGTATTATCACGAATAGAATGGCCATCACGGCCATTCTTTACTGTTGTCGTAAATATCGTAATATAAAACAACTAGTGCCATCTAATGCAATATAGTCTTATCACTTTTGAATGCAATAAAAGTAGGTCGCAAAATAATCTAGTAACAATTGAGTCGTTTCATTTTAACTATCCCCATGCGAATCATCACGAATGGAACACCCATCACTATCACCATACGAATGATCACATATCATCACGAATCATCACGAATGACCGCCACTCACCGACTCCGTCGTCCATTCCGGCCACAATTCCCTGCACGGTCGCCGAATAGCCCTCGGGGCGACATGCGCCGCATAGCCCACTATTGTCGAATAGCAAAGTGCGTAAGTAGGCCCTTGCATTATCGCCTGCAATTATAACAACACAATTTTATTTTCGTTGTAACATATACGCTTATATTATAAACTAGCAACCCCCCAAACCCCCCTTGTGGGTGGAATTTCGTAAAATCCGTTCTAAGCTGACTTCTACTCGGCAAAAGGAATATTCCTACCAAATTTCAAGTCGCTACGCCTTATGGTTCCAGAGATATAGTGATGAATCAATATATAGGTGGGAATCTCTTATATATATTATAAATAGGGGAGATGTGTTTTTTTGTACGTCTGATGTATTCAAATTCAGATATCATCATTCAACATAGAAGCATTGCACTTGCTTATTGATTGTCAATAATGCTACCACCGGTCCGGAGAATGATATACAAAGATATACAGTAAAACTTGATATGTTTGTATGTGTTTTTTAAATTTTATCTTGTTTGCTGGATTGATTAAATGAGTTATTATTATTATTATTCTGTTTTTTTTTTAAGAATTTTCTCATCTGGCTGAGGGGAAATTTTATAACAATAAATAAAATATTTATAAATAATACAATATATATATAGATACATCTCAGCCAGACGGCAGCCCTCGGTAGGTGAGACCAAACGGCCGAGGGTTAGGTCGAATTAGGAAATAGGTTATTATTATTATTATATGGGACTTGGATTAATGGACACCCTAGGACATAAGTCCTTTGCCACTTCATCATCATCATCATCAGCCTGTTTTTTAGTCCACTGCTGGACATAGGCCTCCCTAAATACACCCTATCCATTAGGGGTTTGGACGTATCCCACCACGCTGGTCCAATGCGGTTGGTGGATGGACCGACTTTTACATGCCCATCCGACGCATGGATCATCTTACTTTCAGACAAATGGGTGATCGGCCCAAATTGCCCTAACCAACTAGGAAACAACAATGAAAATTTGTTGCGTCCCTGCAGGATTCGAACCCGCGACCTCCGATTTCTAAAGCACACGCCCATACCACTAGGCTACGGAGGCAGTTAACCAGGTTCTATTGTATTATCCATAAGAACCATAGTTTTTACCAAAGAAAAAATCATCCACGGACAGATCAGTGGACGGACTGATTGACTGAGTCTGAATTCATCATCATCATCAGCCTATGTTAGTCGATTGCTGGACATGTGCCTCCCTTAATGGACGCCTTCTCCATTAGGGGGTTTTTGGACCGTATCCCACCAATGCGGGTTGGTGGGTGGACCGACTTTACATGTCCATCCGACGCAAGCAAAAAGCTTCAAAGTTATTGTAATAATATATTAAAAACAACATTGAACATTATTTGTATTTTGTTTTTTAAAGTAATATTAAAAAGAAAATTATCAAATAAACCTATAATTATAGATTGATTGTAACTAAACAAGACGAGAAAATAATGTGACGGGTCGCACAGACCCCGCCCCCCCAAGCCTCACCTCGATGAAGACCAGATGCCAAGGGTGCTGTATCAAGGAGATCAGAGCCATTCTGATCCCGTAAGCAGAAGAGGCAGAAGGTGAGGGTCGTGCGGTAGCCCCATCTGTCCAGTATTTTACCTGGAGACAAAATAAATATAATAATCAATTGAAAAATAGATGACATCAGATCCATGATGATGATGATGATGACCATGATGACGATGAAATTCTCTTTTCCAAGTGGCTGAATGTGCGCAAATTAACGTAAGTAAGCAGGTTACAACTAAATGTTTTATTCCCTGATTTAGTGTGAACCGCGGAAGTTTAGTTTAAATAATTCCACCTCTGAGGTTTCCAACGCATTTCAGCGGACGTGGTCACTGGACAGACACGTCTGGATTCTTTAAAAACGCGATGAAATTCTTTAAAATATATTTTATTAAATATGTAATTTTATTAAATATATATAACATATAACTAATATTCTCTACAAATATCTTATTAGTGGGGTTTTCGCCTGTATCCAAAAACAATTCAACACCCCAGAAATTGGGAGGCACACGAAATAGGGTCATCATCTCAGCCTGTGATAATCCATTGGCCTCCCCTAATACACCCGTATCCAACAGGGTGTTTTTAGACCGTATCCCACCACGCTGGTCCAATGCGGGTTGCGGGTGGATCGACTTTTTACATACCCCTCCGATGCAAAGATTATCTTACTTTTCAGACAATTGGGTGATCGGTCCAAATTGCCCTAACAAACTAGGAAACAACAATGAAAATTTATAGAGTCCCCGCAGGATTCGAACCACGACCTCCGGTTTCTGAAAGCACGCCTATAGCACTAGTCTTCGGAGGCAGTAGAGAGAGAAGTAAGAGTTAAAATTGATTTATAATTTAACCCATACAATCTATAGCAGGTTTCGATCTCGTATGAAACATCAAATAACATGACATATTTTTAACAGCGACTGCAGAATTGCGAACTCCACGAGCACTTTAAAGTTAAGCTCAACAGATTAAGTAGTTAACACAGCAACCCCATGCTGTAAAGCAGTCAGACATACGGCCGAGTCAAACGCGTCAGCAAGGTCAGCCCGGATACGTTCTCGACCGCGAGAAGGTCGCCGAGACTCCCGACCAACAGGGGTCTATCAGACCCTACCCACCACGGTAGGATGCACACATACCTGTGTTCGCTCGCTGGAGCACAGACTACACACCACGCGATGCAACTAGATACCGCGTTCAGGGCGGTTCTCACCGCCCAGACAATTGATTAATCGGTCGCAGAACCTCGCGTCGGTAATAAACCGATCGTCGAACGATCATTGAAATAATCTATACTACGACGTCCCTTCTGTCAGTGGCATTTTAGCAAAATGTGCACGACCTCGGTTCTAGAGGAAGGCTTCTCGAACTCGTGTGATACTACTAAAGACACTAGTCTCGGAAGCATAACTAGGATAAAAAAAAAAAAGCATGGCATAATTCGCCATTTTGTTGCCATGAGTTACGAGTGCATCTATTCAGACCGGAATGGGTATAGATCAGGAATGCAATCAACCTTATCGCAATGTCAAGGTCATCAAACATACGCGAACAGAAGAATTAATACATACTACTTAAAGATTATACCGCTGAAATTATATCTAAAAAAGAGTATATATAGAACAAATGCAAGAGCCACCAACCAGAGAAGAAGAAAAACAGAAGCTCTCCAATGAAGCTTTGCGCAGCAACGACCACTCCCTCTATCAGTTTGATCTTGCCCATGCAGCCGGTCTGTTCGGCCAATTCTTCTAGGAACCTAAATAAGAACAAAGTTAGACAGAACCCTGGCTACGAAGAGGCATCATGTTCTATGGATTCATCACCATCAGTGTTTAGACACACTCTGGACATAGGCCCCTAATAAACATATATATGGGATACGGTCCAAAACCCCTAATGGATAGGGGTGTATTAGGAGGCCTATGTCCAGCAGTGATCTATCAAAGATGATGATGAGAATAACGAAATCCATACTCGAGATATATAATATATCAGTGATTCTATCACAGATTAAAAAAAAAGTGCTGCAAATCATTAAGTGACATTATTAATAACCAGTTGGTAATAGATATTTGACCGGACTTTTGTTTTTTAAGTTATTGTTAAGTTTTTTTAATTTTAAATTTCAATCTGTACTTTTTAATGTTGATTAGAACTAAACAATGATTGTTTGTCTTATCCATATTGCCCTAATGCTATGTTTATTGAAACTTAGCTTTCAAAAAGTATAAAGTGTAAGGTTTTATGTAAAAGTTTTGTAAAATTTATTGAAGAAAAGGAAGAAAAAAAATGTCCCGCTGAGTTTCTTACGCCGGTTCTTCTCAGGTTCAGAGACTTCCATTTCCGAACCGGTGGTAGATTATTTGACGATCAATAAGAAAGTGTAATGCTTCCATATTGAATAAAGATATTTGACTTTCACTTTGACTTTGAAAAAAATGTGCCTGTAATTGGCGAGCATGTACATAAGGCTGTGGTCATCTGTCATTGTTATTTTAATTATTTTATATATATGTCTCTTTTGTTTATAAACAAACACTTTCCGGACAAATAAGTCAACGTTACCTAGCAGCAAACCAAGCATGGCTTGTACAATCCCCTTAAATCGGAAGACAGTAGTGTTCACTCACTTTACCGCTTTGTGATTCAAAATGGAGAAGAAAATGGTACAGTCACCCAAATAAATTGATTTAAAATGAAAAAAAAACAGCAATACCTATGTAATAACCTTCCTACCATTACCACTTTCGTTCCACATATTTTAAGCGAGTTTACTAATTTCATCACAAGTATCTAAAAATCACCTTCAATACAGAATAAAACTAAATTAAAATAGTTTAATATGTTTATGAGCTGCGACACCACAGCAGGACAAGTCAAACTCACAAGTACCCACCATATCTATCAGAGGTTGCAAGACCACCAAAAATTCTAGGAATTTCCAGTAAATTCTAGAAGGTTCCATAGGATTCTCACCAAAACATGTAGTAAATGATGAAGCTGTCGAAGGTACCAGCGACTATGGCGAAGACGATGAAGATCAGCACCCTGGGGATGCGCAGGACTTCACGGAGCGCTTTCCCCGAATCGTCGGGACTGCTAAGTGAAGGTAGCTAGAAGATAATGGGTAAAGCTGTTCCTATAACGTCCTCAAAGCCGGTTAGGACTACGGTGGCAATATCATATAACTGCGCACTGGACATATTTTTTTTCACAAGTGTTAGTGCAAACACGGGTGAACTCTCTGTTCCTTCACACGTATAGACACGGGATATAACTGCCTTCGTAGCCTAGTGGTAACGCTTGCGCTTTAGAATAGTCGTAGGTTCGATTCCTGCGGGGACGTAACAATTTTTATTGTTGTTTCCTAGCTGGCAATGCGGGCTGATCACCCGATTGCCTATAAAGGAAGATGATCCATGCGTCACACGGACATGTTAAAAGTTGGTCCTTATCCGGTCGTGTCGGTTATTCGTCCCATCGGGCTTAAAGAGTACAAAGACATAGGGATCACACCTGTGTTTTCGCGTACTCTTGTGCACTATAATATTTCCTGCGCAGTAAGCTGATCACTAATATAGATCGGCCGATTAGTCGTAATCGACTTGTGGGACATTATAGATACGGATACAATTCACAGGTCTATACCGATAATTTATTTAGTCAGAATCATGTATGACTTAACTAGTTTTCTTTGTCACATTATCTTCAACACATAATCATATATTTCTTAATCATTTAAAACAACCTTTCCAACCCTTTAATAGATGAGGGTAGTTGAAAAAAACTTACCGTTAGCGCTCTACAGCTAAACAGGTCTATTGCAGTCGCGACCAGAGCTATTATAAAAGCGGGCGTGAAGTCCTTATATGTCCCCGAGACCGCGTCCACGAGCCACCCGCCCAGAAGGGCTGTGACACCATACCCAGCTGTGCCCCAAGCTCTTTGGGCACCGTATTTAGATCCACCTTCGGGACCTGGGGAAGCGAACTGGTTCTTTGAATCGCACCAAAAATCTCCACCAGATACCTTAACAACTACTAATACAACGAATCGATGCCTAGAGTGCAACATATTAGACCATTACTTAAATAAAATATTCCTCCTGGCCACTTTCCAATGTCACCATGGATTACGCTTCTGATCCAAACAGATCATTTTATAGTGCACTATGGGTAAGTGATCTCTAAACATGACAAAACCAAATATTCGAATTAAAAATCCTTTTGCTTTCAAATGTTTTGCATATACGTAATGATAATTAGGGCGTAACCAATATAAAATTGACGAACCGCTTGGCGCAATGGTTACTGCACTGACTATTGCGCCAGGGTGTGTGGATTCGATTCCCACCACGGGAAAAATATTGTGGGGTGAACATTGTGTTTTTCTCGTCTCTTGATGTTTGTATCAATGTTACACGTATTTATTTACAAAAGAAAAGTAAGTTAATGTATTTATCAGTCATCTGGTTGCCATAGTACAAGCTTTGCTTAGTTTGGGACTAGATGGTGCTGTTTGTTCGTCTTGAAATATTATAAATAAAATCTTTTACGTAATCATTTTATAGTTTTAAAAGACTCCTAAAGCAGATAAATACAAAAATATCAGTTTTCACAGCAGAGCGACTGTATTATATTCGGTACATCAAAAGCACAAAATTGTTACCCCAAACCGACTCGAAAGCACGATCACAGGTTCGCAAAACAAAGGTTGACCATCATGCTACGGAAGCATCTTTAGTTTCAACCAATTTGAATGAAATATAGAGCACAATAAATCCAAATTAAACTCACCCAGCACGTCGAAACACACAGCATCTCCAATGCAGTTAGCCACGTTAAAGGCGACAGTACCTATGCACATCAATACGACGAACACCCAGAAGACAGCCGTAAGGTATACAGCAGCAGCACTTTTACCCCCACTCTCCACTTTTAATCCATCCCTTTCCTTTCCTTTAGAGGCATCTCCTTCTAACAATTCAGAGGCATTCCTTTCACCTTCTAAACCTTTGGTATTTGGTATTTTAGACGTGTTTCTTTCGCCCACTTCAGAGACATCCTCCCCACCGGCTATAGCGACTTCCACCGAGCTGTCTTCATAACACATAAGGTCGCACCCTTCCCTAGGTGAACACACAGCCTGTCCTTCTCCCACGTCAACAGGAGACATGCGTAAGAGCGAGCAAGATGTGTTTGTTATAGCTCCATCCATGAAAACAGTGTCGACGAGGCTAGCATTCGGTAGTATCATCCTGATGACGTCATCACCGTCACAGGACCACCGACAGCTGAGAGGCTGAGATGACCCTTGGTGTGATTTCACCAAGACGGTTTCGTTCAGATGATACACAGAACGGGTTATGGGCGCCTGGTACTCCGGAGCTTCGGGCACCGGGAGGAACCATAGGCCGCAGTACGAGCCCGTCATAATCGTGATGAGGAGCATAAAGACGAGCTTCCTCTGGGCCTGTAAAGGACGTATCGTTATATCACAAGTTGTAGAAACGCATTTATTTAAAAAAAAATTCGTGAAATCTAAAATCACAAGTGATCCGAGACGCGTATGAAGAAGCAAGAAATAAAAAGTAAATTCTTATAGCCAATCAAAGAAAGAAGAAGAAAGAAAGAAAGAAAAGTGTTTTATTTAGTACATAAACACAAATATATAAAATACATATCAAGATAACAAAACGTTTGATGCACTAAAAAGGTTTCCACTCAGCTTAATTTCACAGAATTAAAAACTCTATGAATGCTGATCTTCAGTGGACCCAATTGAGAGTGATAGATGACAGCAATTTATACAAAAAATAATTATTAAACTTAAGATTAACAGCTATAACAAAAGTAAAACAAAGAAATATACAGCATAATTAAAATAAAAAAGAAATAGTAAAAATGTAAAGTGTAATGCATGTAAAGTAAAATGAATGAATGAGATTTGATAACCCGATTTAGATAACTGGAACATCTCTAATTAATGAAAACGTCGTTCTCTACCAAAATGTGCAACAGAGAAATAAGCAAATAAACAATCAGGAACACAAGAACCGATAGTTGATGGGCCGTAAAGGTTCTGGAGTGGAGGCCGCGTTCGGGAAGACGGAGCTTTGGTCGACCCCCGACCAGATGGGATACCGACCTCCGGGTAGTAGCCGGCTTAAGTTGGCAGCGAGTAGCAAGGGATCGGCCGACTTGGCGTTCATTTAGAGAGGCCCATGTCCAGCAGAGGACGGGTTGAAGGGTTAGCTAATGATGATGATGTTGAACCTATTAAGGGATACTGGCTTAGAAATTAATAAACTAATCTATGGAAATAAAGACATTGGCTGGCGTAAACTTGTTAAATTAAGTTATAAAAGCCAAAAGCGAGGGTAAATACAAAGATAAAACGGGAATACAATGTGACAACACAGCAAAGCTATCGAAATATAATACTACAAAAGCTAGTTATCTTTTACGAAATCGTTCAGATTTAACTAGACGCTCATCAAGCAACAAAATCTAATAAAAAAACTACAATTACACATAAAATGAAGATAAATTATAGGTACGTTTGCTATTAAATTGGCTTACGCTGCAACTACTCGTCGCTTCAAGACATGAGATGTTACGTCCCATTTACTTAACCATCAGCAACAGCCTTTAGCACCGTTCATTATAAAAGGCCTATGTACACCGCTGGACATAGGCCTCTTATAATGAACGCCAAGACGGCATCCATTAAAAAGAGTCCCTCATAATTGCCACGCTGAGCAGGCGGATTGGCATTTGACCAATTGCACTTGTACTGCGGATCTGTCTTACTCCCACTGTAAGGCAGGTTCACCGCCAAGTGGGCGGTGGGGTCGTCACATCCCAACGCCAGCACACCTTACCGGTGGTAGGTCCCCTGTTTACAGGAGACCGTCTGGGTGGGTACCACCACGGTGCCTAATTCTGCCGCGAAGCAGTAGTGTGAAAACACTACTGTGTTCCAGCTTGAAGGGCACCGTAGCCAGCGTATTTACTGGGTAAACGAGACTTAACACCCTACGTCTCACGGTAGGCAGCGCGTTGGCGATACCACTGGTATTGCTAATGTCTATGGGCGTCGGTGATCACTTCCCATCAGGTGGCCCGACTGCTCCTCTGCCTGCGTAAGCCATAAAAAAAGCACACTATTATTTAACCTTTCACGGTGAAAAACAGTAGTGTTCTTACACAACTGCTCTGCGACTGGAATACGTACCGACCGTTGCCATAGTAAGCTACAGTTCAGACAAAGAAGGATCCGAGCATAAAAACAAAGTTACTCACACAAACAAAGCGGCATCGTACGTCGTGGTATGACTGGCCACTCATTGAATGAAACTCGGAAAATGATTTTGAATTTACTTGTTGCATTCTGTATCGTTAGACTTCATCTGTTTACGCATTCAGTCAAGGCGCCATCCTACTAATTGACAGTTCATCTCTTCAATTTTTACATTTAAATTTAACAAATTTTTCTGTTCTCTGTTAAACTCTAAATGTCAGTGTAAAATCGCTTACATGCTTTAACATACCTGTACAAATTTACAACCAAACGTGAGACATGTGAATAAGTCTCTTATGCCAGCTAAATGTGTCACGAGTGCCCAGCAACGAACACTTTTATCTTACTTCTATCGCTATGAAGGCGAAGGCAGTCGGGCCCTATGACTAGTGGTCACACAGCCTTGCATTGGCTGTAATACAGCTGGATATCGAGGCCTCCAAACTGAGACATACTCAAAAGTCCTTTGGGTTCGACTAATCCCATCCGGTCCATGCAAAGGACCTACAATACCTTACACCTACTGTTGGTGATCTAAGGAACAGTCTACCAGCCACATAATCGACTCACGTATCAAGAGGCTGATACGCCTCCCACGGACCCCTCCATTTGGGGTTGGCCATCCCACCACGACTGGTCCATAAAGGCGCCATACCCGCTATACCAGCTGTTGGTAGGCCCTAGCTAGGAATCTACCGGCAATTAATCGACACGTAGTCAAAGGGCGTCGACTGAGACCCCACTAGGGATACGCAGTGACCAAACCATTGTCTCCGAATGGTTTCTAATGCTCGCCGAACAACGTCATCTGGGCAGGTGGCCCTAGCTGAGGAAGAATTGTTGACTATTACTTTTTCTGATCGAAGGTACACTTCGTTACGTGAACTGAAGACCATTGACATAATTAAAATTATCCGAAAATAATATGTTCAAATCGGTTTATATACGTCATTTTATCCAACAATCGAATCTTTCCTCTTTTTAAATTAGTGTAGATTTGTTATTCAGTATAATTAACACTGGAAACAATTAGCATTAAAAATGACAAATAATGACCAATAATTATAAACATATAAAATAATTGTGTGCAGCGATTTTGATATTATTTTCATTTTTTTTCTCTTATATCAGATAACTATTTACTAACACAATATACATCTAAAATATAGAATAATCACAGAAGACAATAAGTCTTTTGTGATAATTTGTCGTTGTAAGATGTGTGTTATTGTCATTGTCCTCTTACTGCGTCATCTATTGATCGGAAGCTTCCACTGAAAGTAAGCAATCGCGAAACTCCTCGTGATTGAAATGCTAAATTTATTTAGGGTCAATGTAATATATTTAGATTAAATTTAATCTATTCACATTATGTTTTATTTTTACAATGCTTCTTTTTATGTATCAAATAAATGTTTTTTGTTTCTTTCTTTCAAATTCTACCCGAATGTCCATTCAACCGACATCTGATCTCTCCCACACAAAGAGTATACTGTATTCTACACATGGGACCGTTACCCATTTAGCCTAACCACAATTAAAGATAGACCACTACAAGGGATATACAGGGTGTCCCAGAAGTCACGCACTTCCTTGTAGGGATCGGAAAAGGACATTATTCTGAGACGAAAAGTCCTTAGCCATTTTCAATCAGACGCATAGATAATTAATTATTAATTAATGAAAGTGACCAATCAGGAGCGCGCTACAGAAGAATAAAAAGTTGAGGCTCTGGGTGGGTGTGACTGAATTTTATTTTCATTTGGAAAATTGAGACAATTTAAATAAAAATTTAGTAGCGAAGGTCAGTTAGAGGCTCTGGCGGATGTGAATAAATTTTTATTTTTATTTGGGGAAATTGAGGCACTTTTTGATTTGGTTAAAATGAGTAGTGAGTATCAGTTAGAGGCTCTGGCATGGCTGAATTTGGATTTTATTTAAAATAATTAGACAAATTTTGATTAAAAATAAGTAGCAAGGGTCAAGCAGAGTCACTTAGCAGCCATGGCTGAATTTTGATTTTTATTTATAATAAGACAAATTTTATTAAAAAAATAAGTAGCAAGGGTCAGTTTAAGGCAACAAATGGAATATGTCCACATTCAATCGAGTAAATGCTCAAAGTGTTGTCCGTTTTCTTGAAGACAGAGCTGGCATCGCTTGAGAAGATTTTTCCGGACAGTTTCAAGCGTTTCCGGAGTGATCTGTTGTCTGAGCGCATGAATTCGTGCGACGGTCTCCATTTGGTTCTGGGGCTCATCGAAGTAGACCATTTCTTTGAAATTTCCCACACAAAGAAGTCCAGTGGCGTCAAGTCAGGTGATCTCGGGGCCACCTTCGTGGTCCGTTTCTTCCCAACCAACACTGAGGGTAAACCTCGTTGAGGAAATCTGCACTGTTCCAGCATAGTGACTCGGTGCTCCATCATGCTGAAACCATGTTGGCTGCTCATTTACTTCACCAAGTAGTGGGAAGTTCGTCACGCAGGAATGTTAGGTATTTGGTGCTCTGTAATAAGGAGAATTCATGGTTTGTTGTAGGAAACTAGGAACTAGGTACATGGAAGTGGTGAATTGAGTTAAGGAATATTTAAGGACGACGAGGACGACGAGGACGACGTAACTAACTATGGAAAAGCAAATGATTCCATTAAAATACAAAAATCACTATCGTAAAACAGGCTCAATGTTTATGAATGATAATAGCTCTCAATTAATTTCTAAAAAGATTCAATTCAAATCCCTAACACTCAAGGATTTTACTTGTGTATTCAAATCTTAACTTACGTCCATTGTTTCGGTAATTCGTAAAGAATTACGTGGTCGCGATGATTCCACCCCAAACATTAATCTTCCATTTTTTTTGGAAGTTACGGTCCACCGTCATGTGCGGATTTTCTTCTGCATACCAATGGCTATTATGCTGATTGAAACACCCCTCCCGAGTAAAGAGTGATTCATCAGTCCACAATATTCCCCGTAAAAAATTTGGATCCGCATCGTTAGAGTCAAGAATAAACTGACAGAAGTCCATTCGCAAGCGATAATCTGTGTCTTCTAACTTTGCACTTTTCTTTGTGGAAGGGTGCATCTTCTCAGTGCGAATAATACGATTGACTGTGGAGCGTGGAATGTGAATCTCACGTTCAACCCGTCTCGTACTCTTACTGGGATCTGCACGGATAGCAGCGAGAACGCGCTCTTCAATGCGAACGTTCCGAACGTCACGAGGTCGACCGACTCGCTCGACGTTGCTGGCATCAAATTGCCGGATTCGCGACAACGACGAATCGCGCGGAGGATGACGTTTTATCCGGATAGCTGTCACGATTCGGAAATCTCTCTCGATAAACGCGTGCAGCCAATACAGCATTGCGATTACACTCGCCATAGAGAATAAGCATCTCGGTATAATCAGTAGAAGTATAAACTATTATAAAGTTGTTCGTTGACAGAAAATTCAGAAACGACTGACAACGAAAACAGTAAGCCAAGAGAAGGAAGAAAACAAATGAAATCGCAAAACAAAGCGTAACCATGATAAATCAACTGACGGAACTCTCTCGGTTCGTCTGAGTCCATCGGTATTTAGTTTCATCAATAAAAAAAAAAATTCAGTAACAGCCGCCCAGTGCTCTTCACTGGTGCCTCTAACTGACCTTCGCTACTAAATTTTTATTAAAAATTGCCTCAATTTTCCAAATAAAATAAAAATTCAGTCACACCCGCCAGAGCCTCAACTGTTTATTCTTCTGTAGCGCTCCTGATTGGTCACTTTCATCAATTAATAATTAATTATCTATGCGTCTGATTAAAAATGGTTAAGGACTTTTCGTCTCAGAATAATTTCTTTTCCGATCCCTACAAGGAAGTGCGTGACTTCTGGACACCCTGTATAATAAATAATAATATTTATGGACGAATACTGCCTCCGTAGCCTAGTGGGATAGGCGTGTGCTTTATTATTATATTTGTGAATCTGGAAGTCGAGGGTTCGAATCCTGCGGGGACTCAACAAATTTTCATTGTTGCTTCCTGAGTTGGTTAGGGCAATTTGGCGATCACCCATTTGTCTGAAAAGTAAGATGATCCATGCGTCGGATGGGCATGTAAAAAGTCGGTCCACCCACCAACCCGCATTGGACCAGCGTGGTGGGATAGGGTCCAAAACCCCCCAATGGATAGGGGTGTATTAGGGGAGGCTTATGTCCAGCAGTGGACTATCAAAGGTTGATGATGATGATGGACGAATAACACAACCTCGTCTAGTCCCAAAATAAGCAAACCTTGTACTATGAAAACTAGACAAGTGATAAATACATAAACTTACTTTTTTTTTGTAAATAAATACATATTATATAGATACTAACACCCAGACACGAGAAAAACACTATGTCAATGGTGGAAATCGAAGCCACATACTTTGGCCCAACAGTCAGGGTCACTAACCACTGAGCCAAGCGGGGCTTATATGACAACAAAGTAACCAAAAAGCGACGAAGCAGTATCGTATATAAATTGGTGTTATTAGTCGATTTTCACTCAGTGATGACCATTTCAATATCAATTGATCAACCGTATCGCGGTATTGGCCCTTGGTTTATAAACTGGAGGTCGTGGGTTCGAATCCCGCGATGAAACAACTAAGTGTTATCAATGTATATATTGGTTCGTTAGGACAATCTGGACCGATCACCCAATTGTAAGACGCCATTACCAGCATGGAGTTACAACGTGCGTCTGTAACCCATGGTAAATGGGTCTATTCTGATGACTAAATTGCCTGAACTATATTTGACGGTATATTTGAAGGCACCGACGCCCAATTTATACAAATAACTAGCAACCCCGCAACCTCCTTTATGGGTGGAATATCGTAAAATCCGTTCTTAGCTGATTTCTACTCGGCAAAAGGAATATTCCTACCAAATTTCAAGTCGCTACGCCTTATGGTTCCAAGGATATCGTGATCAAAATATAGGTGGGAATCTCTTTTATATATATATATATATATATAAGACAAAGTCTCCGGCCGCGTTTGTGTATCTGTCTGTTCGCGATAAAAAATGAAATACAATGCACGGATTGTCACGCGGTTCACTAATCGATAGAATGATTCCTCCGGAAGCCTTAGGTTTATACTTTGTATAGTTTCTCTGTACATTTGTGTAAAATATATTAAGATTTGTTGGAAATAAATGAAGCCGTCTGTGAGCTTTCGGAGAAAACGCTACCCAAACCGTATGAGATATAACGAAACTGTGTATGGCGGAAATATTCTTCTATACTATCTCTAAATACGCTATTTTAATTTTAACTTTGGACTAATACGCGGATAACAGCTAGTGACTGCTAAAGATGGTTTCAACATGCCCATCTGACGCATGGATCGTAATTACTTTTCTGGCCCATATTATTTTAACCTAACTGTCAAACAAAATTAACATAAACTCATCACTACATAGTATAAAACAAAGTCGCTTTCACTGTCCCTGTATACCTATGTATACTCAAATCTTTCAAATTCCGCAACGGATTTTGATTGAAGAGGAAGGTTTATATGTATAATTCATACATAATATTTTAGAGAAACGCTGATAAATTTATATATTTTTTCATACATTTTACAGATATCAGTATTGCACCCGTGCTGAGCTGGGGCGGGTCGCTAGTTAATTAATAAAGTGCAAACTACACAAGTGCGGCGAGTGATATTTAACTGTTGATATTTCTTACAAAACACAAAATGGCAGACCAATTACGCGTTATAACTGGCGGGAAGGTCGTATTCATCGAGCGACAGTTCATTCCCATTTCCCGCGCGAAACAATCGGCAAACTGTCATGGCGGACAATGACCAGCTGTTGGTTAGTTCATAATGGACTTTCTGTTGACGGAAATATTCTTAAGTGTTTAGACAATTAAGACTCAGAATATATAATAAATGAAAAAATTGCAACCCAAAGCAACGAATTAGCATACATTTCATCATCATCATTATCAGCCTGTATTAGTCCGCTGCTGGACATCTGCCTCCCTTAATGCACGCCTTCTCCATTAGGAGGTTTTTGGACCGTATCCCATCACGCTGGTCCAATACGGAATGGTGGGTGGACCGACTTTCTTCATGCCCATCCGACAAGTGGATCATCTTACTTTTCAGACAATTGGGTGATCTACTCAAATTGCCTTAAACAACCAGAAAACTTCGGTTTTTTTAAACCAAGGGCCAATACCGTTGGACCACGGAGCCGTTCTTATCGATTAACTGTCACGGAATGAAATCACTGGGTGACAATCGACTAATAACAATACAAATATATGTCGCTGTTTCGTTGCTAACAGTTACTTTATTTACATATATATTCCAAAATAACTGAGGGTCGTGGTGGTCAGACGCCATTGCTCTGCTAATCGGGATTCTAAGCCAATTAATAATAATAAAGCTTTATTTAATTTCATACACGCTACAAAAAAAATACATAAATGACACAACTATTTACTAAAAAAAACAAAACTGTGTGGAAAAAAAGCAAAATTCACGTAAAAAACAAATCTAATAGTAAATATATAAAGTCAAAATTAGAAAACATAAGTGTGTATGAACCCCTAATGGGTAAAAGCCTCCTCCAAAGAATTCCACTTTTCTCTGTCTTCTGCCAAGTTCAGCCATCTTTGACCCTAAGCTAAGCCAATTAATAGCCCAATGTCTTCGGGGATGAAGGTTGGTTACAAAAATGAAAATTCCAATTGTTTATAACTCATTCCAATGACCTAGGGATGGGACGACCCCACCGCCCACTTGACGACGGATCTGCTTTACAGTTAGAGTAAGTCAGATCCGCAGTACAAGTGCAATTAGCAAGCAAAAAACAAATTATTTTCGTTCGGGAAAACTCAGATCTTTATCGCAATACGATGACAACCAAACTGTCAATGAATCATTGTATTAAATGAACGACATTTTTATGTCCGCCAATTTCTATCGTTACTCCGCTCCAAGTGGTCCTATTTTTTTATTTTTGTTTCAATGATAGATGTTAGCTGCCATTTGCCCCTATTTTTTAAATAATTTTATAAATAATTTTTTTTAATTTTTTAAATATCTATTAAACTACAATAGATATTTCAAAAATTAAGAAAATTTCGACGTCAAAAATCACACGCAATCAAAAACTGCAAACGCTGGCTCAAGCTTAAGGGATAGACTTAAACTATAATTGACACAATTGTACTACTTGAATTGATCTCCAATAAAGTCCGCAAACGCATATGTTTGTGAATGGCCCACAATAAGCATTTTAATGTAAACAACATTTATAAAAATTGCAATCGGGCATATTCAAAGCTCACTTAAGATAATACAGTTTGAGGTCACATAAACTGTTACTGCATTTAAAAAATTCTTCATTGTAAGTAAAAATAACGTGTCATACACGACAATTTGACTAAATTAATACCTTAACTGCCTCCGTAGCCTAGTGGTATTGGCGTTTGCTTTAGAAACCGGAGATCGTGGGTTCGAATCCTGCGGGGACTCAACAAATTTTCGTTGTTGTTTCCAAGTTTGTTAGGGCAATTTGGGCCGATCACCCAATGTGTCTGAAAAGTGAGATGATTCATGCGGCGGATGGGCATGTGAAAGTCGGTCCACCCACCACCGCATTGGACCAGCGTGGTGGGATACGGTCCAAGCCCCCCTAATGGATAGGGGTGTATTAGGGGAGGCCTATGTCCAGCAGTGGACTAACAAAGGCTGAAGATGTGTAGCAATCCATTTAAAATGTACCGAGATTAGGAATATTACAGTCTCATTGGGATCTTTGGAAATAAAACACAAATAAATTAATATTTGCATATATTTAAAGAACATCACTGTAATTACGTAATTATGTTTTACAATTGTAATGACGCAATTGTAATGAGCAAGAATTAGCAAGCAAGCTGAAGCAAGATTAGACAAATTATCATGGAGGTTTACAGCTAGTGTTTTAACTTCATCTTCGTAATAAGGAAGCTAAATATTAATAAAAAAGTTTTATTGCAAAACACGCGGAGACGCAACGAATTTGCATGGTGGTTTCCTGGTTGGTTAGGGCAATTTGGGCCAATCGTCCAATTTTCTGAAAAGTAAGTTGATCCATGCGTTGGAATGGCATGTAATAAGTCGGTCCACCCACCAACACGCATTGGACCAGGGTGGGGGGATGCGGTCTAGAAACCCCCTAATGGAGAGGGCGTGCACTAGGGGAGGCCTATGTCCAGCAGAAGACTATTACAGGCTCATGATGGTAATGATTTCACTACATAGTATAAAACAAAGTCCTTTCTCTGTCCCTAAATACCTAAGTATGCTTAAATCTTTCAAACTACGCAACGGATTTCGTTATTTAAAAATAAATAGAGTGATTGAAGAGAAAGGTCTATATGTACAACACATGCTAAATAACGTAGGTATATTTTCTATCAGCATTGCTCCCGTGCGAAGCAGGGGCGGGTCGCTAGTATATAATAAGATAAAAACTATTAAGGCTCAAGGTAAACTAAAGATATTTTGATTTCACAATCATTGTTGATATCTATAGCAGACATGGAGTCTCAATAAAATAAGTCCATCGTCTTACTTCGGTATACCAATTTAGAATGAATGTATTAAAAAAGATCTAAAGTCAAACACTAGTGGCGTAAAGCGAAAGCGTTCTTATTGGTGGAACGCGGCCATCTTGAATCCTCACGCGATGTTTAACCAATAAGAGGTCCTACTTTAAGGGGCCAACCGAATTTGACGTTGGACTCTATTTAAAAAGAAGATATTTAATCAAGGCATTTTGGCAAGTTATCATGGGTTCAGCTTCTTATCCATAAAGATTTAGCTGAATTACAATTTTTACGCGACATGTGCCCTCCGCAACCCGGGGGGTACACTGCATTCCAAGGATGAAGTTACTACAAATAGTAGTTTTGTTTATTTTAGTTAGTTGACACTCAATTTGAAGGCACTGGCTTCTTATATCGACCGCCAAAGAAGTTCTTGACAACCGGGACCGACTTATTACGTGCCCATCCGACGCATGACTCATCTTACTTTACAGACAATTGGGTGATGGGCCCATTTGTTGTCACCAACCAGAAAACAACGATAACAATTATATTAAATAATTTTTAAATGACTCAAACATTTTAAATTATTTCCCCGGGTTTCGAACCTACTACCTCCGGTTTATAAAGGTAAGACCAATACCGCTTTGCCACAGAGGCGGTTCAAAGTTATATAAACCTTATTTACCTAAATAAGTATAAAAGAGGCCAAAGTATTCAATTACGATTGCAAAAACTGATTACAATATTTGGTAATAAAAAACTTTTCACAATCAACCAAAAACATATTTGACATAAAAGTTGACAACTGCAATAAAGCGGTATGGCAAAACAAATAACGAAATAACGTTTAAAATAGCGCAAAACGTCAACGTTGTAACGGCTATAAAGATAACGCGAGTATAATCTGCGTTAAACAATGCATAATGATATGAAAGCAATCATCATAAGGGGGTTATAAAAATTTATTTGAAGCGTATAATAAACAATGCTATCGTTTATTTGTACAATAAAGGCCGTGTTCGTTATTATATTTTAATATATAACTAGTATTTTGTAATAGTCTGTTACTGCGTTATATATATATATATATATATCTAATGAGTATTTTGTAACTTATAAAGTTATAATCTTTTTATTATTTATTTTTAGCTTTTCGATATGATATTTTTGTAGTTTATAACTGCTCTACCAATAAAGCTAAAGAGTTATCACCCGTGTCAAATAATACAAGAAATTTATGCACATTAAGTTGTCTATAAAATTAATAGCACCAACAGTTTTTTTTACGGTTAAAAACGTGTTGCATAAACATAATCAATACTAATCTGTTATTTTATAAAAAAATGTATTATACTTTGTTTGTATTTCTTCCTTAAAGACACAGATGTGTATGAAATAGCTTCATACAACACAACAGCTCCAGCTATCGAGAAGAACGGTGGTTGGTAACTCCCCACCATAGACCAAAAGTTACCGAATCACAATTTAAAAAAGAGATCGATCGAGTCCCAATGACCCATCCCGTCGTGTCATATATGCATTTAACATTAGGTTAAATTCGGCGAGGGGCGGAATATCCGGCCACATTCGCGAGAGCGGACGAACTCGCGAATTCCCGAGGGCCCCTCGCCAAGGTCAAGGCCGTATGACCCGGAGGTGTCAATTCAAAGTACGTACACACAAGCGATCCAAAATGCTCGGCGAACATTCGCGGCGCTTTATACTAACGAAAATTTGACGAACGCTGGAAATTTCCAAACATAAGAAACATTTATATTTTGGCAGCCTCGTACTAAACATCAAAGTGTGGCTAC
The DNA here is from genome assembly GCA_029286875.1 of Lamproptera curius. Lineage (NCBI taxonomy): Eukaryota > Metazoa > Arthropoda > Insecta > Lepidoptera > Papilionidae > Lamproptera > Lamproptera curius. The sequence continues at coordinate 107,689 of JAGSMT010000243.1, read as the reverse complement.
ACAACGAGATGGAGTGACGACCGTTACAAATGTGCAGAGTCGATGGATGCAGTTGGCACAGGACCAACCTCCTGGCGGCTGAAGATTACTGCTGAATATAGGCCTCCCATATTCAGTAGTACACTTCGTTAAGCTGATAGCTCTAATATTGAGGACTAAGATGTGTGGAAATAGTTTACATTCTGCTCTAGAAAATCCCTTGGTAACTTGCGTTTTTGCGTAGAAAATGGATGTGTTAATCAAATTTTGTTAATACTGTTTATAAAAAAAAAAGACCGCAGAGCCTCTTGCGGGTTCCTTTCTGGTAAGGTGCAAGTTTTTGAACCGGTGGTAAATTTCTGACGTTTATAAGCGCTCTACATTGAATATTTGGCTATAAAGTAAGACAAAACTGTTTCACTGCAGAATTCGAACCCACATACTATGGTTTATACCACTAGACTAGGACGAAATCGAGTTGAGGCAAGTTTTATTTAAAGGTACTTATTTATACTTCGTATAATCTTCAAAGTTCTAAACTAAGACCGTATTGCTCGACAATATAATTACAAAGCCATTGACAATCGTACAAGGTGTACTTATCACGCGATAATTCCGAGACGTGAGATAATTCGTGATAGCGACGATAGCGTGATAGAGCCGTTATAAAACGTGATAGACTAAACACAGAGGATTAACGTAAACACAATGATAGTGGATAATTTACTCAAGTAATATGTGAAAGAAAGAATGATAAACAATACATTTCTCTATATGATAGAATCCATTGTTTAGTAAAAGAAAACCAACCATTGGAGTCGGTGACCACACATAATCAGGTGGCCGGACTGCTCGTCTGCCATCGTTGGCGGTAAAATAAAACATCCGTACAATATAATATGATTAATTTCATTAATTTTGCGGTCGCTTAGGACAATTTGGGCCGATCACCCAATTGTCTGAAAAGTAAGATGTTACATGCGTCGGATGGGCATGTAAAAAGTCGGTCCAGCCACCAACCCGCATTAGACCAGCGTGGTGAGGATACGGTCCAAAAAAACCGTAATGGAGAAGGCGTGCATTAGGAAGGCCTATATCCAGCAGTGGATTAACATAGGTTGATGATGATTGATGATGAAGCAATATGCTCTGCCCTTAAGAACTGCAGTGTTACGCTCCACAAGTCTATGCAGTGGAGCTTGGAATGAGACAAAAGTTGCTTAGTCTTTTACACAGAACATGCCCACTGGAACACAGTAGTCCTGTGACACAAATAATATGTGGATTTGCTTACACAAACAAAGTAGCTACAACCTGCGCCTGCACTCCAATTTTATTATTAACACAGATCATGCTCACTATGGTGCCCTTCGAACCTGAACACAGTGATGTTCCACATTACTGTCTATACCTTATTATCTTTAGGACAAACTGTAAATTGTCTTTAATTTAACAGAAATTCTACGTTATTAAAAGAAAATGGCTAACTGATTGCATATATTTGTATATGCAGTCATTTACTCTAACCACAAAACCACAAGTTTCCATTTCAATGATGGAAATATGTTTAATAAACACATAAAAGTTTGTATGTTACAATTGTTTTATGTAAATTCTTTATTAATACTTATTTTGTATTTTAATATGTACTGCAATCTGTCTATTAATTTTAATGGGGCATTCGACAGTATCATGGACTTCTGTTTTAGTATGCTAAGCATGTGACCTACACCACCTCCTCTTCTTTTGGTTACAAGATTTCTTGCGATTTGATTAAGTCTTTATAAATAGTTTATGATTTGTAATTATTACTTTGACTGCCTCCGTAAACTAGTGGTAAGGATGTGTGCTTTAGAAACCAAAGGGCACAAGTTTAAATCTTCATTGTTGTTTCCTAGTTGGTTAGGGCAGTTTGGGCTGATCACCCAATTGTCTTTGGGCCAGCATGGTGGGATACGGTCCAAAAAACCCCTAATGGAGGTTTGCATTAGGGCAGGCCTATGTCCAGCTGTGGACTAACACAGGCTGACAGACATTTAAAACAAACAAACAAAGAATGTTTCCTCTTTATAATATTGGTATAGATTATGCAATTTTGTAATTATGTAATGTATTTTGTGAAGTAAAATTGAATGAGTTAAGAAAATCACCTTTAAAGGTCTATAAAAATGGAAATAGCTAGAATTGAGCACAATTACTAAAACCTCCAAACTGCAGTGAAGGTTTATTTGCATTTGTCCCACAAACTACAGGAACAAAATGTATCCAGTAGATTTTTTATTGTAATCTATTCTGTACATCTCGGCTTTAGGTGGTTTTATTGGTCTAGCTAGTAGCAATCTCACAAATTACGTAAAATTCAATCTTAAGGTAAATCTCTCCTTTTTTTTTGAAATTGTATGTAGACAAAATTTTATGTAGCCAGGAATCTTCCTTCATAAGTATAAAATAGATTGTGAATATTATAAAATTAAAAAATATGCATTCCCAAAAAATAAGTTTTTTTTATTTGTATTATTCAATGTTTTACAAACAGCTAGAGCATAGAACTTGTAAATACTTCTGCATATAACATGCTTGGAATTGTATAATTGCTGAGCTTCCAACTTTTAAAAGTGATTAATTTATAAATATGCCATAACTGTCAAGGATTTTTAAAAATAATATTATTCCTTACATGTAATGGTGTTTGTAATGTTAATCTATATTTTAAGAATAACTGGTATTTAGAATAGGTGACAAAATAATGTATTATAAATAAACATTAATAAAAACTTACCAGCAAAAAAGAAGAAAAAGTGTGCCTTTATAGGCAGTAGCCTCTTGTTGACTTTAAACTTCATGTTGCTCGAATATAAAAAAAAATAAAAAAAAAATAGAGCACAACACCACACCACACACGATTTATAATAACAAAGTATCAAATTGCTTTTTGAAAAACATGTTTATGATTTTTTTCCTCTGGTCATTGCCCTTACGAAATGCGCAAATAGAGAAGTTGATTCGACGACTTTCTATTCTCGTATCGCATAAAATTATAATCAGTTTGAAGTTTGAAGTATGAACACTAATGTTATTGTTTACACATCTCAAAAAGTGCACAGACAATAATAAAACGGTATGACAGCTGATCTGTCAAAATGACAACGTAGTTTCAATGTAGTTTTAATGCGATTATAAAGTTTTAAATAAAAACATTTAATATTATTAAAGTAATTAAAAAATACAATAAAGAAAATATTTAATGTCATGTTTGCATTTTCTTTATTTATAAAAATAATATTGTATTCTTAATATACTTTTAATTATTTCTCATTTAAAAACAAACAAGTATTTAACTATTTGTTATTATTTGTTTTTATATTTAGTAAACATTACTTTCTGCTAGAGCAGTATAAGAAACGAAAAGCAGCATACCTGTATGCATTCGTTACTATGACAATCAGTACTCGTACTTTTGTCGCAACGTTAGTTTCGTATAATCGCATCACGTCAGGTCATATGCGTTCGAGTTCAGTGTGACGACTTGGTATCGCATCATTTGCAAATTGTTAAAATAAAATTAAACAGATCAAATGCTATCAGTAGTATGTTTAAAATAAAACTTGAAGGATTTTGACAAAATTTAAATATTTTGTTTTTAAATTATTTAATAATAAATAAATAAATTCAAATTTTAATTATAATTAAATTAAGTAAGCTCATGGGCATGGAACGTAGATAGAGTGAATAGTTTTAGTTAAAGTACAAAAGAAAAGAAATTCAATTGTACAAGGTTAAATTATTCACAAAAAAATAATTTAATACACTCAAACCATGATTTTATTTATTAAATTAATTTTCTTATGCTTTTAAGATAATTATAGTTATTAAAAATTTTGAAATTATATAAAACCTTACCTTATATGGCAGTGGATTACACTATAAGGTAAGGTTTTATATTATATTAACAGGCAAAAGTGCGAAACATACGAGTAACGAAAACGATTTTTGAGTAACGTTTCGCCTTTGATACTAGCTGGCGTATCCATCAGTCATTACCGAATACGTACAGTTTGCTCCACTGTACTTCCTATCGTACAACAAATACTTACAAATGTTAATTTTATGAATTATATACTTTAAATAATATAAAATTTGAATATATATTTTCTAGTATATTTGTGAAATATATGTATAGTGTCCTCTTTCCTTCCTTAATAGCTATTTTTAAAGAAAAACATCGAAGGAGGAGTTGCATGAATAAAAAAAACTATTGCGACCTATTTGCTACTTATACTGAAAATTAAGAAACCTCCGCCCAAGCGTTGAAAGTTTGTTTTCTACATAAAGGTTATTTTATAAAATTTATTCTATTTACTCTGGAATGCAACAAAAGATATAAAATAATTTCTAAAAATATTTTATATCTTTTGTTGCCTGAATAGCATCATCGTTAATTTATTTTCGTTGTAGGTTATATTCCAGGTTTTAAACGATCACAAATATATACGTGCGAATTTTATGGAAAAGTTAAAAACCGCTATAACTTATTTTTTATTTCATTCTTATCCGTGTATTGTTCCTGTCGTCTATGATTTGGGTAAATTAAAGCGTCTTAAAATGGATTGGTTATCCGTAACCGGATATTGAACCTAATTGTGGAAAATTTCACCAATAGCTGTGACAACGGCGCCCAGAGAATAAAATATATAAATTATCAATATTTAAGTTTACTTTCTAGCTTATTTAGACTATAAATATTAAACAAATAGTGACCTCTAATGGCGCCACGAGCGCCCGCTTCGTTATTAATGAACCATGGACGTCTTTAATTCCTGCACTTGTTTTACCTATATTAATGTTCGATATTTTGGCGCTAATTATGTCAGAGATAAGCCTTTGTCTGCATTAATTCTTTCTCTAAACTAACATGTAAAACTAATGGTATTTAACTAATCTGACTTATTCAAGCCGGCTGAAATTTAGATGTATGATTAATAATTGAGGTTGCAAGTTTACTCCACAAATGTTTAAAAATTGAAACCAGTAAGTTCATGTGTACGGACTGCCGGCTGATAATTAAAATACCGGATGATGAAAGTCTAAATTATACATTTACTTTGAATTAGTTGTGGTTTCGACCCCTTGATGCAGTAGGAATGCTCCTAAAATAATTATATGACGAGAATAACCGAGGTGGGTCCGAATCCCGCGGAAAAAAAACTTTGTGTTATCGTTGTTTCCTGGTTGGTTAGGACAATTTGGGCCGATCACCCAATTTTCTGAAAAGTAAAGTTATAAGGTAAAAGATGATAGCTAAGGTAGATTCAAGTCATAGAAAAGCAGAAAAATGTATCGGCCGTTAGGCAAAAATACTTTCGATTTTCAATTGCGTGAGGTTTCAACACTACAAGCGACCAGTAAATACGAATGCATTAATGAAGCGATCTCATACACTGGGCTGAATGACAATAGCGAAGATCGAAGCGGTGGCTTGCATTAGGAGGTCTATGTCCAGCGTTGGACTACACAGACTGATGATGATGATTGATTTGGATTACTGCATGCCAACTACCTCGTAGCCGTGATAAGAGCTTAGAAACCGGATGACGTGAAGGCAATCTGGGTCTCAACATGTTCATTTGTTGTTGGTTAGTTCCACTACTTTATGGGCCGATCACCCATTAGTTTGAAAAGTAAGATGGCATATAAAAAGCCGGGCCTACCAACCCGTATTGGACCAGCGTGGAATACGGTCCAAAAACTCCCTAATGGCCTCCCCATCCACGTATTCCACGCGTGCATTAGGGAGGCCTATGTCCAGCAGTGGACTAACAGAGGCTGCTGTTGATGATGAGATTTGGATTACATTCTGTATAAAAGTTTAGATAATTTAGACTCAGAGTAAACGTGAATAAGGTAAATTAGAGCAACGGAGCGTTGTCGTACGTATTTTGAGAATATAGGCATCGATGGGAAAGTGTGGTACTATTGTACCATCTTTTATCCAATTAATCCTGTGAAATAATATATTAAATACTAATGAACGCTAATCAACACGCTTTATTAACCAATGAGCATTTTTTATTTCAATTTTATTTTAAAAAATGATCGAAAAAAAAGTCCCGCTGAGTTTCTTTCGCCGGTTCAGGGCAGAGGCGTCCTTTTCCGAACCAGTGGTAGATTTTTGACAATCAATAAGTGAGTGTATCGCTTCTATGTTGAATTATACCTTTTTGCGTTATTACAGTTTGGTATTACAGACACTATATTTATTATTACTTGAAATTTTGATAATAATTTAATCAAAAAACTAGTAGGCGTTTTATCAGTTATTCTTAGAACGAAATCACGATAAGCAGAATACTTGATATCAGACAAATGTGAGATAAGATTAGGTTTTGATTTAGAACGATGTCTATCAAAACTGGTCTAAAACCAATCTTTGCCAAAAAATACGGCTAGAAAATATGCATTTTATTCGTAACATAATCTGTACAAACTAATAAAATTGGAGTAAATTTTTAACGTCAAAATAACCGTTTCTTTAAATGATTACATCGTGACATATAACCGTTACTTATGACGAAAAAAGTTTTTTTTGTCTGTCTTCCTGTTCTGACTAATCTCTGGAATGGTTCTAGCTGATGCTACTCATTTATTAAATTTCATTTAAAATAGTACCACGCGAACGAAGTTGCGCGCAACAGCTAGTTTAATAAACATATTAAACATGTTCTAGATTAAGATTTTCTTTTATCGTTATTTTCGTATGTTTTAAAAAAATTCTAAGTCCTAAATTGGTCTATAATAATATCACCGCGGTAACCCGTAATACAAGTAACGAAGTGAAAGACCAAAGAATTAATGGGCAAAAGTCGTGATCTCGTGCGATCTATTTGAAAGCGCATTGTGCTACAATTAAGTCAGCGGTGACATCCTATATGTTTATTATAACAAACATATTAAAAAATCAAAGAAATATTTTTAAATTACAAATAAATTACGGCAACACAAACGATCTATGAAAATAAATCGCTGCAAAAAACTGCATCCACCACTACCTAATCGTCTTCGTACCTGTTTCCCTTAAATTTTAAACTTAGGAAACAGATTATAAACGCTAGGTTCTAGATCTCGTGTATAAGAAGCCAGCTGGCTGAATGGCAGCCATCGCCACTGCCGACCTGTGCGCGGGTGTGTTGTCGTGATGAATTGGCACGCCATTTCGAAGCTTCCCTCTGCTTTTGTCTTTGGTGGCGTTCCTCAACTAAGAAATTAAAGCGGCATAATTATCTTCAGCTATTGTTAGTCCGCTGCTAGACATAGGCCTCCCCTAATGCACGCCTCCTCCATTAGGGGGTTTTGGGCCGTATCCCTGGTTCGTCCGACTTTCTACATGCCCATCCGACGCGTGGATCATCTTACTTTTAAGATCGGCCGGGTGATAGACCCAAATTGCCCTAACCAACTAGGAAACAACAATGAAAATTTGTTGAGTCCCCGCAGGATTCCAACCTACGACCACCGGTTTCTAAAGCACACGCCCTTACCACTAGGCTACGGGGGCCGCCTAAGCTGATAAGTGTAAGCATAATGTTGGCCTGTTGTACTGGTTTCTCACTCCAGCTAATGAATCATATTACCTATATGCCTTTCTCACTAATTTTCGATCTATCCCTATACATCATCAGTGATTTCAAATGCATTAATTGAGAATAATTTAAGGGATTAATTTTAATTTTATATTAGAAAAATTATTGAATAAAAGGACCTTTTACAGATTTTATCGCGTTTATTATACATATTTAAATTCCCGACCCGTTTCGAACACTTACCAGCAGCCGTGGTCACGGGGTAGACTTAGATGTCATGTGTCTTGTTGCCAGTGCTGAAGCGGGGTTTCTAGTTTTCCTACTCACCGTTCCCATTCATCCAAGATTTTATAAGCGTCATGTAGATGATACATTTACCATCTTAACATATGACAAAAGAAATAAATGCATTTTTAAACCACCTTAACTTCATAAATTCAAAAATACACTTTACTAAGGAATTAGATAAATAATAATTTCTTTAGCTTTTCTTGATGTATTGATTATTCGCGAACCGTCGGGAATTTAAAATGCAATGAATTTAATACAATAATGTGTAGAATACAAATAATAAAATAAACTGCAGTTTATTGTAATTTTGTATGTAACAAATAAATTCTAAAATTACTAACATTGTTTCGCCGTTACGTAACTACTTTAGCAATGAGTTACATAGGCTATTACTAAATTTGATCTAAAGAAAGCATCAAAAATCAAACCCAGGGTGTTATAGAATTAAAAAAAAACCTCTGAATTTTCATTAAAATATAAGTAGTTAAGGCAAAACCTTAAAAAAATCGTGTGAAGCCGGGAATTACTTTAAGTTTATATTAAACATTATAGAAAGTGAATAATTTTTATTTCGTAGATAGACGAATCGAAATGGGTCGTACATCACCGAAGAGATCAGCAGTTGGAACTGCATTTAAAAAAAATAAGTTTAATCGGAGTAGAATTTAAAAATTCAATAATGATCACCGATGGGCAAGAAAGGTTCTCCAGTAACAGCCTCGTACTGGTCATCACAGAGTGGGACGACCACCAGGAGATGGAACGACGACCTGTCCAAATGTTCAGAAAATCGCTAGATGCAGATGATGCAGGATCGTACTTCTTGGTGCCTCATGGGAGAGGCCTATGTAGCGGTGGACTTTTTTGGGCTGATATGATGATGATGATGATAAATAATGATGATAAATAATAATGTCCTCCTAATCGATTTCGACTACGGAGGCCGATCTTTATTAGAGATAACGGCCAACTGCGCAGGATATATTATAGTGCACAAGTGTGTGGCAGACACAGGTGCACTCCCTCCTTTATTGTCTTAGTCCAATGGGACGGATAACCGACACAGCCGGAGAAGAGATGAAGAGCAAGATATGACTTTACTTGCCCATCCGACGCATGGTTCATAACTTTACAGACAATCAGATGATCAGCTCGCATTGCCCTAACCAACTAATGAAATAACTTAAAAAAGATGGTGTGTGCCCGCACGATTCGAACCAACGACCTTCGGTTTCTAGAGCGTGAACCCACCAAGATTAATGGCTCTAACATAAATATAAGCATGATTCTACTGCAATGGATCGTGTTTTAGTAACAGCTGTTTATGTTATTACGGATCGACTTACCAGAAGGACGTATTCAATTCAAAGCGTATTTTTTAAATAATAGGCCCCTTTTAAAAAATAATTTTGTAATAAATAGTTTGATAACATTGTGCGGTTGAATAGTACCTTTAAGAGGCTTTAACTATGTCCTACAAAATCGTGTTGGTCTAGAACAGGGCCGTCCAAACCACGGCCCGCAGCATGAATTATTGCGGCCCGCAGAATATTGTTATCTTCTTTGTTTAAATACATTAAATAAATAATTTTTTTTTTCTTGACGAAATTCGTTTCTTTCGTATTCGATTATGCCGCACACAACACTATTCACTCGATAACTCGGGGAATTCCCCGAACCTATAATAGGTACACTCGACACCACGCGTTGTTCATTTTTTGGACTTTGTCAATTGTCATTCAACGCGACGAATTTTTTAAGCTGCTTATTAAACTTTTCCCAAAACTGACGAATTCCAGGCTAAATATGGGCTGGATGATGGCAGTACCTACCTTTTTGAAAGTGCATATTCAACAATAAAATTTATAAAATCTGTATACAGGTCTTCATTGACAGATACTTCACTTAAACATGTACTGCGTCTAGTTACTAATAATATTGATGTTGACAAATTAATGAAAAAGTAGATAATAAAATAATGATACTTATTATACTAGTATTTTATTTTTATAAATATTTTGCGGCCTCCCATATTGAGTCATTGTTCTTGGCCCTGGGTCCCATGTAGTGTGGACAGCCCTGGTCTAGAATAAAGGCCGTATTTAAAGCAAAGTAAACTTTTTGACTAAATCTCAAGACAAGAAGAAAAATAATATTTACGCACAAATATTTCGTACGTAATTATTATTTCTTAATTTATTAACACAGTAAATATAAAATAAAACACCCATTGTTTTGTCTAGTAAGTTATTAAAAATTTATTATGCACAAATTATGCTGGCAATGTAAAATATAATCCCATTAAAGCTGTAATATGTATATAAAATTACAATTTACTGAATAGAACTGTACAGAAAGCAGTCATTTAATAAATAAAAAAAATGGTGAAAGTACCTGTCAAAATCAAGAAAATATTATAATTTTTTTAATCATACACAAAAAGTGTAAAAATAGTCTAATATTCAATAAAATATTATCACTTAAATCTATTTCAGAACTGAAACATACTCAATATTAAAATTATATGATTTTAATTTTAGTTTTAACATTTTTATCATATATCTAATGCCGGATGTTGTGGCGGCAACTTGGATGACTGCCAATGTTGATAAAAACACATATTAAAATATTTTGTCTTCCATTTCATAAAATTTAAAAAAAATGATTAAATATTAATTTTGTATCAAACATTGGTTTTGTCAAATCTGGTCCCTTACTAGGCTCTGCACATGTGCCGTAATTTACATACACGGAAATTTTTTAATATGCATAAATGTCACTATCAAACACATAAAATCTGAAATCAGAAGCAATATTGCAAAAAAAATTATTCCAAATATACAATTATACATGTTACATAAAACCCTACTACTAAATAAGATAAAAACCAATTACTTTTTTAATCAATTTAAGAAATATTATCAATATGCTTAAAGTTGAGAAAAAACCCCATAAGTAGTATCAGACTAAAGAAATACATGGTCATATTAATAGCCAATTGTTCTTGGACTCTCAGTCAGTGGAAGGCTACACACGGCGCACAGGGTGTCTGCAATTTGGGCAGACTTTCTTCTCCTGCAGCCAACGATCCACACATGCTTTGTGAAATCTGTGACCACACTCCAACTGCACAACAGGTTGGATTTCCTCAATGCACACCGAACAAGTCTCACACTTAACTTGTCGCTGTTGGCTGAAACAGGTTTTAAATTAATGTTCTGTACTAATGTCATAAAGAGGAATATTTGTATTATTATGTATATGTTGCCTCCATAGCATAGTGGTATGGGAGTGAGATTTAGAAACCGGAGGTTGTGGGTTCGAATCCTGTGGAGAGTCAATAAATAGTCATTGTTTTTACCTAGTCGGTTAGGGCAATTTTGGCCAATCATCAAATAGCCTGGAAAGTAAGATGATCCATGCGTCAGACGGGCCTGTAAAAAGTTGATACACCCACCACTGTGGTGGGATATGGTCCAAACCCTCCCCCCCCCTAATGGATAGGGGTGTATTAGGGGAGGCCTATGTCCAGCAGTGGACTAAAAAAAAGGCTGATGATGAGATGATACATTTCAGGGAAAGATGAAGTGTTTAAGATAAAAAAGTTTATCATTTGCTCAGAGAGTCCACATTGTCATAATTTAAAACGATTTTAATTTCAAGTAAAATTAATTTATGCTGGTTCGACTTGGGACGAAAACGGACGAATGCGTGCAGAGAACGTTATGAAAAGTTATTCGAAATCGAATTCGATCAGTCAATCATTGGTTCGTCATTGTCATCCTTTATTTGATCTGATACTATGATTATTAATTACCTGATAACATCGGTGAATGAGTAAATGAAGCGCGGCCTCGTAAAATTTTAAACGTTACATACTATATGTCACATTAATAAAAAAATAATATGGTAAACGTCACCATCAAACAACTCGACGTTTAAGTAAAAAATACCTTTAATTATTTTTGTCTATCGTAAAATATTTTGTTTTACTACAACAATCGTATGTGCCGTTTTGTAAAATAGCAGGTCAACAGTAGCTCCATCTGCAGCGCCGGTAATACATATTCAAAGTTAGACACAAAATTGTTTATTAAGGTAGTGCTATAGCAAATATGGTTATGCGAATAAAGAAAGAGGACCTAATTGTAAAAAAATAATGATACAATAAATATAACTAGAAATATATATCAAATGATACTATTAAACTATCGAAATCTGCAGTTAGTTAGAGGAAATATATTAATCACAAAATTAGCAGCCCATTAAATTGTTGCCATGATGGAAATAGGTCTCGATCGTTATTATATTACTTACTATGCAGCGCTAGGCCTACTCGTCGACTCAGATGCCCTGGAATACCCTTGGCATTGTGGCTCCGAGGAGGTGCCGCTGAACAGCCAAGCTCCGACAGCACCCACGGCTACCGCCACTCCAATAGAGCCCCATCCGAAACCTTCATTCTTGTTATCGCTATCGGTATTATTCGAACTCATTTCAGCGGACTGATAGAACAATTTACAAAAGAGAATTAATCGTACAGCACAAGGGAAGAGGAAGTGCGGCTGCGTAAATGTCAGTAACGTAACTACTTGCGATATATCGCAATCGAGGTCGCACACTCGGCGCTTGTAATAATGTTGGCAGCTCAACGTTTCATTTTCCCTATATTAGTAAAAGCTGTGTTTTAGATAAGATGATGTGAGTTTAGTTTAGATTTTAGTACATACGTAGTTATAAACGCATACAAACAGTGTAAGTGTTTGATTGGTGAACCACAGCCATTTTCCATCTCTACATAATGTTTAACCTGTAAGAGTGTCTAACTTTTTCGGCAATTGAGTGTGTCCTTTAACTTTGATTACGTATATTCTGTCTCTAAATTGACTAAACTAATAGATAGTATGCCTTTCTTTGCTTTGTATTCTTATTTTACAAATAATTATAATCTTTTTATAATTTTTTTTAATAGACGAATTAGGAACTTACAAACTGATAGAATCTTATTCAATTTATAGCTATGGTGGTTATATGATGATGCAATCACACAACTTCAAAAGGCAAATATTGTCGACTGTATACAAATTGCTTGTAGGAGTTTAGCAAATTTCAGAGAATTTCCTTAGTATGAGCATTTTACATTTGTTGCGGCAACCCTACAAATAATGTTGTGAAAACCCCTAAAATCCACGTCGACCGCTTTTAAGTACTTACCGATATATAATATTAAATATATATATTGTTGGTTATTGCCTTGAGTCTCCATTTATGAAGCCAAGCATTTGTTTTGTTAAGTTGTACCTGCAATTTAGTGGAGGCTATTTCGGGGTCTGTGTCATTTGAGAGACATGCAGTATCATCAGCGTAGGTTGCTGTTTCTACTTCAGGAGTTTCTGGTAGATCTGATGTATAAATGCAGTACAATACAGGCCCCAAAACTGATCCTTGTGGTACCGAGGCCTTAATATCATATAGCTCCGAGTATTCGTTTTCGTACTTGACCTGGAATCTTCTTTGTTCAAGGCACGATTTTAGGATCATGTACATTGTGTTCGATAGCAGAGATTTGAGTTTGTACAGCAATCCTTTTGTCAGACCTTGTGGAATGCCTGTTGTATGTCTTTAGAATTATCTATTAGAAAGCAGTTGAAAAACACTAATTTGTAACTCAATTCACGTAGATGTATATTTTTTCCTCAGGATATCAAAAAACAACATAAGCAGGGCCATGGGTGGATTGCTAGTTTTATATATAATATCAGAATAATTTTAACATCTTAACAGCCTCCGTAGCCTAGTGGTATGGACGTGTGCTTTAGAAACCGGAGGTCGTGGGTTCGAATCCTGCGGGGACACAACAAATTTTCATTGTTGTTTCCTGGTTGGGCAATTTGGGGATCCGTTTCTAAAATAAAAGATGATCCGGCGTCGGATGGGCATTAAAAGTCGTCCCCACCAACCCCATCGGACCAGCGTGGTGGGATGTCCAAACACCCCAATGGAAAGTTAAGAAGGGCCCTATGTCCAGCAGTGGACTATCAAAGGCTGATGATGCATGATGCAAACAGCCCAATGTCCGTCGAACGCTATTAACAGATCATTTATTTATTATATACAATAAAAAACAAATGAGAATATAAAACTTTATTAATCCATCTTTAAGCAATTTATTACAATTTTCCTAAACACAAAAAACATTTATTATCCTCAGAGATTCCATCACTAAATATGTACTTATCCAAATCGAGGGACGGCATTTATTATATATTATATCCATTAAGCTTTCTCTTTTAACTTGAATTTCTAAACAATTTCTAATTTATATTCTTTTGAAATTTATTAATAAAACAAAACATATTCTCTTTCGTAAATAACTTGTGATTATTTTCATTTTTAACATAAAATTATATATACTGAGAAACATTTGTAATAACTAGATGATTTTGAACCTATTGTTTAGGCAAAGTGATTCTATTTAACTCTAAAAAAAGTACCATTAAAAATTAAAAATTTTTGTCTATCTTACTAATTGGGGATCATAATATTGGCATACAACAATATCTTTTTGAATAATATTTTAAATCTTTCTGTTTTTTCAAACAAATTCAAATACAGTTACAAACATGGTTTAGTTAAAAGAATATTCTTTGGTCAATTAAACCTATAATATATAGATTTTAAATAAGATATGATATATATACTGTTTAAAAGGGTGGCTTTTTACAAATGGTTTGACTCAAATTTCATTTACATATTTTAAAACTTTAGACTCATAACATTTTAACGATAATGAACCAATGACATTATAAAAAAAAAATCAGTAAAACGTTTTTAATTTTTTGTGATAAATAAAGACAAAATCTTGTTTTTCTCAAAATCTATCAAAAACATATTAACTTGTTAACGAGAACAATTTTAATGATATCCAAAATCTTTTGAATAAATCAAAATTTAAAAACAAAATTTAAAACACAGAATAATTCTGGTATCATCGGAAGAATATGTTTGAAATTTGAATAAATTAAATCGTCTCAAAATTGACACTAAAATTTTTACCAAAATTTCTAATGTCAACTAAAACTCATAAGAAAAGTTAAAAATAATAAATGAAGAGATGTAATGAAGATAAAGAAAACAATTAAAATTTGAGCATTCTTTTTGGTGGCATGCTGTCCAAACGTCAATCACTACACAACATACCACCAATAAAGAAAACAATTATATTGTTTTTTTAATCGAAATTAGAAGAAGAATTTCTGAAACACACAAAGGAAGTAGGAGAAATTTTTAAAAGCTAAAGGATTCATAATTACTTAATATAACCAAATTTCAAGATTGGCGATCTCACACCCTTTATGACTTCCATCTTCAATGTGTTCACTGTAATATGACAGTTAGGTTTGGTAATAATTTCAAATGACCATGTAATAACTTCATTTATTTTCTGTATTAACCTCTTTCGGGTTGATATATAATTTAAACAAATCAATTTAAACAAGGTAACCATTAACAATCAAATTACCCTGGCCTCCTTTTGCCTATGGTTCTGTTCAAAACCAGGGTCTGGTCGAATCCTGCGGGACTTAACCCCGTTGTTTCCTGGTTGGTTGGTAATCGGGTGATCAACCGTTGCCTGTAAATAAATGTCCATGCGTGGGATGAGCATTTAAAAAAGTCATCACCCACCAAACCCATTGGAAGCGTGGGGAAAGGTCCTCCGCTTGGAAAGGGATGCCAAGGGGGGCCTATGTCAGCGTGACCAGCCGGCTGAAGATGATGATAAGTCATTGACGGACACAAAGTGATAACCCTCGTGACAATTTGATCAAAGGGCTTGTTGAAACTTGGTGTTACCATGGGTTCCTTCTTTTCATCATCCATCAGCCTGTGTTTCCCTGCCCCCCCATGGTTTTGACCTTCATTTTACCAAATCTTAAAACCTTTTCCCAAATTTGTCGCCAAAATTTGCAAATTAGCTTAAAAAAGAAAGAGTATATAAACTTTCCAAGACAAATCCCGGGAACCCATCTTGTTGGGTTCTAATAAAAAAAATTGACTGATTAAAGAAAGCTTATTTTGCGTTCAATATGTGGCGTGAGTCTCCTTTCAAAGAGGAACCTGGAAAAATCGGTCATGTCTTTTATCCAAATCTCGTCACAAACTCTGGCTTTAAGGTGTCAGCCAGCCTTACTCTAAACGAGTCCCGGCGTATCCTTACCTCAGGTGATTCCCGTTTTCTCTACAAACCAAAAAACCGGGGTACCACCTGGCGATTACTCGACGGGCTTGCGGCAGTTGGGGCACGTCTGCCTCTCCTGGATCCAGGGCAGGATGCAGCCCGGTGGGTTGTCTGCGGGGCAGCGTCATCGCTCTGGCCGCCACTCATCCAACAAATGGCCTCCTCGCGTCCAGGGTCGCTCGCGGGCGGGAAATTAAAGATATGATTCGCATTGATAAGTTATTCAAAATTTAAAAATTTTGAAATAAAAATAGTCAAGCGCTCCGATATAACCACCTTAAATGGTTAAACTTAGGTTGGTAACTGCCTCCTAGTCTGCGTATGGGTGCCCAAACGGAGGTCTTTTTTTTGTTTCCTGGAGTTAGGGAACAATTTGGGCCAAATCAGACCTGTGAAAAAAAATGATCCATGCGTCGGATGGGCCAAAAGTCTCACCCCACCAACCCCATTGGACCAGCGTGGTGGGATTTGCCAAAACCCTCTAATGGATATGTTTGACCTTGTCATGCCTATCCAAGGTTGTGATGATACTTAGTTTAACCTAGTTGTTGTTGAAAACATACTAGGACCAGGTCGAGCGTGTTAGTTAAAAAAATTGGTGGGGGGTTTAACATGGCGGGGATGGTTTATTTTTTTGGCGTCATAACTTCTCGCTGTCGTGGTCGTGATCGAAAGGGCACAAGTGAATGACTGATCAGTGCTTTTTTCTCTTCCTCAAGCCTGTAGACGAAAATTACTGCGATGGGCTCCAACCTTGGCTCGGCTCAATTGCTGAAGTGAATTAAAATTTTCTTGATCGACCCAATGAACTTAGCCGGATTTTTACATAAACTCCTTCATTTTGTCTGATTTATGCCCCCAAAAACAAGTCCTTGGGACTCAAACCACGACCTCTATAAAACCAAAACACACAACCTGGACAAGGTCTAGTCAATGTTAAGGCATAGTATAACGACAAATACATGAACAAACACGAATTTATACGTTTTGTCAAACTCATACCAAAACGGGATGGCTTGTTCGTTACCTTGTCGAAATTTCTTTCGCGTGGTAACGTATTAAGAAAAGGTAGTCAATTCCCATTAAATGCTATTTGGGCTCCATCAAAATGGACGTATAAAGGGTTGCCAGAACAAACAGGCAGACCGACGGACTGACAATAACGGTAAAACTTATTGGTTATAAATACCCTAAAGATGATATTTCTATGGTAAAACCTGAAATTTGTTCAGAATCAATATATTTAAAACCGATTTTCATAATTGTTAACCTATTCAAAACTCGGTATATTTTGGCACACCTTTAAAAGGTTTTCTTTTTATTTTCATAACGTTTCTTCAATTATTCTTATACTATATTTTGAAATAAAACTTTTGTTGCGTGTATAAACTTTTTATAAAAAAAATCCCTTTGTATAAAGAGATAAATTTAAAAACGTTTATTTTCGGTAAAACGACGCACCCATTTTATTTTTGAAATAAAAATAACCTTGTATCTATGCCAATAAAGTCAAATGTCAAACTTAGAAGGCGCTAAAATTTTTCTAGCGTTTCGATTGATAGAAAAATTAAAAATTTCAACCAGCACTCGATTTTTACCAATTAACGAAATATACGTCTAAGGACCATAATTATAACATTATGCGGATTCATATTTCAGTGTCGTGAAGTCCTTTTTGTTTTAAAAAAAAAATGGGTCAAAATATGTATATATACTAAAATAAAATCTTTCAACTTTATATTTTCGTTTTCTTTACGAATTAATTTTTTTTAATATAAAATGGTTTCTTTTTATCTGCACATATCAAAAACTTTTTTCAACTCACCTCTTATTTAGTACTGGCCAAACCCTGGTTGAACAAATCTTAAAGGGTTCCTGATTACGTCCCTTCACCTGGTGACATTTGGAACCCTTTACCCACATAATTTGAAATCATACATTATAATTATTTGTATTTTTTCCAAAATTTATACATTATTAAAAAAAAAATACTTTCGGTTTTTTTTTTTCCCGTTTAAATTCCAACTTTCCTTTTACATTTTGATGTTAATCCTTAACATTTTTTTAATATGAAGAAGTTCAAATTAGTTTGTTAATTTAGCTAGTGAATTTAAAGTAAGGTGACGTTACGAAATTTGGACGATCCCCCCCATTGTCAAACAAAGTCACCTCCCTCCCCCTCAACGTGCGACGTAATTTATGTAAATGATGGTCCCCAACTATAATACTGGCAACAGTTAGTAATAATAAAAACCTTGCAAATGTTAGGCAGCAGCTCAATTTAACTTTAAAAGAATCAGGTTAAAATGTGAAAAAAGAAACAAACCGTTAATTAAAATTTGTGTTTAACAAGCTTTTTACCGGTGAACAAGTTTTATAAAAATTATTTTTTCTTTGCCAAAAAATTACTTTATTTATTTCCCATCAATTTTTATCTATCCATGCAAAAAATTAAAATTGTCTTAAAATTCTACATCTTTATGTTCTTGAAACACTAAACTTGTAATTTATCTGTTCCTCCTCCGTCCTGCAAAACAAACGCAATTTCTAATTCATCATAAACAAACATAAGAGAAAAGATTTTTTACTTCTTTTCCCTGACATTTAATTCATAGTCTTAAAAACATGGTCTTTTATTGGCTATTTTTAATTTTTTAATAAATTACCACCATAATTAGTTTAGCTATAGTACTGAAGAAATACTGTTTATAAAAAAAAAATGAATAGAAAATCAAATAAATATTTATCAATGTAACATTAAATTTATTTTAACTGAAAAAATTATAATTTAATTTTTATTTATAAATATTATTACATGTTTTATTAAGTTTTTTTCTCATGATTCCAAAAATAAATATTGGGCTTTTACATATAATATCAAATTTAAACATATAAATAAAGATGATACATGAGTTGAATTGGGAGTTAAAGTTCATTGTAACCAAATAACGATTTTCAATTAAAATAAATAAATTACAAAATTGAAGACTAAATTAAAAATTAACTTTTTTCCATGCTAGTAGCGAAAGTGGGATTGGTGTGGTCTGTTGAAAGTTATTGGTACAAAATACTTCTTAAACATTATTTCTTTTTTTAAAGATGTTGATATTCATGATTTTTAAGAACCCAAACCTTTGGTAAAACCAACCCGTTTAAATCCCATTAATAAAATCATATTTTCTCTGTTAGAAAATTCAACAAGATAGAGTTTAGTAGTACAATACATAATTAGTTTCTTTTTATCAATCAAGGGAGACAGAATTCATAGAATTATTGTAACCAACGGCAACAAAGTAAGTCATACATCTAACACTCTTGTGGATATAAAATCTGTAATTTATGTTTTTTCTCAAATAAGGCTAGCTTTTTTTAGTTACATCACTATTAAGTCATCCCATTAAAAATCTTTAAAGAATTTCGTTATGTTTAAAGGTTATCAGGGTTGTCAATCCTGAGTTAAAATGACAAATAAAACACCATGTTCGAGCTTTGTTGCCAAAGGTTACTTTGTTTACATCTGTGGTGAGTCTAGTTCATCTAAATTTCACGGCTAGGGGATATGGCAGCACCTTGTGCTAAGAAATTTACCTTTTAACTTACCTTTACCTCAACTATAACACAAACAATTCCCCCTCTGAATCCAAAATTTCTTAACCAAATCATCTAAAACTAGCAGCCCTGGCCATCTACAGCTCTTCATCCTAGCAACAAAATGGACCCCATCAGAGTGTAACTATATCCCAAAAGGACTCACATATTCTTAAAACTCCTCCTGACCTTGGAAAAAACCTGAATTTCCCGAAAACGCGCATCAGGGATGTTTGGCCCATGGTATCCATGGATGTGGGACATCCTCAGTGGCTATGGGTTCAACTGGGCCCCTTTGTTCATTGTGGTCCTGAACGTCAAGTAGCCAGTTTCCGAGGAGTTGTTGGCGTCCGTAATCACATTGTCTTCATCCTCAGAGTTGCTGGTGCTCAAGATTGCCGATCGACATATCGCTACGCTGTAACTTTCTTCGTCGTTACCTTGATGAAGATTGGTGACATGTTCAAGTCTTCGTCGTGGACGCTCGTGTCCGTGGTGTCGGTCTCCGATATGGTAATAGCCTCGATTCTGTTCCAAGTCACATGTGTGGTAATCTTCGCTCTGTCAGTGGTTTCAATGTTATGCTTTGGAACTAAGCGGATTTTTTTAAAGCTAATAGAATTTAAAGGCTCCTTAAACCAAACCGGGTACCTATTCGGTTCAACCTTTGCTTCCGATTTCGGGCGAATAATTGCTTTTTTTGCTTGGTTTGCGCGGCCCTGACGTGGCCTGATAACGCGACCCACCTTTCTCCTCAAAAACGGCGCAAAAAAGCTTTATTTTCCCAAAAAAAATCGGGGTTCCGTTTTTTACTTCCTGCCCTGTATGAGGGGCGTGTGCTTTAGAAACCGGTTTGGGGTTAATCCTAGGGGCTCCTTTTTAATTTTGGGAATTTCACCCATCCCCAATTGTCTCAAATAAGATGATTCATGCGACGGATGGGCATTTAAAAGTCGTCCACCCCCCATTGGACCAGCGTTGGGTACGGTCCCAAAAAACACACTGTGCAGAAGGCGTCGGTGAAGGCATTTCCTAAACCCCAAAAAATTCCAAGATTCTCAAACGACAAGGATAAACTTTTACAAACCTGGACAAATAAAAATGTAAAAATTAAAAAAGGAATATCATTTCGTTTGGAACTTTCAAAAGAACTTCCTCCCGGGAGAATTTTTATTCAACGATGAAAAGCTTCAATGGAATTAGTTGTTGGCAAAACCTGGCTATACCTACTATTTAACAACGGTAATTCATGACATCACAAATAACCGGGTGTTTATCACTGATTAATCATCTCAACCTGAATCCCTATCCAAACTTGCATCATCATCATCATCACCTTTGTTATCCTGCGGAATAACCTCCCCACCTACTTTTTTCAATGAGGGTTTTGGACCTATCCCCCACATGGTCAGCCCGGGGTTGGTGGGTAGACTGACTTTACTGCCCCCTCATCTTATTTTAGACAATTGGTGGTCCCACATTGTGGGGATTACCCTTTCACCAAGTTAATCATGGCAATGAATATCCTAAAAACAAATATGACAAATGGACCACTCTCAATAGCATCAAATCGCTAAAGTAGATATGAACATTTCATCATCTGCTGCCTGATCATCATTTATAATAATAATAAAATCTATTTATTCCGTTATCTTTTTGTGATATTTGAACTGACCATGTACAATCTTTCACACAGTTTTCACAACAGTAGAAGGATAACAACATTTAAAGCACAAGGCTGTTTATAACTTCCTGCAAATTATTTTTAATATAAACAAGTTATAGGCATTGCAGGAAGTTAAGAAAGTATAAAGGGCACAATTGGCAAATGTTAATCTGTGTTACTAAATAATGAGATGGAATTTTTGCAATATTTTTTTTAAGCCTTAAAAATTAGTTATAAGTTACGAAATGATAATAAAAGGCAAATCTTAGTTTTGTTTTGTTTTTTGTTTTTTAAAAGAACCCTTGTTTTATAAAATATCGTTCCTCTCAAATTCTTTGCCGTTATAATTCGGTGGACAAAATAGATTTTCTCACCAAGTGATTTTGAAGGATAAAAATTATTAAAAGACTATTGGGGGTGGGATATAGAAGAAAAATTTGGGGTTGTTTTAATAAAATAAATTTGGACTTTTTGGTTAATGGATATATAGCATTTTATTTTTTTATTTTTTCATTAAACAAAAAATTAATTTCTGCATCATGTTAAATATTTCCCTTTCCACTCCAAGGCTGTTTTGTTTTTTTTCCACAATTAATTGTAATCTTCTTCTGAATTCACTAACCCGATAACATTCAACACTTCCTTCCATAAAACATTTTCAAAAAAATATATATTAATCAAATAAAAATCAAACAAACGATCGAAAAAAACTAATAAGATTTAATAATGCGGTAATTTTACCAACTGAGTCGTTTTTTTTAAAAAATGTTTTTCAATAGTCAATAAAAAATTTTACTCTTATAAAAATACTGGTGCCCTGCCTGTCAAGTCCGGTACATGTAAATTCGACGAAAGAGGTTTACTGTAAGACGTATGAAAATCAACTACCAACATTGTAATTGCAAACATCGTATTGCGTCGTATTTTATGTAAAATAACAAAACAATATTTAAATACATGATGAATTGATTTGTTTTACGTGCACTGTCTCCCCTTACTCCGAATGGGTTTCTTCAGCGTGTTCCTGTCGTTTGCGAATAAAACTGCGCTCCGCCTATTCCCCCACCCAACACCCCAAACCGGCCCGCCTCCCCCGTTTCTTCCTATCCTCTTCCAGCTCATCTTAAAACAAAGCATTCCTGAACGTATAATTCCCTCCCAAACCAAATATTTTCTTCCTAATTCAAACGTCAGAATCGAAAGTGACGTATTGGAGCGATTTAAATAGAAATTTGGAATTAAATTGATTCATCTCTCAAACTGTGTCGGTCACTGCTGGTCCCTCCCCTTGCCACCCTTGGTCCGTATCCTCATCCAGCCCCCGGCCCCGAATTTGCCCACTTTTCCCCCCTCGCAACCTCGGTCTCCTCGTTTCCACTCAGCGGTCGTCAGTTCTCGGCATAACCGGCCCTGCCACTTTAAACACCTAATTCGGTGTCATATCCGTGACTCCGGTTCTCTGGCGGAATCTTTTACGATCCTTCAGAAACTCCAACAAGCCCTCACCAAGCTCCTGACTCTAAATTATCACAAGGTCCAATTTATTTCTTATTCTTTTTAATCTTTGAACAACTATATTTTGAATCCCAATAATAAACGGTTTGGTTGAAAATTTAGTGTAATATATTTTTTAAGTATAAAGTTTTTAAAAAATAAATAGGATAAAAATGCTTTGTATTTATTTACGGTAATCAAAAATGGTAACCTTTTAATTTAGCCCTTTACTCTTTATTTACATAAAAAAATTATTATTCTTTAACAAAATTCCTTTATTGTCTTTTATACTTTTGTGAAATAAAAATATTATAGACGTTTATTAGCGACCGGGTTATATAATTGCATTCCTAAAATGTCTCGGCTTATCTCGGCCATATTATCAGGAACAACCAGTACAAGCTTCTAAAAATCATAAATATGGTTAGATCCGGGGCCCAAAGGCCCAAAACTTCTTGGCTGAAGAATATATAATTCCCCTCACTTTTTAAATCTTGGACGAAATAAATATTCGTTTGTTTACCTCCTAAATTGGTCCAAAAGATCAAGAAATATAAATTTAAAATAATATTTAATCAATATTTTTTATATTTTGGAAAATATAAACCAAATTGACAGCATCCTTGTTCTTTTAAAAAAAAAACAATCAATCAAAGGACAAAATATTTCAGTAAAATATAAATTTAAAGTATGTAATGTATTGAAATATGAGACGATCTTTCTTAAACTTTAATTTTATAAAGTTAATATGAAACTTTTCTCCTTTTTTATTTTGTTGTTAACAAATTTGGATTTATATTATACGTTGCAAATTGAAACTGCTTTTTGTTAATAACGCTCTTGGACCATCATTACATCGAATTAATTACTTATGTCTGTTAGATGATAGGTAAATGTAAAAAATCTTAAACCAATTCTTTGTATTGTCTTTGTTTTGCTTTCTCCGTAAATCAAATAAAATTCACAATTAACTTTACCTTGTTATTAAAAAATTTTGTTCCAAACTAGTTTAATCTTTCATTTCGATATTGATATCGATTTAAAACAATGAAAAAAATCATTCACTTATTCTCGTAATCGTTTTTATATTTACGTTGTTAAATAACTTATTCTTAAAATATAATAAATGTCGTTCTCAAAGTTATTCAAAGTTTAAATATTTAAATTTAATTATATCTCGTTCATACTTACGTTAATACATTAAATAATTTAAATTCTCTTTTTAAGATTTTATAGTTAACGTATTAAAAAAAAAGTAAAGTGTAAATCCTTTTTAATTTAACAATTCTTCAGTTAAGTCAAAAACAAAACGTAATAAACAAATAAGTTGTAATTTCTTAACTAATATCATTTTATTAATTTAACAATCTTTATTAATATTATAAAAAAAGAAACATTTGTTTATTCATTTGTTATTAGTGGAGTCTGAAACTATTTAATCCATTTAAAATGTAATTTCACTACTAAGCTTATTATTCCTCAGAATTCAGGAGTTTTTAAGGAAAATTAATTTCCACTTCCGGTGGACCCATTTTCAAGTGATTCATAGACTTGTTTGTTTTTAAAATTTAAGTTTTTAATGCTAAAAAGTTTGAAATCTGAGAACTTCAACCGTTACTTTTATATTGATATACAGTGGGACATTTTTTAAATGATTGAAAAAAATTTAAACAGAACTTTCAATTGCTTTTTAAACCGAGAGAACAGCTAGTTTAATTACGACAAAAAAGTAGAAAAACCCCATTTCTCATGGATGGCGAACGAATTTTATATGCTAACCTTATTATTATTATTTAAATGTCCTATTCCATACTTCTCTTTATAATAAATATGTAATTATTGCTTTATTATATTGATTCTAAAACAAAGTTAACATTCTTTATATGGTGTGCGTTCTTTACTCTTTCATCCGTCACACCTCAAGTATTAGTATTGTTCTTTATGGGTATAAATGGCAATTATTAAACTTCTTTTTTACTTCTGTGGTTCCAAATTTTTTTTGAAACCCATATCTAAGTAATGTTTAAATTGTTCGTAATGTTAAAAGCGTCTTTGATAATTTGCCCCCTGTCCCTTGGGGGCTGAAAGGGCAACGACGTATTAAAGGGATCTAAATTTTTTTTATTTAATCGTGTGTTTTTTAAAAAAATGAAAAACTTTTCGTTTGTTCATCGGTCAGTCTTCATTTTTGTTTGTTCCATCTATATTAAATTATATTCGACAATTTGTTTCTTATTTATTGTACGAGTTGTTTCCATTTAACTTTCTACGACATAAAAACAACACACTTTGAGCTCAACTCGGACCTTGGTCTTTTTTTTGTTTCTGGTTCGACGTTGTTTTATTGCATTACTGAAATGGTCAAACCGGCAATTTTTTTTTTTGGGGTCGTTTTTTTACAATATATTGTTTCGATTATTCGATAATTAAATTCACGTGTTAATAAAAATTTTTTAACCTATTTTTCGGGTAAAAGTTTTGTAAATAATTTTCATTAGATCATTTAGAAATACTTTTACGGCTTTCATTTGAAGGCGTAATCTTTTTAAACAAAATATCTCTATTCAAATTCAAATTCAAATTCTTTAATATAAAGTTTCCCTTTTTGTTTCAAACACACCACCGGTTCAAACCGGCGAAAAAAAATCAACGGGCTATTTTTCGTAATTTTTAAAAATAACAAATTTGATCAACATATAATGAATTTTGAAACAAAACCTGGGGGCATTCCTTACCGGGTGTTTCATTTTTCACTTCTTAACCTTTAACCATAAACGTTTTGACTTGACACCTTTTTTGTTATTAATGTTAAATTCGACTTAACTGGGTTTTGTTGAAAACAATCATTTTAAAAAGACTTACTTATTCTTTTTTTGCTGGAAGAATTAAATTATTTTTTCCTTGTTCTATTTTGCATGACAATGTCTTAAAAATAATTTTTCATTAATTTTTTCAAAATGTATTGAAACTTCGTCATTATTTTTTTTTTGAAAACCTTAATGATTCTTTTGGGCCCAGGTTATATACTGGTTGCACGTTTTTGGAGGACAAAGATCGTTTAATCCGCCCTTTTCCCCTTTTGCCCAAGACAATCTAGAAAATTCGAAATAACTCAGGCTGTTCCACATCGTTAATCATCTTTTTCACTGCTGCTGAAACATTGCCCGCCTTTATTAATATGGGGGCCCATTGTAGTTTTCATCTACAGTTATTCCTAAATAAGTTGTTCCGCATTAATCCCATCCTAACCCTTTTTACCATGCTTCCAAGGGTCTGAATCTAATACATTTGTTTTTCCTTTGGTTTAACAACAGTTATTAACACTAAACCAATTCCTTTCTCTATCATCTTCCTCTGATTAAACCAGCTAATTTCAAGAATTTAAATGGATCGTCAACCTCCTTTTTTCTTGGGTGGGCCCTGGTAAAAGGCCTGATGTTAGGAGTGATGGCAGTGGTAGCAGCGGTGGCAGTTGCTGTGGAATTCGTGCAGTGGCGAAGGGTGCCACGGCCCTCAAGGGAGCGGGGCGTAATGCCGTTTTACCACTGACGGTTCATGTTGAACATAGGTGCAATTATTGACTGGGGATAGGTACGCGCTAAATTTGGCGCCTCTGTGGTCCGGGTAGGGCACGTGAATTTTTTGTTGTCGTTGTTTTCTGGTTGGTTTGAAAAATAATTTGTTTAAACGGTTATCCTTTTTTCCAGACAATTGGGGACCCCAAATTTAAAATAGAAAACAATGAAAATTTTTTGGGGTCCCCGCAAGGTTCGGACGACCTCCGGTTTCAAAAGCACCCGCCACGGGGGCGTTAAATCCCTAAAACCCTCCTGTTTCGATATATTTACCTTTTATTTAAGCGTTTTACCCAATACATATTAAATACCTTTTTCTGGTTTACGATAATTCTTTATATCCGTCCGACAGAACCACAACACACGTAGTCTTCCCGTGATCATAAAATTCGAAGGTCGGAAAATAAAAGTTATCGAAAAATTCGATGTGGATTTTAAATATTTCTATAGTTTTTGGGTTCCCTTTGCGAAACCAATCAGGGGAAAATTTTTTTTGCATGTTTAAGTTTATTAATTTAAATAACCCTCCGTAGCCTAGTGGTATGGGCAGTGTTTAAAACCGGTCAATTCCGTCCTGGGGACCAACAAATTTTCATTGTTGTTTCCTAAGGTTAAAACAATTTGGGGATGCTTGTTGGTCACCACCAGCTTGGAACCGTGGTGGGATCGGTCAAAGCCGCCAATGGATGGGGTGTATTAGGGAGGCCTATGTCCACTGGTTATCACAGGCTGATGATGATGATAATAATTTGCAAATGGTTCCTTAGGGTTTAAAAATTTTTTTGTTTTTGTTTTCCTTACAGGTTTAGAAAGGGTCCTTAGCTATAATGTTTATATAGTTCTGTATAATATTATTTTCTTTCCCAGATCTCCATAATGGCGTGACAAGCCCTTTCGATTGGCCTTCAACCCTTTTATTTCATTTTAAAATAATCTTCATCAACTGGCCTTGGGTTTAATTGGGATCCAAATAAATGTAAATAGTAACCCATAAAACGAAATTTTCTTCAAAACTATTGGCCAACAAAATTTGTAATTCTGCCAATTCAAAGTTGGGAGAAAACCAAAGGTATGGTTAAATTGAACGTGTTGGTTTTACGGTAAAAAAGCCGGTTGGTTTAGATCCTGGAAAAAAACAACGGGTTGTGTGAAAAACTTCCCAACATTTTAAAAACTCAATTAAAGAAGCACAAACTTGATACAGACTAATAGAATAGGGCCAGGGAAAAGTTGGCTAAAATTTTTATATTAATAAACGGATAAATTTACAAAATTTTAATAAGGGTGGTTTGAAAGTTATAAGGAAAGCGTGTTGATGGTCATTTCCTCGCACGACACTGGTGACATTCCCCAATGAGAACTATTATTGAACAAAAGGACTTTTATGGGTTTCATCAGGTTCATTTCCGGCAAGTATTGCTGAAACGGGCTTTCAAAGATCTGTTTAATTTTTTGAATTGATTCTCACCTGTCAAAAATAAAAAACATTTTTCTCTTATATTTCATTTCACAAGATTGTTTTTTACCTCACGACAAAATGTTAAAATCCGAAATCCTGGCTTGCTCTGGTGGGAAAGTTTTCTAAATTGAGCCAATTTTAAGTCTATTACATTTTTAACAATAAGGGCCCAATGGGCATGTTTGTTTTTAGGCATCCCCCAAATTTTGGGGCTTGGGACTGAATATTATCAATTTACGTCTCTTTAAGTTTTCGGGTCTTTTTAATAAGTCGCTATTAATCTTTAAATTACCATTGCATCATTTGGTCGACCCAAATCCTCCCTCACCATTCCCCCAAGGATGATCCTGAGCTTTGAATAAAAACATGAAATTTCAATTGGAAGATGGGTGGGTTCGTGTTGGGACCCCTTTAAAAAAAAATTCCAACTTGAACTGCCGGCTTAATGATAAAAATCATTTTTGCATAAATTTCGACTAAAATAATTAACTCAATTAAAATCAAAACCCCTTCCAATGGCAACAAGCCAGCTCAAAGTCTACCCCTGGGCCCGAAAATTGAAACTTTGGCAATTTCAATATGAAAATGAACCGATGAAATCCGTAAAAGTCCTTTTTTTAATTGTATTCCGTAACATAAAAATAAGGAGAACCTAATGTTAACCCCTTCGTTCTAAGGTTTGCTTTTTTGGGGTTTTCAGGTCTAAAGAGCAATTTTATAAACAAATCGTCTATATAAATTTTCGTTCCAACTCATATTGACATCATGGCGTAAGACGTTAAAAAGTTTCCTGGCGGACTCAAGAAAGACCGACCTTCAACAAACAACCTGAACGACTTTTCGTCATTTCATTCTATTAGTCTTATATTGTTTTTAAAAAAGATTTCAATAATTACTTTGCTTTATTGTTATATTCTTTGCAATGTAGATTAATTAGTGCGCAATTTAGCTAAATTGTCAATAAAATAATTATATTTGACGTTGTCGTTATTTCATTAAAAATTAGTAATATCTCAAGTCGATTCCGGCACGCGCCGATCTATATGGTCACCATCTGCGGATTTTATGACTTGTACGCGCAAACACGTTTCCTGTTCCTTTATACTTCATGTTCGATGGGACGGAAGAAAGAAACACCGGAAGGAGGCGCAAGATCGATTTTTAAGTCCATCCCGACGCATGGATCTCTTTTCCAAATCTGGTAATTGGCCTCAATGCCAAAAACAAACAAATTTTATTGTTAATTTTAACAGAACACACAACATTCAATTCAAGGCTGGTTTGTCTTTAAATTTTTTAATTAAAACCTCTAAACCATGTCGTTCCCTTGATAACTCTTAAATTTCTCCCAATAGTTAAATTAAACTTTAGGGTTTTGCAAAAATTTACTCGTTCCACAAGGTTTTCAACGCAGTCGGATGATAGGGTTAATTATTTTTGGTTCCTTTGTCAATGTCCTTTGCAAAATTTTTTATTTTTTATTTGCCGTGTCCCTTAGCATCCGACCCGAAAAGCAAAAGGATAAACATTCACAAGTGTTTAATCCAGTAAGTTTGATCCACCCATCCTTTGGCTGCCCCTTGGTGGATGGTCCGGACAACTGGACCACTTTTATTTTAAAACCCATTATTCTTCTTCCACCTTCTCGTATTTCTAGATTTTGGTGGTTTCCTGGAGTAAACAGTATCCTATTCACTCAAGGTGAATATGTTTGTTCAGTCATTTTTTATGGGCGATTGGTTATTGAGTTTGTTCAATCAACAAATGGGAAAAATTATTTTTTTCTTTCATATTAAATAATTGGGATAGGTGCTCGGCGAGCTATGGGATATATGCTCAGGTTCTTGGACCGCATCAGTTATGTGATCCTTCAGCAAAGGGATTAATATTCAAGGGGAAGGCTGAAGTGGCGGTGGGCCCGGTCCGGCTGCAGGGTGGACCCGCTGGGTGGAAAGTTCGCCCTTGGCTTTTAGGGATGACTTCAAAGAAAGGTCCGTGTGGGCGGACTGGCCGAATGGAAGGATGCGTGCTTGGGAGGCCTATTCCCGTGGACTGCAAATCGTGATGTGATTGGCCCAAACTTAAGCAAAATTTGTTTCCCTTGTAATATTAAATTTTTAATAAAAGGATACAAAATTATAAACAACAATTTTTTTTATGTGGAAAAAAAGCTATTCGAAAATCATTATTAGCATTTTTACTTATTATGATATTCTATCATACTAAGTAAAAATGCTAATAATGATATTTATAAAACGAAATAATTCTAAAATGCGATTTCTTCTTCTGCTTCTGTTTATATAAACATGACGCCCATAAAACTTTAATCATCATAAAAGTATCATAATAGTCAATAGATGCGACTAAATATTTCTAAATCTATGTTCAATGTTACTGCTTCTGTAGCCTAGTGGTATGGGCGTGTGCCTAAGAAACCGGAGGTTGTGGGTTCGAATACTGCGGGGACGCAACAATTTTTTATTGTTGTTTCCTATTTGGTTAGGGCAGTTTGGGCTGATCACCTAATTGTCTGAAAAGTAAGATGAACCATGCGTCGGAAGGGCATGTAAAAAGTCGGTTTACCTTCACCCACAAACCCGCATCGGACCACCGTGGTGGGATACGGTCCAAAGCCCCCTAATGGATAGGGGTGTATTAGGGGAGGCCTATGTCTAGCTGTAGGCTAACAAAGGCTGATGATGATTCAATATTAAACACTTTCTTTTTTGTACTATCATCATATTTAATTGCCTTCTCATAATTAAGTGAAGCCGAGTATAGTCGATATGACTTCTTATCCGTCGACAAAACACAAACAAACAAAAACATTAGTATTTTAAAAAAAATTCCATGTACGGCAAAAGTACTAGCTATTACTTTTGCCGATTTTAATCGATTCTAAAGAATCGAGACGTCTATTTAATTATTGTTATCGTTTTCTAAGACGAAAACGGAAACACTGAAGCGCGTTACCAAGCAACGACATCTTATTCCAAAATGTTTTGTCAATACACCTGATGAAGATAAATTGAATTTCCGCAAAGTAAACAACGAAATGAGCGCTGAAGCGCTGTACGAAGCGCCACGAAAAGGTCATATTACAAAAATGCGAGTTCACGATTATTTATACGGTAAGAGTATGTAAAATACAAGCTTTTGCGTGCCACTTCATCCGCGTGGTAACTTAAAAAAATCTATCGGTTTTTATGTAAGGCAAAAGTAGCCAAGTCACTTCTAGTTACGTCAGCAATTTTCTAGTGAAAGTCCCGTCAAAATCGGACCAGCCGTTTCAGAGATTAGTCAGAACACACACGAGTCTTACTTCGTCTTTCGCGTGTTACCCATAAAAATATTATCTAAAGGTAATATTATTTGGTTACATATGTGTAAAGCAAAACCGCTGGGAAAACTTAAAAACTAAGACTAGTTTTAATGTTAGTTTTAAAAATTTCGCTTTAAATGTATATAGTCAATTTAAATTTTACATTATTTAAAAATAATTTTAAATAAAATGTAAAAATCATGTTTTTAGTGGTAGTAGCCTACAAATTATAATTTTTTTTATTTTCCTAAAAAATTAAGACTCTCCCAGCAATTTCTTATTACAAGTAAATGATTAAATATCATTACCTACCAAGTTAAATATAATTTACTAAGCAAATACGCGTGCCCGTTTTGTAAAGATTACCCTTTGTCTTTCCGGGCGTTGGGTCTAGGTGTGACAACCTTACCGTGGAAGCGACATTAAAAAATATTAATAAACGATAATTCTTCTTATTTTCGACCTTATATACCTTTTTATTATTATTGTTTATCGATTAAAGCGAATCAAGATTAAAGAAGTCATTGCATTTACATAATAAAAGTGTTCAAATGGAGAAACACGCAATATTTAATATTTTATGTCTCATTTTACGACTTCACTCGTTTAAAATTACGGATTCCCTTTCAGACTCTTCGTACATAGTCTCCGGGGCCCGCGACTACGCACGCGCGGCGTTTAAGGCAGCAATGAGCTCCGCGCAAGTGGTAAGGTCCATAGCCAATTTAGTCATACAATTGACCTAAACAAAGGTCAATCCAATGAGCTTAAAAATGGTTAAGCATAATAATGGCAAGATGGAGTGACGACATTCGCAAAGTGGCCGGTGTGGGCTGGATGAGAATAGCCGAAGATCGGAAGCGGTGGCGTGCATTAGGGAAGGCCTATGTCCAGCAGTGGACTGACACAGGCTGATGATGATGATGATGAATAATATCTCAAGTCGATTTCGACTACGGTGGCTGAATTAAATCTAAGATCAGCAAAAGATATTATAGTGCACTAATGAACGCGCAAACAGAGCCAGTGCACTTCTGTTTCCGCGTTCATTAGTGCCTTCTCCTATCCTCCTTGATACTCTTATAGTCTCATGGGACGAAATCCGACACGACCGGAGAGAGATCAGCGTAGAACCGACTTTTTTATGCCGAGGCAAAGCATATCATCTTACTTTACAGGGCAATCGGGGACAACAATGATATGTTTTTTGAGTCCCCGCAGGATTCGAACCCACGACCTCCTGTTTCTAAAGTGCAAGCCCAAACCACTTGGCTACTGAGGCAGTTAAACACAGCGAGGGATTGAATATGGCCCCGTTACACCAATAAGAACGCATTCCATTTTGGCGCAGTTAATGATTGAAATTCTTTAACTAATTTGGATTATATTATACAATATTCCATAATTTTTGACGCGGATTATAAGTCAAAGTTAAAGTAGAAAGACTAAGTCTTCCTAGCAATTTTCCCAGGTTATCATGGCGTCGATTTGTAATCCATTCAGTATTTTTACCTGAGTAAAAGTTTTTACACAAACTGAATAGCTTCTGACCTACACAACCCATGGGGTTGACTGCATTCTATGGATGATTTAGTTGTAAGTTATTTTGAAGGCGCTTACGTCGTAAAAAGACAGTCAAAGACAATGTCAAAAATATTCATTTTTTAAAGATTTATTCACTTGTGCTTCTGAGCTAACGAATGCTACGTCAAGAGCTTTATATAGCTCTATATTTTGTCATTAAAAGTCGAAGTGAATCAATCTTCACTGAAAATTATTAATTGACTCTAAGCTATTTAGTATTACGAGCTTATAAACGCAAAGTCCAAAACTTAATTTTCTTAATAACGTAAAGTCCACCGTCATCATCGTGTTAGTCCACTGCTGTACTCCCTTCATGCACGTCACCGTTTCCGATCGTCGATTATTCTCATCCGCAACATTAGAAGTTTAAGAGAAAACATTTTTTTTAATAGTTTATTTTACGAAACAGTTGTGATTTTCAGTTTTTTCTTCGATTTCAGACCGTTCATCCGGTCGATAAGACGATGTTTTCGGACTTGAGGCGCTTCCCCCGAGTGGAAGTTGGTGAGAGCTTTTTTAGTGATTTGTAGTAATCGTATCATATATACCCATACATTAAAATGTAAAGCAAATATTAGGTCTAGCAAAAGAACTCGAAAACAAGAGACCGATTTTAAAATATTCATGTCGCTTTACAAAGCTACTCCACGGAGAAACAGGGGCTTCGTTCATTAAGAACGTGCTCGCTGAAACCAATTCAATTTGCAAAACGTCTTAATAAATATCTTTGATACCTTGATTTGTGCCAACGTGTCAATGAAATGTTCTATTTGTTCTGCTGTTGCATTGTATAGAGCTGAATATATGTCAAAAATTGACACGATGGGACGCAAAACGCGACCGAAGAGAGACAAGGGCAGGACCGACTTTATAATGCCCACCCGACGCATGGATCATACTTTACAGACAAATTGACATACGTGGCAACGTAATCGATGAGATTCATCATCATCATCAACATCAGCCTGTGATAGTCCACTGCTGGACATAGGCCTCCCCTAATACACCCCTATCCATCAGAGGGTTTTGGACCGTATCCCACCACGCTGGTCCAATCTCAGGTGGTGGGTGACCGACTTTACATGCCCATTCGCCGCATGAATCATTTTACTTTTCAGACAATTTGGTGATCGGCCAAAATTGCCCTAACCAACTATGAAATTTGTTGAGTCCCCGCAGGATTCGCACCCACGACCTCCGGTTTCTAAAGCACACGCCCATACCACTAGGCTACGGAGGCGGATGAGATTGTACTTTTGGAATTGTTTCCCAGTATACCACCCAATTGCCGTCTGCCAAGCCACGTTGACAGAACATACGACGCGTACCAGAGGAGGGTGATGGTGGCACGCGAAAACTCAATCCCGGACCCAAATGGGAAGTATTCAAGTTTTGCGCCATGTGAGTACATTCTACTATAGTGTAACTGAATCACTCGCGGAATCGATCGAAACAAAGTGACCCGAGCGAGGTAAAGAAGCGTCCTATGTACTCAGTAGCACGCGCTGTGTACGCTGTGAACTTTTTTGTGTTTATACCTTAACGGGATTGTTAAAGATTATTTATTATTATTTCATAATGAAAATCTAAATGCCTTCGTAGCCTCGTGGTATGGGCGTGTGCTTTAGTAACCGGAGGTCCTGGATTCAAATCCTGCGGGGGCTCAACAAATTTTCATTGTTGTTGGTTAGGGCAATTTGGGCCGATCACCCTAATTGTCTGAGCAAGATGATCCATGCGTCTGATGGGCATGTAAAAAGTCGGTCCACCCACCAACCGCATCGGACCACCGTGGTGGATACGGTCCAAAATCCTAATGGATAGGGGTGTATTAGGGGAGGCCTAAGTCCAGCAGTGGACTATTACAGGCTGATGATGATGATGATGAATAAAAATCAAGTACTAGTACTAGAACTACTGGTGGTAGGTCCCCTTTTTTACAGTGGACCGTCTGAATTGGTACCACCGCGGTGCCTATTTCTGCCTCAAAACAGTAGTGTTCCGGTTTGAAGGGCCACTAGTATTGCTGATGTCTATGGGCGTCGATGACCACTTTCCATCAGGTGGCCCCGACTGCTCATTTGCCTGCGTAGGCAATTAAAAGGAAAATACATTGGAGGAATAGGAAACAATTGCCGATAATTATTGTATCGCGCAATAGTCGCACTCACGTGCATTGTTATAAAAATGTAGAAAAGAATTTAAAATGATAAGGTAAAAGGTAAAAAAATATATAAATAGTCATCTTTATTTGTAATTTTAATTTTGTATTGTAATTTTATGCCAACCGTCATATCCGATATGGTCTAGTGGCTAGGATACCTGGCTCTCACCCAGGAGGCTCGGGTTCGATTCCCGGTATCGGAGTTTTTTGTTTAATATTTTTATTTTTTTATGCTTGAGTGTTTTGTTAACTTTAAAGGAATACGGACACAATTTTTAAAAAAATACGTAATCTTTGTCACATGGAAAATTCTACAAAAATATTGAGCTTTAAAATCAAGCACTTTAAGATATAAGATAGCTGTTAAGACGCAGCTTAGTGATTTTGTCCGCTCCATTTTAAATTTATATTTTTTTAAACTACAATTGATATCGAAAAGCCCTTCATAGATATAAGACTAATTAACAAAAAAATGGTTTATTTTTAGTATGTATTCAAAAGGTTATTTACGAATGCATATACATAGTTGATGCATAAAAGTTGCACGTTTTTTTAAATGATATCATTATTGTTTTATATTATTTTGTCGTTACTAACACGTAAAAAAATCAGTTTACTGTCACTGTGATTTAATGAAATAATATTTATAGTTATATTTTATGTCAACTGACGTTATAAAAGCTACGGCGTTATTACGAATTTCGTCTTATATATATCTGAGTTTGACTCAGATACATAGTATATAAAATGGCACCTCCTAGCGGTATTGGTTGTCGTTTTATAAACCGGTGGTCGCGGGTTCGAATCCCGCGGGGAAACAACTAAGTGTGATAGTCGTTTTCTGATTGGTTATGACAATTTGGGCCGATCACCCAATTGTATGAAAACTAAGATGATCATGACATGTAAAAAGTCGGTCCACCCTCTAACCTGCATTGGACCAGCGTTATCGGATACAATCCAAAAACCCCCTAATGGAGACGGCGTGTATTAGGGGAGGCCTATGTCCACCAGTGGACTAACACGGGCTGATGATTATGATGATGATGATATATAGCGCTAATATTATAGATGTAGTGAAAAATTATTATCCTTCTGGCCATCACACACGGATCATTATCGGAATAGGATGATGCCCGAACTATCAATGAATGATCGTCTTAGTGAATGAAATTTTCATATCCATTGATATGAAAATTTATTTAGTGTCAGATGTCAAAACGACGAATCGTCGTTGTCAAATCAAAATCTGCTATGTGGTAAAATTATAGTAAAGTATATATTAACGAAAGAGGTTTTCCTGAAAAAAATTACTAAAAGGTTAATTTTAAAAATCATCTTATGTGAAAGATACAGTTATAATACGTTAATTTATGTGCATTCTAAGCGTATAATATAGAGAAATATAGTATTATTCATTGTGAAATATAGAGAAATATAATTATATTCATTGTATAATATAGAGAAATATAGATACTGTAGTTATATGAGAAAACACGATAAATACGAACTTTGCCGAGAAATTACGAAGGAAAATCTTTTGTAACTATATCTATTCTATCTGTTATCTTCATATAAGTGACATCACTTTGACGTTGATAAAGGTATTTGAATTTCTGTACAATCCGTGTGGCAATGAGACATATTATGCCCAATTTTATTAAGTCCTTGGAAAACTTCATTTTAAGGTTTTGCACAAAAAGTAGATATAAATAGTTATAGATTGCTTTTTTGATATATTATACTGCCTACGTAGCGTAGTGGTATGGGTGTGTGCTTTAGAAACCGGAGGTCGTGGGTTCGAATCCTGCGGGGAATCAACAAACATACATTGTTGTTTCCTAGTTGGTTAGGGCAATTTGGGCCGATAACCCAAGTGTCTGAAGAGTAAGATGATCCAGGCGTCATATGGGCATGTTAAATGTCGGTCCACACACAAACCTGCAGTAGACCAGCGTGGTGGGATACGGTCTAAAACCTTAAGCCTTATGGATAAGGGTGTATTAGGGGAGGTCTATGTCCACAAGTGGACTATCACAGGCTGTGTGTTGATAATACATTTATATATAAAATACTTACGTCGTAGGCCCAAAAAGGTGTTGCCATTGAAGAGTGCGACGCCTGAATTCAAACCCGAGACCGCGGCCACCCCGGTCAGCAATAAACCGCGCACCCGAGGCACCCAGAGCGTCTTCAGGTATGTTTAATTGTATCGCCTTATATCAACTTTGCCACAACTCGCATTGGACCAGCGTGGGATGATACGGTCAAAACTGATACTAATGGAGCAGACGTGCATCAAGGAGAGGCCTATGTCCAGCATTGGACTAACACAGGCAGATGGTGATCAACTTTGCTTTAGTATAATAGCGTAGGTCTCCCTCTTCCAATCCATCCAGTTTTACCTGAATAGCAGTTTTTACGCAGAGCTATTGGCATCTGACCAACCCAAAGGGTAAACTGCATTCTAAGGATAAATTAGTTGCCAGTAAATTTTAAGGCTGACTTCACGACTGCCAAAGATGGTCTTGACAACCGGGACGTCTTTTACATGCCCATCCGTCCCATGAGTCACCTAACTCTTCAGACAATTGGGGCATCGGCTCATATTGGCCTAACCAACCAGAAAACGACGCTAACAGTCTAATTGGATGTTTATTAAATAGTTCAAACATTTTAAATGTTGTTTCCCCGCTGGATTCGTACCCGCGATATCCGGTTTATAAAGCAAGCATATTGGGCTCATTGGCTTCTGGTCTTCCACTACTTTACGGCTTCTTTAAAGGGTTATGGTTCCTTAGCGATGTATGATCGTAACCCCCCTCTACCTGGACGATTATTATTCTCATTGATAGACATTTTTTTTTGGAATTTGTATTAGGAAAACATGCGGCGTAAAGATAACAAAACAACATTGAAAGTTTACGTTCACATATAAAATTTCAAAAAATTGAAAATTATATTTAAACAGGTAGACTTTTATTAATATACAGGGTTACAGGAAAAGTCGTCTAGATCCGTTAAGGGCGTGGAGTACCCATCATTTCTGACTCATTTCACTATGAAACACCTACCTAAACTTAACCCTTTTCGAGATATTCGACTTTAATTTTTATTTAAAATTGCCGATTTTATCCTAATATTTTTTTATTTTTATTCGTGTGTCTTATGATTGTTATTATTACATTTTTACATGTGTAATAAGATGCTTGAACATCAAACATTAATATTGTACATAGGTTACTTAAATAGGCCTAGTAGACAAGTGAAAGTTAAGAAATTAAAAAGATATTAGAAAGTTTATTTTCTCTAATGGATATCTAAAAAAAATTTATGGCAGTTGTTCGGCAGATATGTTTTAAAATATCTACGTTTCATCAGCTATCTAACGAGGTATAACAATCTAGGATTTGTATTACATTTTAAAGAAAAAGTATTTGGGACGCTTCAGGTATTAATCCCAGTCCCAGGTAACGGTCCGAGCCTATTGTTCTTTAAGTTATGACGTAGGTACCGTATGTTTTTTTCAGGCAAAATGGCGGTTTTAGATCTTTGGGGTTGACACTTATTGATTGTTTTGATTATCAGTCTGCTTTTGTGCTTCGTACATAGTAGATGTGATATCGTTTGCTCTTTTCTCGACTTGGCTGTAATACTGGACTGTTTCTTCTAATTTGTGACTACTGTGCTTGTGAACTGGACTCTGATTTGTACTTGTAATACGGAAGTGTTGAAGATGTCGGCCTACACACCTGAGGAATATGCTGATATGCTTATTTGTTACGGATACTGCGATTGTGTGTCTGCGCAAGCTCGCAACGAATACATAATTCGCTACCCCGATCGTCGAGTGCCGGATGTGGCTGTTTTTGACAGAGTTTATCGAAGACTTCGAGAAACTGGCTCCGTTTTGAGACGAAATACAGACATGGGTACATAATGGTACGGGTATAGGCCAGCAGTATGTACTGTAAACCACACCCTCCATTGCGAAAGTCCCAGATCACGGGCAACAACATTAGTGGAAGTTGTAGGATCCGCTCGAAAGCGTTGCACTATCTCATTGTCCTGTTCTTCGTCGTCATGAATTCGTGATCTTCCCAATAAACTTTCTAATATCTTTTAATTTCTTAACTTTCACTTGTCTACTACGGCCTATTTAAGAAACCTATGTACAATATTAATGTTTGATGTTCACAAGCATCTTATTACATGTAAAATGTAATAATAACAATCATAAGACACACAAATAAAAAAAAAAAATATTAGGATAAAAATCGGCAATTTTAAATAAAAAATTAAAAGTCGAATATCTCGAAAGGGTTAAGTTTAGGGTAGGGTGTTTCATGTGAAATGAGTCAGAAATGATGGGTACTCCACGCCCTTAACGGATCTAGCACGACTTTTCCTGTAACCCTGTATAACGTAGGGTTTACAAATGCAGATGGATGTTGGCAATACCAGTGGTATCACCTGCGCGCTGCCTACCGTGAGACATAGGATGTTACGTCTCGTTTGCCCGGTTAATACGCTGGCAACGGTGCCCTTCGAACTGGAACACGATAGCAAAGATATACACCGCGGTGGTACCGCTCCAAACGACGTCCAGTAAGAAACTACCGCCACTAAATTGTGGTTATATTGTTCTTTAACATTATTTAAGATTTTAGGAGCATTACAAAAAACTAGTTTTATCTATTTGAATGAGAAAGGGGCAATGACAGTTATGTTTGCCTTGCCTTGAGACTGGTATATGTTGTACGTCTAAGAAATATTTTACTTAAAAGTGATGAAGATTCAATTCCTTTTTGTAATATTTTAGTAAAAATGCTACATCAGTTATTTTCGCCTTTCTGATAAAGGCTTAAGGCTGAAGACAGTAAATAACTTTACTGTCTCCGTAGCCTAGTGGTGAGGGCGTATGCTTCAGAAACCGGAGGTCGTGGGTTTGACTCCTGCGGGGACTCAACAACTTTTCATGGCCGTTTCCTAGTTGGTTAGGGCAATGCGGGCTGATCACTGGAGTGCCTGTACAGTAAGATGATCCCTGCGTCGGATGGACATGTAGAAAGTCGGTCCTGCGCCGCTCACAGCTCGTGTCGATCTTTCGTCCCATCGGACTGTAAGAGTATAAATGAATAGGGATTGCATCTGTGGTTGCGTGTGCACCGCGCGCTATAGTATCTCCTGCGCAGTTGGCGGATCTCTAATATAGATCGAGCGTGGTAGCAGAAATCGACTTCGGTAACATTTTTATAAATATTATAATTAAACTTATAAGAGTATCTTAGGAGATGTGGACGACAAGAACTCGTATAAAAAAGTTTTGTATCCAAAAATAATAGCCTGAGTTACGCACAGTATCATCAGCTATCTTTATGTCAAATTCCCGTCAAAATCGGACCAGCCATTCCAGATATTAGCCAGAACAGTTTTGTTTAAATAATGTTATTTTGTTATATATACGGTTATATATCACAACTAGCGACCGCCCTGTCCCCGACCGGAGCTATATTAAGCATGTGTCATAAACCTTCGTCTTTAATCACTCTATCTATTTAAAAAAAAACCACATCGAAATTGTAGTTTGAAAGATTTGTAAAATGTATGCTACATTAGGATATAGGGACAGAGAAAGCGACTTTGTTTTATACTATGTAGTGATGACACTCAAATTTCATTTATTTGTATACATTTTGATTGGGTGTTGTGTCTTGTCTGTTTCAGGGAGTCATCGGCTCAGACTGCCCCATGGCAGTCGGAGGCGAAGGTGGTCGAGGGTTGTGGTGGGACTCCAGAGGTCCTTTACCTCGACAAGATGGAGTGGGGTGAGTACAATAGCGGACGGACATATGATAATTTTGTCCCGGCTTTTTCTTATAACGTTTGGGTTGTTTCATATTATTTCTAAAACGTTAAAGGCATATTGCAACGTTGAGTATTACGTTTCATCCATAAAATACATCATTCCGTTCTGAGCCGCCGGCCAGTACGGACCTCTCTCGTGCGCTCCCGCATGAGTTCGTTATTCTCGCTTACGCGGTACAAAGTTAGTTGGTGTCACAGTGCCGTGTTTGTGTAGTAAGTGATCGCAGGCAGGTTCCCGACTTAACTGTAATTAGTTACAGGTCGGCAAACCGTCGGCGTCCTGGTTCGTAAACCGATCGTCGACGATCCTTAGGAGGCATAAACAAATGCTTAACCCACGTACCTTCTGTATGTGTGGCCTTCACTTTTAGGAAAAAGTGTCGGTCACCTAGTTTGTGGGGACGGTAACTTCCCGCGATCTCTGTGTTAGATGAAGCTTACCAAAGACATGGGTCTGGAAGCATAACATCAATGCCAAAAAAAAAAACAAAAAATACATCTGCAAATATATCATGTAATTTTTACCGGTGGTAGGTCCCCTTTTTACAGGAGACCGTCTGGGTGGGTACCACCGCGGTGCCTATTTCTGCCGCGAAGCAGTAGTGTGAAAACACTGCTGTGTTCCGTATGAAGGGCACCGTAGCCAGCGTATTTACTGGCTAAACAAGACATAACACCCTATGTCTCACGGTAGGCAGTGCGTTGGTTACCACTGGTATTGCAATGTCCATGAGGCGTCGGCGACCACTTTCCACCAGATGGCTCGACTGCTCATCTGCCTGCGTATGCCAATAAAATAAAAAAATTTAACGATATTGTGTTTTTTTATTAAACAAACCTAGAATAAGAATAATAAGTTGCGCATTTAAGTTGGTGGATATGAACACCTAACACTTTACTGTAGTGTTTTGGCGTATATTCACGTTTATTGGGTAAAAGTCTGTTCATTTGTTGCTTCTATGGCGAAATCTCTTCGTTGGGTCGGTCACTATATATTCCGATTTCACAATTTCTTTTTTTTGTTGTGTTGGTTGTTGGGACTGAAAAAATTTGCTGAAAATTAGAAAACTTAAGAAACGTTTTCTATTCTGATCTTAGCGCTATGGACAATAATAACTTTTTTAATGTAACATTATGACATTTGACGTTTAAAACTAATGCTTCGATCGAAGTAATTTATTGTTTTATGATAAAGTTTTATGATAGAAAATACATATAAAATAAAAAATTTATTGTTTTCCACGAAAAAGTTATATTTGTCGCCTGTTGCCATGACGACGCAAACAAAATTATTTATATGCGCGAAAGAAAAAAAACTAAGACTATTGTTTATAATAGAGCTTTAGAATAATAAATACACTTTGTTTTTATTAATTACACTAATTGGAATTAAATAAGAATGGACAACGTCTGTCGGGTCTGCTAGTAAACAATAAAGAAATGAGGCAGATAAAGAAGGTCTATATTAATTTCGAATCTACATTCTAGATATGATCAAATTAAAATATTTGTGTCTATCTATGATAATAATGTCCCCGAGTTGAAT
The DNA here is from genome assembly GCA_029286875.1 of Lamproptera curius. Taxonomy (NCBI): domain Eukaryota; kingdom Metazoa; phylum Arthropoda; class Insecta; order Lepidoptera; family Papilionidae; genus Lamproptera; species Lamproptera curius. The sequence goes on along the minus strand of JAGSMT010000243.1, from coordinate 65,337 downwards.
ACGACTGCGGCGGCCAATCTGTATTAGAGATCAGCCAACTGCGCAACATAGTGCACAAGTGTACGCGCGAACACAGGTGCACTTCCAATTCCTTCACTCTCATAATCCGATGGAGATAACCGACAATACCGGAGAGAGATCAGACGCTGGACCGACTTTGTACATGCCCATCCGACGCATGGATCATCTAACTTTACAGACAATCGGGTGATCAGCCGCATTGGCCTAACCAACTGGGAGACAATTCAGAAAGTAGTAAATTATCAAGTTCGGACCTACGACCTTTACGGTTTTGCCCATACAACTTGGCTACGGAGGAAGTTGATTAATGCTGATGATTAAGCTGCAGAGATATATACTTTGCACATCATAACATCAATAAGTTGTTGTTCTCATACCGTAATTCACTTTTTGCTTATTTAAATATGATGTCGTGTACTTTATAGGACCCGGTTCTCCATTCAGGAAGGGTGATCTGCCAGCCGATTTCCACACAACTGAGATGATTAACAAGTAAGTCATCATGACTTCCTGAATTCCTGCCATTTTTTCGTCAAGCCTCCTGATGGAAAGTGGTCACCGACGCCCATAGACATTAACAATACCAATGGTATTACCAACGCGCTGCCTACCGTGAGAGGTAGGATGTTAGGTCTCGTTTATCCAGTAAATACGCTGGCTACGGTGACCTTCAAACCGGTACACTGTAGGGTTTTCACGCTACTTCTTTGTGGCAGAAATAGGCACTGTAGTGGTACCGCTGGCGTACCTTCACAAGACTCTGTTAGAAATAAAGTGACTGTTATAGGAGCCAAACCTTAATCAATCTTTTTGAGTTTTAATGCCACATAGTATCTATATTGTCTATCATCATCATCATCATCATCATCAGCTTTGATAGTCCACTGCTGGACATAGGCCTCCCTAATACAACCCTATCCATCAGGGGTTTGGACCGTATCCCACCACGCTGGTCCAATGCGGCTTGTGGGTGGACCGCCTTTACATGCCCATCCGACACATGGATCTCTTACTTTTCAGACAATTGGGTGATCGGCCCAAACTGTCCTAACCAACAGAAACAACAACGAAAATTTGTTGAGTCTCCAGGATTCGAACCCACAACCTCCGGTTTCTAAAGCAAACGCCAATACCACTAGGCTAGAGGCAGTTGTCTATATTGTACTGATACTTCATTTAACTTCACAGGTTTGTGGGCAAAAAAAACATCATCTAATTTTGAGATGAGGATCTTTTCTATATTTTTAATTCAATTCTTACTTAGAGTGCACATGCAATATTTTTGTAAAACAAAGTGCTTAAGGGTTCCAGTGTTATTAGAAAATCTATTTTGGATAAATCTCCGCGCAGTGCGAAAGTATCGATAAATCTACTGATAATTAGATAGTAAACGTAGCGTAGTGGTGAGGACGTGTGCTTTAGAAACCGGAGGTCGTGAGTTCGAATCTGTTCGAGTGTTGAAGTTTCGAATTCGTGAATTTTCAAAACTATATTATTACACAAAATACAATCGGATGGTTGGGCCTGGCAGTAAGCGACATGCCCTGCCCATAAGAAGTTTTAGAAACGTTTAGAAACCAATAAAAACAATGTCAACTGCCTCCGTAGCATAGTGATATGGGCGTGTGCTTAAGAAACCGGAGGTCGTGGGTTCGAATCCTGCGGGCGAAGTTTTTATTGTTGTTTCCTAGTCGGTTAGGGCAATTTGGGCCGATCAACCAATTGTCTAAAAAGTAAGATGATCCATGCGTCGGATGGACTGTAAAAAGTCGGTCTATGCCCCAACCCGCATAGGGCCAGCGTGGTGGGGTGCCTAATGGAGAAGGCGTGAACTAGGAGAGGCCTATGTCCAGCTGTGGCCTAACTCAGGATGATGATGAAAAGATTATTTGCTTGTGACTATTTAATTTTTGACGTTTATCTCTCCTAAATAACTATAATCAATAAAAATAATTATAAATCACTTGTACAATAGTTTTTTTTTTTATTTTCGTCAGTCCGGGTTCATTTCTGCCACCTATTAGACTCTCCTTTCATGAATTCGTAACCTTATTAAGCCCTGGTATAAATATTGAATTCGAGAATTGAACCAGGATGAGACACGCACGTAAATGGATGGAGTTGGTTGATAAAGGACAATTCCCTGGTTGGATGAAGAGGCGGGACGAGATCATAAAGGACGTGGAGACCAAAGACTGGATATTCAGGGAAGCGGTAAGCTATGGTAGAGAACGTGTGGTGCATTTTTGTCTGTGCAATTTTTAAGGTGATGACTTCTGAGATATATGCAAGCCTGGTACCTGATATTAGTCTGAGAAGATTTACACTTTTAATTATTATGATTAAAGCTGAGGTAACTTAAAGAAATGATTAAAAAAGATAGGAACTTTATATAGAAACATAGAAATAGGAGAAAATAAGATTTATGTATATAGTAAGTAGTAGTGGTTTTTCCGAAAAAAATACAACTTTAATGTCAAGTTAAATTGTAACTAATTATTAAGGTTCTTATCAAGTATTTAAAGTTAAACCCCTAAGAAAAACTTTGGCACTTGATTTGGTAAAAATATACACATAGACTTATAGAGCTATGCGCTCCTGGTACTCCATACTTTGTTTTTACAAAAGGCCGAAACTTTACTCGTATGTCCAGGAGATAGACGAGCTCCAGGATATTAGACTGATGCTGCTCCATCGTCTCCAAACGGAGACGAGGGTGCAGAAGACCGGGAGGGTCAGCTCCAAATTGGCCAAGCTCTGGGCGAACAAGAAGCAGGATATGGAGAGGAAGATCGAGGCATACGCAAAGTTAGGGACAGAGGTGACATTTTCTATGGATTTACTTAGTAAAGAAAAAGAAGATTTTATGTTTAAAAGTTACTTTACAAACTAAATGGCTCTGATTGAATTAGAAATCCTATATAAAATGAAGACAATGCTTTAAACTTCAATATCGAAAGGCAACCATTTACCATTTCATTCAAATTTGATGACCTTTATTTATTTAACTAATTTATTTCCTTTAATTGTGAGAATTATTCAAGGCGATGTTAAATTTAGCGTACACGATTTTTGCGATAATGGTTTTATATGTCCTATACAGTACAGGTTAATTTACATAGAGCGATAGGTAGACTTAAAGAGCGATGGATAATATGAGAAAGACATGAAGAATAATGATGATGAATGGAAGAGGAATACCTGTTGCGCCGTCCCCAGATAAGGGCTAGTGAAGGAAGAGGTTATATTCCATATATTTCACTAAACTTGCAACTATTTTTATCTATAGAACTGAGAAAGCTCTCCGCTCAACACGGTCGCGGTGGGAAGGTAGGGTGGGCGCAGGAGATACGCGCCGCCCGCGGTGGGGGATCGCCTACTGCGGCGGCGCGCGACCCGGCGTCGGGGCTATACGCGCCGCTGGCGAGGGACGGCTACCAGGCGCGCAGGAGGCACGCGGAGATATACTACGATCCGTCGTTGCTAGGTGAGTGGTTGACGTCTTGGCAGTTATAATGTCCTGGTACCTGCATTAGTTTATAGACCGTTATAATGTTTAATTTACTGTGTCTTTATAAATATAACAGTTCCAAAAAAGACATGGAATTTATGTAATGAAGCGGTATTGGCCCTGCTTTATAAGCCGGAGGCCGTAGGTTGAAAATATCTTAAGAAAGAATGCTGTATGCTGCGATAGTGTCGGCATATCGTTGCAACTGATTATTTAGATGTTTGACGTAAGCCATACTACATTCCGTATTATGCAAACCTGTTTTCTCATTAGAATAAGTTTGCTTAGTTTAAGTTTGTTTATTAGGTCGGTTATAATTTCTTGCTCTTTATTTTACATTATTTAAAAAGAAAGTTGCTTATTACGTAATAATGCATATTCAACTTCTTTGGCGATGTAAGAAATGCAGAATGAAGAAAAAATAAACCTACTTTGTGCAGAAGTTATTACAACAATAATATAAATGCACCAATAAGGTGACCACTAAGCTTCACGAAGCTTATTAGCTTCGCGGTAGCTGGTTTTGACGGGACAACGTCTCATATATCGGTTCAAGATAGGGAGCACTGTCGTGCACTGTGTCACAGCGCCGCTCACGTAACGCTCTCCATAAGCAACCATAAGAGAAATTGTGAGGCACGCGTCTGTCTTACTCGTGCGCAGTTGGCCTGCTTAAATTAAAGAGAGGCAAAGAAACAGGGGTTAATCCTTCTTCCTACTATACGAATGAATATTCACATTACAATCATTCTACCACTTAAATTGTCACGTATAACTTTCGCCCGTATTTTACAGGCAACCAACTGTTTTTTATATGAATAAAACTGCCTCCGTAGCCTAGTAGTATGGGCGTGTGCTTGAGATATCGGAGGTCGTGGGTTCGAATCCTGCGGGGACTCAACAAATTTTCATTGTTGTTTCCTAGTTGGTTAGGCAATTTGGGCCGATCACACATTGTCTGAAAACTAAGATGATCCATGGGTCGGATGGGCATGTAAAGTCGGTCCATCCACCAACCCGCATTGACCAGCGTGGTGGGGTACAGTCCAAAACCCCATAATGGATAGGGGTGTATTAGGGGAGGCCTAACTCCAGCAGTGGACTATTACAGGCTGATGATGATGATGATGATGAATAAAACTGCGTTTTAATAGACTACATACTTTAAAAATTCAAAGTCCTGGAAGACCACAAGAAGGCATCGGAGCCCCCTGCCTGGCTAACAAATTGCGCCCAGGACTTGAAGCGGACTTGTTCAGGACACTACTTGACCAGGGACACCAGTAGACTCTGCGAGCGGGAGACCAAGTGGAGCGAGCAGTTCCTGGAGAATCTACACAATGAACTTAAGAGTGAGTGATTTATACTAATATTATAAAGAGAGATTTGTATTGTAGATTTGTTTGTGATGAATAAAACTGATAATTCAGGGGCTGAGTTTTAACTGGTCCACACTGTTCGACGCAAAACTAAAGCACACGCCCATACCACTAGGATACGGAGGCACTTGACTTTGTTTTTATTGGCTTCTAAAGGTTTCTAAAGCTTCTTATGGGCAGGGCATGTTTTTTTTTTATGGCATACGCAGGCAGACGAGCAGTCGGGCCACCTGATGGGAAGTGATCACCGACACCAGTAGACATTAGCAATACCAGTGGTATCGCCAACGCGCTGCCTACGTGAGACATAGGGTGTTAAGTTTCGTTACCAGTAAATACGCTGGCTACGGTGCCCTTCAAACCGGAACACAGCAGTGTTTTCACACTACTGCTTCGCAGCAAAAATAGGCACCGCGGTGGTACCCACCCAGACGGTCTGCTGTAAACAGGGGACCTACCACCGGTAATGTCTTACTTTCGCTTGCTCGTTTAATTTCTTAACGTAATAAAAATGAACCAATGACTCGTGGCGGATAATAATACCTTTTTAGCCTCTCGGATAAACTAATTCTGACAATTTCACATGGTAAATCTAACCTTGAATCGAATCCACAAAACTTTTGTGATGTCTAGAAACCATCCGGTTGTATCTTGTGAAATAATATAGTTTTGTAAATTAGTATGATATTTTTGTAAATTGGAACTTTTTAGCACTAAAGCACATTTACTATGAGGAGACACTTGCATTCAAACGTGTGGTTTTTCAACAAGTACTACACTAGATCAAAAATTATATTGTATTGACGTTAACAAAGTTAACATAATTTTTTAATTGGCTTGAAACTAAGTTGTTTCCAACAGATTGGAACTTATCACCCTCTGGTGATTACAGTGCCAATAATGAAACGTTTTTTAGTTAAACTTTTAAGTCAGAAATTATTTTCCTTCGGGAAAACTCGGATCTCTATCGGAATACGATGTCGGGTGACATCGTATTGTCAACGAGTGATATTTTTACATTCATTAATATAGAACTTTATTGTTTATTATTAATTAAAATTACTTTTTACGGATTTTATCGCGTTTATTTTACATATTTAAATTCTCGACGTTTCGCGATATAGTCAAATGTCTAAATTATAATAATAATAAAAATTCTGGGTGAAATACTCAACGTCATCGAGTCCCAAACTTAGCAAAGCTTGTACTATGCAAAGGACTGACAAACACATACACATTACTTTTCTTTTGTAAATATGCATTTAGCATATTATATAGATACAAACTCCCAGACACGAGAAAAACACTATATTCATCACACAATATTTTTCCCGTGGTGGGAATCGAACCCACACCCTTTGGCGCCGCAGTCAGGGTCGTTAACCACTACACCTAGCGGGTCATCGTAATAATAATAAATGATGTCGTTGCATAATATAGAGATGTAAAGCCACTAAAGCTATTTAAGAGAGCACGATAAATACGAACTTTTCCGAAAAATTACAAAGGAAAATCTTTTTTCACTATATCTGTAACGTTCAGAGGCGCGCCTTGGCGCTTCAGCCATGACCGCTGGCCCCTTAAGGGTGCTGAAGCCTCGCAAAAAGGCAGACACCCCCCGACCTCCCACCCCCGAGGTCGAGGGTGTGGATGATGAGGAGGAGGGCAACCACCAGGCGGCGCTGATGCTGCAGAGGATCGTGCGAGGACGTGCCGTCCAGAACTTGGTAAGTACTCTTTTAATACTTTCTATTGCTTATGCGCAAACGTACATGGGGTATAATTTTAAATAATTTTTAAAGTAATGAAACCCAGTGAAGTACGTAAATCTGTATTATTTATTATGGTTCTGTTTTGATTTGGACAAATCGTTTTTCGTTGTAAAACGAGTTGACGTCACAAAAATATTTAGTTCCTTATGATGTTTTTATAATTGCCTACAAAAATAATAGATGTCAGCGACGCCCATAGACATTGGCAATACCAGGGGTATTACTAAAGCGCTGCCTACCATGAGACATGTTAAGTCTCGCTTACCCAGTAAATGCGCTGGTCACGATGCCCTTCAAACCGGAACATGGTAGTGTTGACCCACTACTGATTTCCGACAGAAATAGGCACCGCGATGGTACTAGCACTTGTGGTATTACTAACAACTCTACCTTTACAATTAAATGCTAGAAGTTGCCCGTGACGTAGCGTTATTGAGCGTTATTTCACGTCATCAGTTACAATAACTGGTTGCGCGATATGAAACCAATAACCGTTTCGTGTCAAATTAAAAATAGTTATTTTCGTACACACGTTATTCGGGCGAACTCGGTCGTCGTCGTCGTCTTCGTTCGTGAATTGAGTGAGCGTAAAGCGCTATATTTCTTTCCTATCTTGCCCACCGACGGGCCGAGCGAGAGAGAGGTATGACTATTAAACATTGATACCATATTCGTGTGACCCCAGTTGGTTGGTTGAATTTGAATCAAAAGTAAAGTAAAACAAAATAAAGTTTTTATTTAAATAGCTGAACAAACAAAGTAGCTGAGCGGTTATAATAAAATCGTTCAAAAGTGTAAACACAACAAAAGTGTAAATAAACAGTAAACATTAATCATCATCATTGTAACAATAAAATTAAGTTTCAAGTACGCCAGTAGTAATAATATAATTCAAATCATAGTTTCGTAGTAAACACCAATCAAGCAATAAAACATTTTATAATTGTAAACCGGAGTAAAGTATGCAGGAAAGTTAATTTATTGATTTAACCATTCGGCATCACAAAACCGTTATTTTCGTTTCGTATGGAACGGTATAGTTGAGAAACTTACGTATGCACAGTAGCTGGATGGTAATAGCTTGTTATAAAAATAACTACTTTTATAACAAGCTATTACCATCCACGTAACTGGTTTCGTTTTGTTTCTTAAAAGTGACGTAACGACCTACGTCTACCCGCGACATAGCCCGCGAAATGAAAAAAAATCAGATATATTTATTTTTACTTAAAATGTTAGCTTTAGTTAGTCCCACTTACATAAGCCAACATTTAGTGAAAACCCCTTCAAAAACCCCCTAAGTAACGATATCACAAAGTTGTTTCCCCTATTGAAGAAGGCGTGCACTAGGGGAGGCCCATGTCCAGCGGTGGACTGACAGGCTGATGATGATGATAATAATAGACTTCGAAGTCCGTCCTCGGCTCTGCTCATAAAATTTTTATATTTATCTCGTGGGATTCTTTTTCATTTAAGGATCATTTTCTGGCGGTGAAAGAATATTTCAAATATGTTACTTAGCTTACAGCCTATTCGAAACAAAAAAAAGTAACTAATAATCTTTTTTCTTTATAATATCGGCATAGCTATACATTAATAAATGACAAACTAGATGTTCGAGGGTAGAACGCGAGCAGCCGAGCTGACAGAAGAGTTGAAGACCACCCACGGACTTCAGAAGGAGGACAAGCTCAGGATAGCCAGAGAGGAGACAAGGGCGAGGGAGCATATCGCTGCCAGAACAGAAGCAGAGCAGAAGGTAAGTTCTGTATTTTTATACATAGCATATATCTTCATATAATTTATTGATATCCGCAAAATGCCTCCGTAGCCTAAGTAGTATGACCTTGTGCTTTAGAAACTTTTAGGTCTGTCAAATCCTGCGGGGATTAACTGCTTTTCTAAGTTGTTTCCTAGTTGGTTAGTGCAATTTTAGCCAATCACCCAACCGTAACCCTATAAAGAAGCCATTGAGTAGAGGAAGACCTAGAAGACAACTTCTGGGGCCTGGCGGGCCTATGGGGCCAATATCCTTGCTTTATAGACCGGAGATCGCGGGTTGGAATCCCGCGGGGAATAAATATTGAAAATGTTTGAACTTTTTAATAAATATCTGATATGACTGTTCGTCGTTTTCTGATTGGTCAGAACAAAATGGGCCGATCACCCAATGCGTCGGATGGGCATGAAAAATCGGTCCACCGCCACCCGCATTGGACCAGCGTGGTGGGATATGGTCCAACCCTATTGGAGAAGAAGCCTATGTCCAGCTGGTGGACTAACACAGGCTGATGATGATGATGTTGATCTACAATACTCGTAATATCTCCAGATCAGTTGGCTGATCTCTATATAGATTGGAATTTGATTTTTTCAAATTTAAAAACATAATCCGCAGCCTTCGTTTGATTGCAAATTACAATTATTTACTAGACCTAAAGTAAATACAGGCGTCGGACGGGCATGTAAAAAGTCGGTCCACCCACCAATCCGCATTGGACCAGCGTGGTGGGATATAGTCCAAAACCCCCGAATAGATAGGGAGTGTTAGGGGAGGCCTATGTCCAGCAGTGGACTATCATAGGCTGAAGATGATGATGATGATGATGAAAGTAAATAAGGGATTTACGTTTTGTGAATGATTGTTGTGAACCGTTACCGGTTTTATCACCAGGATGAGGCGATATCAGCTCTAGTGGACGAGCTCTGCGGTGGAGCGGTCTCAGCGGCGCTGGACTTTCTGGAGAAGGAGCTGCGCCGCCTCAAGATGGAGAGGCGACAGCACGCGTTCATACTGATCGCTTGTGAGTGACAATATTAATAACCTGGAGCAAACGAGTGTAGAATTAGCGTTGTTTGTTGAAATTATTAGAAATGTTAGGTTTTGGGATGATCAATTTTGGTGTTTTTTCAATTTTATGCACAACTAGCAAACCCCGCAACGCCCCTTGTGGGTAGAATTTCGTAAAATCCGTTCTTAGCCGATCTCTACTCGGCGAAAGGGATATTCCTACTAAATTTCAAGTCACTACGCCTTATGGTTCCAGAGATGTCGTAATGAGTCATTATATATGTGGGAATGTCTTTATATATATATATAAAGATGTACTTCTTTAGATTTTTAAACCACGCCTGCTTTTGGTTCGTATTGGAGTTTTCACCTCAACCGCATTGGACCAGCGTGTTGGGATACGGTCCAAAACCCCCTAATGGATAGGGGTGTATTAGGGGAGGCCTATGTCCAGCGGTGGACTATAACAGGCTGATGATGATTGAGTTTATGTTTTTATCTATTTCTAATTGTTGTATGGATCTAAGGCGCTTTTGTTAACAATTTACCTAAACAGTTGTAACGTTCCTTTTAAATGCTTTTCAATAAACAATGCCACTGTTTCACAATTTGTTCACAAATATATAAACTACTGTTAATAATATTTATTGAATTTTTAATATAGAATTTGCTAAAAGACCTCATTCATTCATCATCAGCCTGTGATAGTCCACTGCTGGACATAGGCCTCCCTAATACACCTCTATCCATTAGAGAGTTTTAGACCTGATCCCACCACGCTGGTCCAATGCGGTTGGTGGTGGACTGACTTTACATGCCCATCCGACGCATGGATCATCTTACTTTTCAGACAATTGGGTGATCGGCCCAAATTGCCCTAACCAACTAGGAAACAACAATGAAACTTTGTTGAGTCCCCGCAGGATTCGAACCCACGACCTCCGGTTTCTAAGCCCATACCACTAGGCCTCGGAGGCAGTTTAAAACCTCAACAATACATTTTATTTTTTATCATTTAATTCAGTAAGAGAGAAGGCGATGCGCGAAGCCGCCTGAAGCCGGAAGAAGACAGAAGGAGGAGCACAGGAGGAGAGAGCACGACGAAATGTTCAAACAGGTCTGTGTAAATATTAGGGTGCTTTAAAAAAAATGTAATTTCTCTTATTCCTTATAGTCTAGTCTAATCTCCACTCTTTTTTCTTTTACATAACAAGTTTCTTAAGTCATCGTGGGGTCTGTTTCTGATCCATGCAGATTTAAAAATGAATGTGTGTCCGCTTGTAACTTGATTAAATTACAATATATAATCGATACTTTTAACGTATTTGAAAAAAAAAATTGTTTGTCTGTCTGTTTATTGACGGTACTATCTTCAAAGATAACTGGGAGTAACTTTGGCTACTAAGTTTTGGAATATACTAATCGATTTTTTTTGTATGTCACTACGGTGACAAAGTCGCGGGCAAAATTGATAAAATAAATATTTCTGGACCACCAACACCCATATAGTCCCAAACCAAGCAAAGCTTGTACTGTGGACACTAGATGGCTGACATGTACATCAAGTTACTTTTCTTTTATATATAAATGCATATTATATAGCCTCCATAGCGTAGTGGTAAGGGTGTGTGCTTTAAAAACCGGAGGCGCGGTTGGAATCCTGCGCGGACTCAATATATTTCCATTGTTGTTTCCTAGTTGGATAGGGCAATGTGAGCCGATCGCCCAATTGTCTGAAAAGTAAGATGATCCATACGTCAGATGGGCATGAAAAGTCGGTCTTGCGTCTTATCTCTCTCCGGACGTGTCGGTTATCCGTCCCATCGGGCTTTGAGAGAATAAAGGAACGGGGAGTGCGCATGTGTTTGCGCGTACACTTGTGCACTATATCTCCTGCATAATTGGCTGATCTCTAATATAGATCGGCCGCCGTAATCATAATCAAATGGAGAACATTATCTATATAATAATAATATTAGAATGACGCATGCATCATCTTGTTTCGATCCTTAAAAGCGATTCTTAAAAAGATGTACAGGTTTTATATCGGAACCTGAAATAAATTAATATTACATATTCGCTTGTATTTTCGTATCAGATCTTGGGTGTAACTCAAGCGACAGTGGACGTCTATCTCAAAGAAATAGTACAAGAAGGGGTTGAACTTGCAGCGGAAGAGGAAGCGGTCAAGATGGCGCAGACAAAGGCTGACAAAATGGACGAAGTCATGAGAGAAGATGGTTCTCTGTGAGTCGTTTTAAAAATATTGAGACAGGTTCTTCAATATAATGTTCACCTAGTCGATATTAGAGATCGGCCAACTGCGTGGGAGATATTATAGTGCAAAGTGTACGCGCAAATACAGGTGCACTCCATCAATAGTATAATCCGATGGGCCTTATACATTTTTAAAGCCATACTTACATTGTCTTTGTTACATAAATAAGCACTTCAATTCACAGCATAATAATATGATCTACATCAGAGATCAGCCAACTCAGCGGAGATATTATACTGCACTTGAGTACGCGCCATCACGGGTGCTTCTTTTCCTTCACTCTCAGTCCGTGGGACGGATAACCGACACGACCGGAGAGAGGACAAGGCACTGGACCGACTTTGTACAAGCCCATCAAATGCATCTTTAATATGGTCTTCGCTTAATGCAACCTTAGAAATAGCAAAAGGACCTTTTCGGTACGGGTTCCGTTACAATGCTGCGAATTTGCAATGGTATTTTATCAGCCTGTGTTAGTCCACTGCTGGACATGGGCCTCCCAAAATGCACGCCTTCTCCTTGAGGGGGTTCTGGTCCGTATCCCACCACGCTGGTTCAATGCGGGTTGGTGGTTTCCAATTGTATTCATGATAATTTCAATAATATCCAATACTATTTTGAAGGCTCGTCTAATTTGATAGAGCTTAAAGGCTTAGATTATTTCTTCTCTAAGAAACTGGCAGTAAGGTCTATTTTACTCTAGTACAGAATATCCTGTAGTCAAAGTCAAATATCTTTTCTCGATATGGAAGTATAACACTTTCTTATTGATTGTCAAATAAACTTTCACCGTTTTGGAAATGGAAGCCTCTGTCCCGAGAAAAACCGGCGTAACAAACTCAGCAGAATTTGTTTTTATTTCCTTTTTTCAGTAAGTTTTACAAAATTTATACATAGACAATAATATTTTAACGGATCTGAAACAGCCTGGAGTGAACAGTTCATTACCAGGGTGTGTTATCTATCAAGTAGTCATTACAGCAATAATATCCTTTAACACAAAAACGTTCCTTTACTACTTTTTTAAATTTATTTACAGATAATAGCTGAACGTTTTTTAGGCTCTTGTTTTAGAAGAGTATACATTGCCCTATGAAAGTTTTCATTATTCTTCGGAGTCTTGTTTTTAGATATAATATAAATATGAGTATTCCTACTATTTTTTTAATTTTATATATTAGTAATATTAAAAACCGCCTCCGTGGCCTAGCGGTATCGGTCCTTGCTCTATAAAGCGGAGGTCGTGAGTTCGAATCCCGCGGGGAAACACCTTTGTGTTATCGTTGTCTTCTGGTTGGTTAGTGCAATTTAGACCGATCACCCAACTGTCTGAAAAGTAAGATGATCCATGCCGCGGATGAGCATGTAAAAAATCGGTCTACCCCACCAACCCGCATTGGACCAGCATGGTGGGATACGGTCCAAATAACTCCCTAATTGATAGAGGTGTATTGGGGGAGGCCTATGTCCAGCATTGGACTAACACAGGCTGATGATGAATATTAAAAATATTATTATAAATAATACTACTATATAAAATAAATACTAGAAGTAAGCATATTTTTATTCACAAATCTGCTTATTCGTACTATTTATATTCTTTGTTATACGTAATCAATACCGAGTTCTGAGCAAAAAAACTCCCGCATTGAAGTATGACCTCTTTCCCACATGAAACAGGTCAACGGCGGAACAGAACGAGCTGGTGGCGGAGCTGGTGCACCAGTTCCTCCTGCCGGAGGCTCACAAGGAGGCGTCGAGGCACAGGATCGGTGCACTCCAGGGTGGCAGGATGGACGCGGCTAGAAGGGCAATATTTGGGTTGATCGACGAGGCGTGGTTCAGAGAAGGTATGTCATACATGGGTCAGATCACGTCAAGGGGACCCCAGAGTACACTTTCTAAAGTAGCTGTTAAATTAGTATATTAAAAAATATAAATTAAATATATAATATAAATTGTTAAATAATAATAATTATTATTATTATACATCAGCGTGTGTGTTTGTATTTTATCTAAAATCTATACAATTAAATCTATTGAATCAAATTAATGATGAATCTTTGTCGGTTTGATAAAATTAGTAACATTTTGTAGCACTTTTTGTATACGCATTTTTTGATAAAAGTTGTTTAAGCCATCTATTAAATTGTTAACGTTTTATACTTAGTGTATGTTCATATGTTTTATTTATGTAACTAGATGATTTTTTAAAATTGAAATAACGCATAATATGATAAATAGCGAATATAACTTTTCATAATTAATCATTAAGCTTCATAGTTACAAATTCAGTAGACAGTAAAATTATGTTTCTAGAATTGGCATTGTTAAAAATACGAATATTTGAAGTGAAACAATACGGAAAAGTTATTGGATCATTTTATCTTACGACCATTTTCCGTTAGGCCATATTTTACTTATCCTACAGTGATTCGAGATACCATCCATGATGTACTTATTTATTACGACATCAATGATATATTCATTACAATTAATAAAATCAATAATAACTTTGTAGTAAATGTACAAATGAAATAATTGTAGAATTTGTATTTATGTATGATAATAAAAAGCACTTTTTTAAACTTTATCCAATTTACTTATTTAACCAACTTAGAGTTGCATATAGTAATCATTTTCAAAAATAACGTCATAAAGAGTTTACTCTAACGAGTGTACGCTGTAACGACACATTTTATATGATGACATTGTATATACAACCATACATATAATAATATCTCTTGTTTTTGTTAAAACAATTTATTGTTTGTTTGTCTGTTTGTTAGCTAATCTTAGATTAATGGTCCTATTTAACGTGACTCATATTGGAAGTGTTATGTAACTCAGACTTGCTTAGCTTCACTTATTTTAATCTAATGTTTTTGTCAATATAATAATATGAGACGCCTGCTTCACTTCTACGAAGTTACTGCTAGATAATACGTACTTTAATACTAAGCATGTGTTATCATATAAACCTCCTTTCAACCTTACCTGTTAGATAAAACCGTTCGAATCGTTGCGTGTTTGAAAGATTTAAGCATATCTTAGGGATATAGGGCTAGAAAGGACTTTTTATACTATGATATGTACGTATCGAACTTTGGAAGTAGCTTGGAAGAAAAACGAATAAGTGTCATTTCATCACTGAGATGAATAAATCAACAAGAATTGGTATTCAAACACTGTGTGTTCCGGTTTGAAGGGAACCGTTGCATCATAATTAGTGGGTAAAAAAGACATTACATCTTATGTCCCAGAGTAGCAAGCGCATTTGGAGATACGCTTCTTTCTATGAACTCGTATCACTTACCACCAGGTGATCGTTATTCTCTTGCGCCTTGAAGTAATTAAAAGATATTAATCACTAGTACAGTTACTTGATAGAGACTGTTCAAGTAATCAATTTGTTAATTAATTTATTGTATAAAAGCTAGTTACTTTAGCCCGCGACTTTAAAATAAACTATATTTTTGGCAAAAAATATTAATTATCCTTCAGTAAAAGTTCCAGTAAAATCAGACCAGACATTGAAAGCAGATATTATTTTCCTAAAAACGATTGTTATTATTTAAAATCTGCTTATTTAATGATACAAACACTTCATTATTTATCGATTTGTATGGATTTCGAACATTTCAGCGTCGTGTAGTATATGCGGAGGTCCCGTAGTCGGGGGATGCCACTGCAGCTCGTGTCCCATTGTCATACAGCCTCAGGAGACGACGGCCAGGGACGACCCTCGTTGGAAACATACTAGGAGTGAATATACGTTTATTTTGCGTTTAACGGTTGTAAATTATAAACCGCATAAGTCCATTTATTTTGGTTTAGACACAACAAGCAAGAAAATATCTCAAATTTAAATAGCGAAAGCCTAGTGGTATAGGCATGTGCCTTAGAAACTGGAGGTCGTGGGTTCGAATCCCGCGGGGACTCAACAAATTTTCATTGTTGTTTCCTAGTTGGTTAGGGCAATTTGGGCCGATCACCCAATTGTCTGAAAAGTAAGATGATCCATGCGTCGGATGGGCATGTAAAACCACCCGCCCACCAACCCGCATTGGACCAGCGTGGTGGGATACGGTCCAAAGTCCCCTAATGGATGGAGGTGTATTAGGGGAGGCCTATGTCCAGCGGTGGACTATCACAGGCTGATGATGAAAGCAAAAAAATGTGTAAAGGAATTGGCGCAGCCTTACAGACAAACATTTTATAACTTATAACTAACAAATATTATTGCCGCAATTTATTTATCATAAAATTGTCGGGTATAGTGTCATTTGTGGAATGAAATGGTTTATCGTACAGATTATTTAATAATCGTGGCAGGTGACACCAACAGCATATCGACGGAAAAACGGTCGTAACTGACAAAAATGATATTGTCCGCCGGATACGAGAAATAACTCAATAAATAAATGTTTTGATAATAATCAAAATGATTTTCATCATCATCCAACCGACTTCCCAAAAGAAGGAGGTTTATATAAGTTACCTCGTTGCTCCGCTCCCGGTACTCGGATTCGGTTCGTTCTTGTTTTAAATAATGGGTATTAGCTGTCATTTGTTTCCATATTTTTAAAATTAATTTTGTAGTAAATAGTTTAATTGTTATATTAAGAAAATGTCGGTGTCAAAAATAACAACCTTTGATTCAATGTACTTATTAAATGGTGTATCTTAATGTCCGCGATATATCTATGTTTTAAGAATAAACCACAATAGTTATATGAATATAAAACATTGTTGAAAATTGCAGCAGAAGGCATATTCAAACCTCATTTACGGTGATTTGGTTTAAGTTTATCTAAAAGTTAACGTTCATTCATCATCATTCATCATCAGCCTTTGATAGTCCACTGCTGGACATAGGCCTCCCCTAATACACCCCTATCCATAAGGGGTTTTGGACCGTATTCTACCACGCTGGTTGGTGGGTGGACCGACTTTTTACATGCCCATCCGACGCATGGATCATCTTTCTTTAAGACAATTGGGATCGGCCATATTGCCTAACCAACTAGGAAACAACAATGAAAATTTGTTGAGTCCCCGCAGGATTCGAACCCACGACCTCCGGTTTCTAAAGCAAACGCCTATGCCACTAGGCTACGAAGGCAGTCGGAAAGTTAAGGTATTTAACAAAATTCTTCATTCTATATGCATAAAACGTGTCATATATGACATCTTGATTATATTAATACTTCAGAGGAAATTAGAGATTTAAAATGCAGTGGCGGAAATCGCGGTGTAGTTGTTGCAAAGGACACATTGTCACTGGCTTATATTGCGCATATTAACTGCCTCGGTAGCCTAGTGACAAGAGCGTGTGCTTTATAAACCGGAGGTCATGGGTTCGAGTCCTGCGGGGACTCGAAAAATTTTCATTGTTGTTTCCTAGTTGGTTAGGGAAACCTGGGCTGATCACCCAATGGTCTGAAAAAGTAAGATGATCCATGCGTCGGATTGACATGTAAAAAGTCGGACCCATCGTGCGGCTTGTACGTGTCTTCTCACTCACTATAATATCTCCAGCGCAGTTGGCTGATCTCTAATATTAATCGTATTCGACTGAAGAACATTATTATTATTATATTGCGCAAAATGGTTATATACAGTTTAAAGTCGCTTATATATTTTTTTTAAAATTTAACTGGTTTTTTTTCGTGTTAAAGGTCGTCCGGAGGTAATACGATCGGGAAGCGAGAGATTCCCGTTGGAGCATGAAATACGATACAGGCTGAATGATATTGTACATGATGGTGAGTATTTTAATTATTAATAAGGTATTCTATTAAATAGTTTTAATTATTATTATGATATTAACAGTGATTTTAATGTATTACCTACTGATTCACCTTTGACTTTCTCTAACAGTTTTTACTAACGGCGATTATCATACAGTCTTTAGTAAATGGTACTTTCTTGATTAAACTATATGTCGCTACTTATACTATAGTTTGACGTGACAACGTCTTATAAATTGGTTCAAGTTACGGAGGCGCTCTCGTGCACTGTGTCACAGCGCTCCTCACGTAACGCTCTCCGTAAGCAACCATAAGTGTAAGCGAGAGGACCCGTCTGTCTTACTCGTGCGCAGTTGGCCTGCTTGAGTAAAAGTGAGACAGAGAGAAAGAATAAAGCAGTTTACGTATAACTTTCACCCGTATACCGATTTTAAGGGCAACCAATTTTTTAAGCAGTGCCTAACGTACAGTTATTAAGATGGCAGGTCCTTTCTTTTTTTTTTCTTATTCTCTGACATGTCGGATCAAGGACCTTGTTAGCTCTTTTAGTGTTTTGGTACTTGTTCTTTTGTACTTATTCTTTTATTTATTATACATTTACTTTCATTTTCATCTTTCTTTATCTTTCCATTTTTGTGTCTTAGCTTATTTATCTTATGTTTATCTTATTTTACATTTTTACTTAATTGTGTTTATATTCTATTTATCTTAATTTATCATTCTTATTTGCTAATATTAATCTTACGTTACGTTTTTATCTACTTGTATTAATTTTCTTATCTTAACTTACATATTTACTAACTTATATTTATCGTTCTCCTTATCTTAATTTATATGTTTATTTACTTATATATATCTTTTCTTTATCTTAATTTACGTTTTAATATAATTGTACCATTACTGCATCTACTTTACTAACTAAGTTCTACACCGGTGCATGTTCACCCTATTTATATTTACTAATTACTGCTTATTTCTATTTTCTTAATACTTACATTATTATTTTACACTTTTTGCCTTTCGCTCTTATAATTAAATATCGAAGGCATATATTCTTATGATATATGTTCATATTTATTTAGTGCTGTTCTTTTGTTTGCATGTTTGACTACCCTATTGCAAAAATCTGTGAAGGCTTTTTATTGTTGTGCATTATTGATGGTATATTGTTGCTGTAATGTCTGTACCAACTTTTACAGGGGACCGTCTGGAGTAACACCACCGCGGTGCCTATTTCTGCCGCAAAGCATTAGTGTGAAGACACTATCGTGTTCCGGTATGAAGGGCACCTTCACCAGTATATTTACTGGGTAAACGTGGCGTAACACCCTATGTCCCACGGTAGAGAGCGGACTGGTGTGATACCACTGGTGATTGCCGATGTCCATGGGCGTCGGTGACCACTTGCCATCAAGTGGGCCGGCTGTTCGAAAAAAGTATTTCGCTATATTTTGTCGTGAAATGATAAGTCGCTTATTACTCAACGATTTTGTATTTTTTTTCGAGCGATTAATGATTTCGTCAATTTGGAGCTTGTTTGACAGTTTTGTTGTTCGTTCATGTCGAACATTGTTTAATTTATAGTTAATTGTTGATCACTTTAGCTGTGACCAAGTCGCGACATAGGAGGAAGGAAACGCAACACCTTACTTTAGATCTGAAGGAAGAGATATATGAGAGGTACGAGACATTGATCGAGGCGCAACACGATGTATGCGAAGGTAATGATGTATTGCAATGTATTAATATATTATAACGATTATTTCAATATAAGGTTTTAAAAAAATACAGTAAATTGTTTAAAATATAGATATATATTACATATGGCAACTCCTTCAATATAGTCAATCTGGATTTGTAATGAGTTTCTTTTTGTTTATTATTTTAATTAATTCTCAGTTTTAAATGACGGTGGTACGTACTCTGTTTACAGTGGAGACCGTCTGGTGGGTACACACGCGGTGCTAATTTTATGCCGCGAAGAAGTAGCTTGAAAACACTACTGTGTTCCGGTTTGAAGGGCACCGTACCCAGCGTATTTACTGGGTAAACGAGACTTAACACTCTATGTCTCTCACGGTAGGCAGCGCGCTTGGCGATACCACTGGTATTGCTACACGTGTGAGCGTGGTGATCACTTCCCATCAGGTGGCCCTGACTGCTCGTCTCGCTCGCGATGCCATAAAAATAACTGGACCTTGTTCATTTATGACGCCTTTTACATATAGCGGAGTCTAATCGAAAACCTTTACGTTGGCGAAATGTATAAGGAAGCGCCATTAAGCCAAAGAACAGAACTGAAGTATGTTTTTAATTAACCCAGGATTAAAAATTCCCTAAATTTTATTTTAAAACGAAAAATTCCTTCCCTAAAAGTCCCTAAATTTTTTAATAAAATGATTTATTCAATAGATATTCCATTGAATATTAACAAACGAAGAATATTACCTAACGAAGTGAAAATGTCATTTCACTTCGTTTGGTAATATAATGGTCCGACCAATGAATAGTGGCCTCTCCTCTAGGACTAAAAGCAATTTCTAATTGGTTTGCTATATTCAGTGGTAATGTTAAATGTTATTACTTAATTCCTGGACAGCAATTGATGCGGCTTTAGGGGTTACAACTGGTTTGAAGAAACCTGAATACCACTACTTCATGAGCAGAAAAATTGAAGACGCGCTCGATCGTACAGAACCGTATCCATCGAAACCATGTAAGTGGCAATTTTACTATCATCATCAGCCTGTGATAGTCCACTGCTGGACATAGGCCTCCCTATCCAATAGAGGGTTTTGGACCGTATCCCACCACGCTGGTCCCATGCAGGTTGGTCGGTGGACCTGCTTTTATCTTACCCTCCCGAAGCATGGATGACAATTGAGTGATCGCCATAAATTGCCCTAACCAACTAGGGAACAACAACGAAAATTTGTTGAGTCTCCAGGGGATTCGAACCCACGTCCTCCGGTTTCTAAAGCACACGCCCTTACCACTAGGCTACGGAGGCATTATAATAAATAATAATCAACATAATACCAAAGTCAATGAAGAGTCGAAATAGACGCATCGATATTAACCTATAGCCAGTAAGACGTATACTTGTGACGTGACTTACACTTTACAGGGGACCGTATCAGCGGTATTACCGCGTTGCCTATTTCTGCCGCAAAGCAGTAGTGTGAAAACTCTACTGTGTTCCGGTTTGAAGGGCACCGCAGCCAGCGTATTTACTGGGTAAACGAGACTTGACATCCGATGTCTCACGGTAGGCAGCGCGTTGGTGATACCATTGATATTGCCTTAAGATGGGCCGACTGCTCGACTACCCACGTAGCCATTATAAACATGATCCTTTCGCCTCTGCTAAAGAAATTGCTATTCAAAGTCAAAGTCAAAGTCAAATATCTTTATTCAATATGGAAGCATTATACTTTCTTATTGATTGTCAAATAATCTACCACCGGTTCAGAAATGGAAGCCTCTGACCTGAGAAGAACCGGCGTAAGAAATACAGCGGGTTATTCCAAAATATACATACCATATTACTCAAGAAATGGTTAAAATATCTTTATTCAATATATAGAGATTTACTCACTTAATGGTTGTCAAAAATCTACGACCGGTTCGGGAAAGGACGCCTCCGAGAAGAACCGGCGAAAGAAACTCAGCGGGACTTTATAACATACATCGTAATAAAATCAAGTTGTTTTGAAAGATCACTCTGAACTACCTTCGGAGGTGAGACGACGTCAGGAGATGAAAGAAGATGATACATGTCTATGCGATGAAGATGCTGTGACTGTGGATCCTCCCGTTAAAGGTTATCCGTTGATATGCTCTCCTGGTAGTTAGAAGTCTAAATGTATGTGTTTTAAAATGTATAAACTATACTTCATTCAATATTTTACGTTAAAATTAGTACTAATATCAAGTATTTATTTGTTTATTCACACCGCCTTAATGGCCTAGCATTAACGGCACTTGCTTTATAAACCGGAGGTGGTGGGTTCGAATCCCGCAATCGGAGACAACCGTGCGTTGTCGTTGTTCTCTGGTTGGTTAGGACCATTTGGACCGATGACCCAATTGTCTGAAGAATAAGATGATCGTTGGATAGGCATTTGAAAATTCGGTCACGGTTGTAAAGTAAATTTGGCAGTTGTTGGAAGTCAGTGACTTCAAATTTTTTACCAACTCATTCATCCTTATAATTCAGTTTACGCTTTTGGGTTGTGGAGTTCAGATACCTGTCGCTCTGCGTAAAAACTATTATTTACATCTGGATGGATGAAAAGCTCATCCTTTGATAGTTGGGGAAAATGGCTACGTGAAAGAAAAAAAAATTTATTTATTTACACTTTTATATACACAAATAAATGTTATAAAGGTGGACTTAACGCCAATCCAATTGTCTCCCAGTCAACCTTTGGATCGTTTGGAGAATATATGGTTTTAAAAAGTTATAGACATTTAAGGTCGTACATACAAATGTCAGATATACCCGTAAAATAATATAAAATATAAATTATCATCATCATCAGTCTGTGTTACTCCACTGCTGGACATAGGCCCCCCTTATGTACGCCTTCTCCATAAGGGGGTTTGGTTCGTATCCCACCACGCTGGTCCAATGTGGGTTAGTGGGTGAAAAATATATTATTTAGATTTATTAATACCAGGGTAATATAAAAAGAGCACAATGCATTTTTTCGAGCAATGACTTAAAAAGATATCGAATTTTGAAACAACCAGGATAACGATACATAATACAGGTGTCATTGTCTGCCTGTTAACTTTGCGTTTGAACTCGCTACGAGTTTTATTACGCATTATGTTACCCTGTTATGTTATGGTATCATCTAAATAATAATATATTTTTAAGCCATTGCATTGCTCAAAAACTTGCGATTTGTTTATATTACCCTGGTATTAATGATACGAAAATTTGTAATTTTCTTATGAAATAGTTTAAAATTTTTGCTTGGTTTCATTTCATCCGGGTATATATGAGTTTTAGCTTTCCAAGATTCTATTGAAAGCTGAAAAAGAAGGAATTAAACCTATAAAGCGTTTCGAACGTCTGTACGCTAATGTCAATAAGCCGCTATCCATAAATTACGTACCATTAGTTTCGTGATTTTGCGACCTGGACGCCGTCCCCGTTCTCCCTAATGTGTGACCCCCCCCCCCGGTCATTGTGACCTCCCCCCACCCCTCTCTATGGTGTCGTCACATATTTTACAATTTCACCTTGGAAATTGTTGAATTCAAACAGCAGGTCCGTATTTTGATTGGGAAAATGTGACGATTTCTTTGAGATGTATAGATGTATTGAGAGAACGCTTTCCTTTGCGATTCCTCCTTAAAGTTATCGTGCTCTCTCAACTAGCTTCAGTACCTATACTTCTCTTAATCATACAATGACGTTATTCATTTTCACATTTGACACTGAACAATAAGGTTTAATCATAATGGATATAGCTGCCTCGTAGCCTAGTGGTATAGGCGTGAGCTTTAGAAACCGGAGGTCGTCGGGTCGAATCTTGCGAGGACTCAACAATTTTTCATTGTTGTTTTAGTTGGTTAGGGCAATATAGGCTGATCATCCAATTGTCTGAAAAGTAAGATGATCCATGCGTCGGATGGGCAAGCAAAAGTCGGTCCGCCTACCAACCCGCATCTGGACCAGCGTGGTGGGTACGGTCCAAAAACCCTAATGGATATGGGTGTATTAGGGAGGCCTATGTCCAGCAGTGGACAGTGGACAGGCTGATGATTAATAATGGATATGAAAATGTCACTCGATTATACGATCATCAATTGACAGTTCGGGTGTCACCGTATTCCGGTAAAGATCCGAGTTTCCCCGGAGGAAAACAATTTGTCACTACAAATATATTTCAGATGAGGCCGTATCGAATCTTTTGCCGTCGCAACTTCGCGCTCTGGAGGAGGCAAAAAAGTGCAAATGCGACCAGAAACAGAAACCCGAAGGCGATGGTGAGAGACGTCATAATTTGATTAATTTTTAAATATTTAAATGACCACCATTGCACACACATAAGTATCTGTAAAGCGTGAGCTGAGTGAGTATTAGCAACCAGTTCCATCCCCTTTAAGTTACAACGCTGCCTGTGAGCAAAAATCGTTTTAAAATAACTAACAGCGGCATAAAAGGTATATTTAATAAAATTAAATATATTGTAATGTAAAAAAAATATAGTAACCAATTATATTGTAAATAGTCTATAGAAAAAAATATAACTGTTGTGTCTGTTCGTAACATCCAAATAACCGTTTTTAAATGATTACATTGTCATATTTGGGATGCATAAAATAAAAGTTTTACAAATTTTTCCAATTTTCCGATTCTTTGGGACTTTGGAAGGGCTAATGTAAATGAAAATTTGGGGTCTTTTCTCAGAAAAAAACTAAAAGAATGGGTTTTTTTTAATATATACGCGGACAAAGTCGTGCGCAACGGTAAGTTTAATTTAAATTTCTTGTATCAAATAATCACTTTGATTCAGTTGTCATGTCGTTTTAAATAAGAACGCGTGGGGTATATTTTGTTTTATTTTAATTTAAGCAATATTTTTTTGAAGCTTTCCGATGTAGAACAAGGAATAGAAGAAATGTCCCTAAAATAGGGGCAGGTTGTGGCATTCGTTTGTTTTGTTTTCTTAAATTTGCAATGTTTTTATCAATAAATTTTTAATTATGATATTTCTTTAGTTTTTGATTTGAAACTTAAATAAATATATCAAACAGTTGCCCCACTCCCAACTCATCCTGTATAACATACCTACTGATACATATATTGCTGAGTTTCTCACGCCGGTTCTTCTCAGGTCAGAGGCTTCCATTTCCCTAACCGGTACTGTTTATTCGCGATAATAAAAAAATTAATCTTCCATCTTCTTCTTCTTCAAATTTTGGCTCCACCAAGGAAACGGTGATTCTGTTTCGGTTGGGAAAACAAGAGCAAATTATAAAAATTGTTCGGTATTATTAACAATTGACATGTGACTCAATACACTCAGTTGGTTTGAATCCTGGACAGACCGACAAAATTTAATTAATAAATAACATCAATAAAAGGACATTTATATTTGGAGGAACAAACAATTATTTAACAAAGTTAGGTATAACAACAAGTACAGGTTTTTTAAATTTTAATATTATTGACCTGATAATTTATAAATTTTTTTTCATCCGGATTAGTAAGGTTAAAAGATAAGAATATTAACAGGTCTGGGGAAAGGAAAAGGAGGATGTCATATAGGGGGTTTAAGATTTCTACAGAAAAAAATAAATTTAAATGCCCTCTGCAACCCACTGGCACATGGAATGGTCAATAAAGGGTTTGCTAAAAACACTGGAAACAAACTTCCTAAACGGGTCGAATTACTACGGGAATTAATTTGGAAAAAGTGTTTGAATTTAAAGACAAAGGGTTTAACGGGATGTTGGGTTTGGAACGGCATAAAACCCCTTATTTATTGTTTTTGCCAACAACTGTCACGATTCCGTAAAAGGGTGGGGCTATAGTGTAACATTCGTGCTGGACACAAAGGTAATTTATCACCAATTAAAATGCCTTGGTAGTAATCCCCTCTTCATTCCCTAAGATACCAGTACCTGGGATCCAAGCTAATCGTCTTAATACCATCTTTTCAATTGATACAGTATTTCCTTGGTGGAAAAGGACTAAAGGGAGAGGTTTACGGTGGAATGGGGGGTTTCTTAAAACTTTAACAACTTTGGGGTCACTTGGATCAAAGCTTGTGGAAGAGGGATCTTGCATTATGAACTTTCTGTTCAAAATTCAAAGATTCACCAGTAAAAGAGCATTCTTGGACATTAAAGCTCAATCCGCATTATTTTTGGGATGAATACAGATCCCCAACATAGTTTTCAATTTGAGGCTCAGTAAATAATAACCCAATCTTCCATTCCTCACCAGCAATAAGTTAAAAATTTGGTTACTTGGAGGTTTTTAAGAAAAATTGAGGATGATATTGGTTGGAAAATCAGGGGAAATTGAGGAATATAAAGAGGATGATTTTAAAAGCTAAAACCACCTGTTGAATTTTAAATCTGGTAAAATATTTAACTAAGGGGGAAAGGTTTTAAGAAAAAGGAGGACATTTTACAAGTGGGTAGGCGGTCTAGGGTTTTTTTTAAAATAGGGTGAGAAGGGTACTGAACAGCATTGGAAAAAATATCTGTCAGCAAATCCTGCGGAGGAATAAGGAGGTCCACACCCTTGGGGTGCATTGATTGGAGAAGATTTCGCACCGCAATTATATGAATTTGTACTTATTCGGTCTCTTTCTCAGGCCACCCATGGCTCTGAATAAAACCCGTAGTCCTATGGCTCAAAATTGCTTATAAAGGTTTTTTGGATGAAATGTGAGCCCCAGCGGACTCCTGATAAGGATCTAAGGGCATTAACTTTTTTTTTCCACTTTGACAAATAACTCTAATCTTCATTGTCATTTTATGGTCTAAATTGAAAACTTGGAGAACTTTCTTTATCAGTTACCACCAGAAAGATTTAGGTGGGGGATATGGCGTTTTCCCTTTAAAAACAACTCGGCAGTGGAAAAACAAACCATGATCCATAAGCCAGTCATTTAAGTACCAGGCGGAATTTAATCCAAACAGCCAACAAAGGAAGAACAAGGGGCGTACGTGCAATTCTCAGCATTTCAAAACAAAAATTGTTTTCAGTAGTCAAGGTCAACAGTATAAGTTATACAGAAGAGGACTTGGACTGAACCGAGGAACCTTTTTCCAGACAAGACGGAAGGGTAGGAACCATTAAACACGAAAATGGCAAAAAAAGGCTGAAGATTGTTAACCCCTCCAGGAATATAGTGACATCCTTCTTATCGGAAGGACATTTATAAGCGGCCGAGATGTCAAAAAGACCCCGATAACATGCTCTTTGTTGAACCAGGCAATCTTATATCAGTAAAGGATTTAGACTATCCATAGTTTCATGCCACGTCTGAAACCAAATTGGGTATTGAGGTGGACCTGTTCTCGGATCCCTCTAATCTTTTTAAACAAAATTTCAAAGTTTGGCTAAAACAGAAGATAGGGCAATAGGGGATTGAGGTCAGTCACTGGGTCTTTCCCGGTTTGAAATTGGATGATTATTTGGGTCTTCCAAGACTCTGGAACATCTGAGAAAAGTCCTTTTTGATGTTAAGAAGTTTTTTAGTTGATGTGAAGATTTAATTATAAAGGGTGGAAATTCCTCAATGCCTGGGCCAGGTCTTTCAGGTTATCGAGGCACAGGATGGTTCGGGTGGAAAAATTTCATTCATCTGTCCAACGCGTCAGGGGTATACGGCGAAAAAATTCCAGGGAGGGAACAAAGGGGGGGATAGCCTGTCGAGAAATCTCAAGCCGGAAGACGTTATTGGGCAATTTAGGGTTCTGGGATCCCGGAAATGGGAAATTTTACGCCATACAATGGTTGGATGCTCGAGGAGACAGGCTTAAAAAATGAACCAACCTGGACTTTTTTTAATAATCTTTTTGTTTTCCTGTGTGACGATAAGTTAAAAAATTTTGCATCTAGGTCCAATATAACCTTTTCGGCAATTTTCTTTTTCCAGCACAGTACATTCAAGTCCCACCCGGAGGGGAGGATTTCGGCCACAGGGCTTTTTTTAATAGGGATGGTTCTTCTGCAGCAAGATTCCCAAACAAATCATCTACAGGATAGAAAGTTAATAAGTCAACTGGGAGGAAGGCCAAGTTTTAGATTCAAGGCTGTTGAAACCTTCCATCTGCGTCAGAAGTCTAAACCGTTGCAGGGAATATGAGGTGGGAGGGAAGGTGTAGAAACGATTAATATGGAAAATGATCCTACCATGAGAATTGGCAATATTGACCATGAAAGAAATTCATTAGGAAGGGAGGGACAGGATAGGTCAGGAGCGTTGGACGTTTGGCCAGGCAGCGCCCTTCTTATGGGAGACCCATCATTTAGGATGCCAGGTTGTTGTCATCCATTAAATCCAGGAAGTGGGAGGAGAAGTATCAGCATGACTGGAGCCCATAGGATGTGACAATTAAGTCTCCCAAACCATGTAAGGGCCAGGAATGGAAGATAAGATGGAGTTCAATTCAAAATAATGTTGACTGTTAGGATGTGGGATGTGCAGGAGATAAAGGTAGTGTGGCCCTGACCGCCACTATGTGCAGAGTTGGACTATGGACAGGAGTGGGATCTGGGAAAAATGATGGACCTAGACACAAGGAGGCACCCGCCTTGCCATCATCCCTGTCATCCGGGCTGAATAACCCGAAATCTAAAGATAGCCTTCCGTTTCAGCCACGTCTCCGAGATGGCAAGAACCACAGGTTTATATTTATTGATTAATAAGTCGGGTCCTGGTTTTTAGGAATTATACTTCTACAATTCCATTGAATATTGTCCCATTTTTAGGTATGAAGCTTTTGAGGGTTGTTGAAGGAGAACTATGACATTGTTCGGTGAGGTCGGAGAACTTAGACAAAATATTAATGAGGAGCAGGTGAGTAATTCAATCAGGTTTATCATTTGGAGTGAGCAAGGGTGTAGATTCTGAATAGGATAGAAGCGCAACCATTAGGCTGAGAAGAAACAGGGAGCTGATATATCTTGTGAGTTTGAACATCATAGAGTTTCAAGAGGAGATTTAGGCTGAGGAGATTTATAAACGGTTTTAGAAATTATGACATCTGGGTATTAAGTTTTTGTTGTTGAGGAGATGTATTGAAAGAGTAGGAGTAGGCCTGGGTGGAATGTAATTATAGGATTGTTATGTTGGGAGGAAGGATGAGAGATGGTCATATCGGAATATGATCTTTTAGATACAGGGAATCGTAGGGCAGCTTCAGAGTAACCGATACTCTCCTGGGACATAACTTCAACTTTATAGCCTTTTGTCTTGAATGTTCAGGCATTTAGTATCAGTCGCTCTATGGTTCCCACTACAAAATAGACAGAGGGCAGCATCCAGATTGTTACAAAGATTCCCTGTAGTCCCTGGGAGCAAAATGAAGCATCTAGGTTGAGATCTACATTGCGAGGCAATATGACCAAATCTGCAACAATTCCTACATTGGATAGTTGGAAGCTGGTATATTGAAACAGGAAGGAACTATAGAAACAGAAAACTTTTCTGGTAGGATTTGGCCGGAAAAGGTAAGGACTACAGTTGTTGATGGGACCCATTAAATTTGTCATCTGAACGAACTTTAGTATTTAGTCTACGGGCCCTGACAACTTCTCCACAGTTGAGGGAGTTTTGATGTTATCTACTAGTTCCTCGAGAGTCCAATCTGTGGGAATATTCTTACAACTCCCATACGGGTGATGTTAAATTTTGGGATTAGGCTAAAAATTGTTGGAGGACAGAAAGGAATGGGATAGAAAACTATTTGCAAAGGAGAAGGTTTTAAATTCAATGGAGATACGGTTTCTCCCCAGTGCCTTTATACCACCCTGAGTAATACCTGCGACATTACACTTATGAATAAGTTGGGCAAACTTAAGCAATCTAATAGACTGTCCAGAGGATACATCGGGGACTGATCTAATTAAATGAACAATGAAAGGGCCTTTATCCTGATCGGTATAAAGCAATTTGGCGTCACTTTCATAGCCATTTTTTGCATACGTAGATTGGTATGACGAAGAGGGTGGAATGGTTTTTTTTTTTCGACCACCTCGTGCAATACAGCTGTACGTTTTCGCACATTATTTGTCTCTAGTGAAGTAGAAGACGTTGATGATGTGGTTGGAGGAATCACAGGAATGTCAGGAGGGCGACCGCCGCCTCCATCCGGAGGCTTATCTTCATCCATGATGATATAATAAATATGACTTACCAGTAATAACAATAACCACCACCAGACGAATACGAAACAGAAAAAAGTAGGATTTCAACACAAAAAAGTAAAATAAACTAAAAATTCCCTCGACTCGTGTTTACACAACGCTATGACAAGCCAAAAAAAAAAAAATCTAATGCTTCCATATTGAATAAAGATATTTGACTTTGACATAAGAAAACACGCTCCGAATAGAGCACCTCATTTTGAGAAATCGGACAATTTGTTATTTAAGGCTACAAAAGACCAAGAGGAGTATGGTAGCGTAACGTCAGTTACTGAAATTTCAATTAAGAGGACAGCAGATTGTTGTTTATTTATATTTATTTGCACAAGCTTAATGCTTTACGCATTTCCTACCAGCCAACCTCGAGAGCGGTTCAGAGTGTACAGCGTGAGTGCACAAAAACTGTGAAAGAAAATTATATTTGTTAGTCGAATCCTAAGCCGGGAATAGAAGGTGGTAAATTGCTTTTTTTTTTAATGCCTACAAAGGCAGACGAGCAGTCGGGCCACCTGATGGAAAGGGTTACTTGGTCACGCGACTTTCGAAATATTAAGTAAGATAACATTTGAAATCAAAGTCAAAATTATTTATTTAATCTGTACTGAGCAATTTACCATTGGTTTAATAACTTTGACCTCTCTAAAAAGGAATCGTTAAGAAACTCTTTGATCTCTCTTTAAATATACTCAAATATGTTTATTGTTTTAAACTATTTAGTTTACCCAATTTTAATAAATGTATGTTTTTCTGGATATTTTCTTCCAATGGACTCCTTAGTTCACTTTTTGTCGTCGTTAAAATAAAACAATACGCATAAATTTGTGATATATTTATTGGCTATAGTTTTATATACATTTTTACCGTTACAATATTAGGTACAGTGTACAAATTTCTATGAAATGTTCAATTATATTAATCATAATCGTTACATATAATGTATAATGATATGGCGTTAACATATTGCGATTATGTACTACTAAAGCTACGTGCAGAATGTTCTGAAACAAACTAAATCAGAGCAAATACTCTTTGATTTTGATAAATTATCTGTTGCAAAACATAAAATCTCGTAAGAAACATTTTCCAAATAAGATATGACTTAAAGATCTATGTTACCAGATTCCAAAATTATAAATAAATAAATTTAAAAATCTTTTAAATGTTTTACAAATTACGAACCACGGACTATACTTCAGAAAGACAAAAAAAAAAAAATGGCGGACAAGTCACATTGTATTTGATATTGGTATTTAATTTTTAAACAATTAGTAACTTAATATTATAATAATATTAATTACTTACACTTAATAACTATAAAACATTATATAATAAAATTATAAATTGTAATAATTTTGATTAGTAAATATGCATATAGGCCAATTATTCTAATACCGCTCATTTATCCGCGCTCAAATTAAGCTGACAAAATGGCGGAAATTGTGAACGAAGAATTAACAGACAATTTAATTACCTGTGGTTAAACTAAATTATAAAGACCAATACGAAGAGAGTTTCTAACTAGGGCTGTGTCAGTCAAACTTTTCTAGCATCCGGGTTTGTTGTAACCCGTTAGCTGAGACGATCGAATCACAAACATTCGATCGACACATTGTCTGTCTCTCAAGGTAGCAGGTTTCGGTAGTTTTAGAAAAATAAGGGTTGTACAAACTGCATAAGGTTACCTTTTGCTTGGTGTGTAGTGTGGGTTATATTACCGGATTAAAAACAATCAAATCCTTTCGGAATCGGGCACCCGCTCACTCACGGATGGATTGCGATCAAATCAAAGTGATTTGATCGATAGTGATCAACACAGCCCTAGTTCTAACGTCAAACACTAAGGCGCCAGAAGGGAACGCAATCTTTCGCGTGAACCGCGCCCATTTCGAGCCCCCACTCGATAACCGATAGGAGTGCGTGACGTTTTGGCGCCAAGTGAGAATGACATTAGACTATGTTGACGAAAATTCTATCTCTTTAATAACAATTAGTTATAATTATTTTCATAGGTATGTATTTTAAAAGTCTGGAATTATTATTTATTACAAATATATTAGTTAACGTAAAAATGTGGTAACAAATATATAATGATATCTTTGTGCTTTAGTACACGGTTCTAAAGTTTCGGTAAAGTTTGCAATGTACGAGACAAGTAAGATATACAATCGTTAACAAAAACAAAGTAACAAAATGGCGTCCATCTTTAAAAGTAATATTCGGTGGACTTACACATTTGTTACAAATTTATTCACATGCGTCATGATTTAGTCAAGATATGAGTTAACCCGGCGTCATGGGGGCAGGGTCTGTGAGACCGTCGACATTTAATTTCGCTTCTAGTTCAGTTAGTATGCATCTTAAATCTTGATTAATTCTTTTGTTTACGCAAATAGTTCACGTTATATAATAAAAGTACTTTCGATGGATTTTATCGCGTTTATTTAAACAGCGGGAAGTAAAAAATCCGTAAAAAGTGTTTTTATTCCATAAGAGTAATCTTATTTTTCTTTAATATTGAAATCATTATTTAAAGGTATGTGAGACTTACCTTCATGTAACAATTTTCCACCCCCATTGACCTCGGTTAAAGGTTCAGTATAAATCAATACTTACAATTATTACGATAACATATCAAAATAAGCTTCAATAAAGAACACAATTCCTTAGGCTCTTAAACAATTCCTTGAATTCCACAGTCACATTTCTCGTAAACATTTATATATCAATAAGCTAAACATAGATAATATATAATAAACAATTAATTGAAATAATATGTTCATATATTTTATAACGCTTCGTTAGAATCACCGCTTTACCATTTGGTCGAACAAAAAGTTGCTGACAAATTTAATGGATTATTAAATCCGTCAATTGATTATGTTTTAGATATGCCTTGTCTCGTTCAATATTAATACAAGCCAATACAAAAACAGGCTTATAGCCTGGTTTGTTACAAAATGATATTTTCAGCGTATTTTCCATACAAAGCTAAATTAAATACCGAACTAATACAAAGGCGAAACCCAAATAAAAAAAGGATTTATTTAAAAAAGTGTTATGTCAAACTCTTTTGGCGGCAAAGCATAGGAATCTCTAGTTGGTTGAGCGTCGCGTGAAAATTCAATATGGCGATCATTTAGTCATAAGAATGCGTTCACAATTTGTGCCATTAGACCATATATTGCTATAAAACAAATCCAATTTTCATCTGGCTCTCGTATAGTCTGTGAAGTGTATTTGAAGTGATTTAGAATAACCGTAATAATTTATAAATAATTATCATTATATCAAAATAATATACACAATAATACTAAATGTAAAATTATTAAAGTACTCAATAGGAGACCGATGTAGTGAGACATTATTTTCCTTCGTGAAAACTCGCCTCTTTATCGGTATATGACGACACCCGAATTGTCAATTAATGATCGTATTAAATGTGAATATGAAAATGTCACTATTTTCATATCCATCGATATGAAACTTTGTTGTTTAGTGCCAAATGTCAAAATTAATAATGTCATTGTATAATATACAGATGTACAGGTACTGAAGCTATTTAAGAGAGCTCGATAAATACGAAATTTTTCGAAATATTACGAAGGAAAATCATTTCTCACTATATCAATACCAATTGTCCTTCAGTTGCAAATTATTAATTAAATCACGTTTAAATATTAAGGTTTAAGTATACAATATATAACCTCAAAAGAATATAATTAAAGCTTATTTATACAACGATTATAATACATAAAAATTAAGCTTAAAAATAATTGCTTGTAAGAGAATGTGTATAACTTTTGGACTGATATCCTATTTCGCGAGTGAAATACATTTTCTAAATTCTATCTATTCATAAGGATTATATTAGTTGTACGGTTATGTATTAAATGTTATTACTATTATTATTAAATTTTAAACAAATTAATTCAATTAGAACAGGAAAAAAGAAATTTTGTATAAATAACAAAACAAATTATAGCTGACAGCAATACAAGTGTTGCCAGTAAGATAATAAAATTTACCCAACCGTATAAATTCTATAAAAAGTGAAAACTCTACGGCCAGTATTATTTTCAAAGTTAATTAAATATTTACCTTAAACTTGACGACTTTGTTATTATTTAGCCAGTGAATAATATGTTATACCAAAAGTCATGTAATATAACTGTAATACAAACATCTAGAATACTATAGTGTTGTTCATATGTAAAATTGTACATAAAAAAAAAAATTACGCTATCTTCATCTTTATTTATTGATTTTTCTTAGTCGGCCCACCTGAAAAGCTCACCTCAGAAACGTTCGTTCGTGTTTTTTTTCTATTAAAAAAAGGAGAATATTTTGAAGGATCTGTGACGTCATACATGTTTGTTTACAAATATTTTACACTGTCCATCGTACAGAAAATACTGGCATCTTGTCATTCATTTAAAAAAAACATTCACACAGCAACGGGAGCTATTAGCCGCTACATATGCGCTATTCAATCGCTTTTTACTCAAGAAATCTGTCGCTCGAGACATTTTTAAATCAATTAAGCTGTCATTGTTTTAATATTACAGTAAACGCGAGTCAAACAACACACGGAATTTTAATTAACAAAATCTAATGTCAAACACTAATGACGCAAAAAATAACGCGTTCCTATTGGCGGAACGCGGCGTCATTCATGCACGCGATGTTTAACCAATCAGAGCGCAGTATG
This sequence comes from Lamproptera curius, assembly GCA_029286875.1. Lineage (NCBI taxonomy): Eukaryota > Metazoa > Arthropoda > Insecta > Lepidoptera > Papilionidae > Lamproptera > Lamproptera curius. The sequence goes on along the minus strand of JAGSMT010000243.1, from coordinate 31,216 downwards.
TGTTGACATATTTCACATTCGGCTCTGTTTATGTAGTTTCCATTTTTTATTTGGCTCTTTAAAAGATTATTTAATGCTCAATTTTGGATACTTAACTATTCATATATATTCATTATTTATTTTATTTTGTTTTATTGGTTTACTAGAACGACAGAATTCCATTAGAAAAATAAATTACTTAATAGTTAGAGACGATCTCTGTTAGCTTCTGAGTGAATCGATATAAGTAAGTAGAAGCAATAAGAGAGATGGGAATAGGAGCACAAATGATATTGATGTAGTTTTGTATGAGGAGTTGCAGGCGTCGGCGTCGTTGCAGCTCTGCAGGCAGCCGTGGACGTAACTGTGAGGAGTAAACAAAAACTAATTACAATAAACGTAATTAAAGTCGCACTTATGTGAATAAAAATATCGTCCTCCAAATCGAATTCTTCTACGGCGTCCGACTTATATTACAGATCAGCCAACTACGCGGGAGATATTATAGGGCGCAAACATACGCAAATGTAGATGCACCCCCTCGTCTTTTATACTCTCAAAGCTCGATGGGACGGATGACCGACACGACCGGAGAGAGATAAGATGCAGGACCGACTTTCACATGCCCATCCGACGCATGGATCATCTTACTTTACAGGTACTCAATCCTACTTATATTATAAATGCGAAATGAATATCCTTGAGGCCTTTTCTGGACGGCGGATACACTCTGTCCGGTCTTCCAGGAGTTCAGTATCGTGTAGAAGTCTAAATACTGGCGTCCCAGTCCCTTACCTCTGCTTCATTCGGGACCATCACTCTCGTTTCACTCTCTAACATTCTACGATCGACAACAGGAAGCGTGAGTAAGATCTCTCTCGCTTCCAAACGCTTGGCAATTCACCCTTCTTTTTTGTTTTAACCATGCACAAAACAACTATACTACAAACTGGTTTCCGTGCAAGATCTGAGGCGACGATTTCACGGCGGTCTCCATAGCCGGGGCAATTCAGTCTACATAGCTGGTCACGATGCAGGTACATGGTGACCATAACAAGCATTACTTTGTACATTCTTACCGATCATTGTAGTAGAAGCGTCCGCAGTGAGACATCCTTATGATTTCCGTGTCAGTTGTCGCCGTGCCAGAGTCCAGTCCGCAACCGCGAACGGTTATCGACTCGCCAGTGTCGTCTGGAAGAAAAAGTGTCGTTGAAAACAACAAACCTACATATGAATACATATATTTGTGTATGTTTATTCCATCTCTGAGTTGTCTAATCTGTAAATTGGCGCGGTGTAGGCTAAAATTTCAAATTCCAAGTATAATAAAGATCTGGCAATCCCGCATTCGACATGACATCTCGCTCTGTCTCGTGACCACGGCGATCGTAAAGTTTTCGAAACGTCGCGAATAAAAAAAATATGTAAATAAACGCGATAAAATCCATTAAAAGTAATTTTATTAAATAATCTGTAGTATTCGCCTAAAAACATAATTAAACAAACTCATTTCGCGCCAAAAGTAGAATCCTTCAAAGATTCAAAATGACAGGCGTTAACCAATGAGACCGTTCTCTTCTCGCGCGATTCAAATTCAAATATCTTTATTCAATACTAAATTGCTACCCCTATTGCGTTGTGCTAATTATTGTCAAAAACGCTGCCACCGATTCGGAATGGGACGCGTCTTGTTAAGAACGTGAAAAGAAACTCACGCACATTTAAACAATAAGCATACTAATACATTTAATAACACATATATATAAAAAATATAGGTAAAACCTGAAACAAGCATTCCAGTTCTTGATACTAGTTTATTTATTTATTCTTCTTGCACAAAAGCGCATATGCGTTTCTCCCAGTCAACCTTGGAATGATCCAGAGAATAAAAGTCGGGTGGTGCTGAGATCATATACCAATCAATCATTTCATTTGACTTCAGATTAATTTTCTATAATATTAATTTGAGCCTAAATCAAGTAAACTTTAACATAATGGCGTGAATATCGACACCGACGCACCGAAAACCCCCGCGATCTTGATACAGGAAGTGGCCGGGAAGAGCCCGTCCCTCCCCTTCCTGCCGCCCATGCAGGGGGATTCCAGCATTTGCAGCGAGTGGTTGTTGTGGAAGGGGTCATCGCAAGCTGGGAACCGGCCGTTCATTGACACGCACTTGAAACAGTCGATGCCGTAAGCTGGAAAAAAGCAAATACTTCCGTTATTTTTGACCAATTTCTCGAAACTCAAAGTCCAAGTCAAATATCTTTATTCAATATGGAAGCATTACACTTTTTTATTGATTGACAAATAAACTATCACCAGTGCGTAAATGGAAGCCTCTGATCTAAGAAGAACCGGCGTAAGAAACTCAGCGGGACTTTTTTTCCCTCCTTTCAATAAGTTTTACAAAATTTTTACAATAAACATCACATTTTAATAGTTTGAAATAGCCTAGAGCGGACAGTTCATTACCAGGGAGTGTTATCTGTCAAGTAGTCATTACAGCAATAATATCCTTTAACACCGAAAAGTTCCTTTAAAACTTTTTTAAATTTATTTACAGATAATAGCTGAACGTTTTCTGGAATTTTGTTGTAGAAGAGTAAACATTGTCCCATGAAAGATTTCATTGTTCTTCAGAGCCTAATTTTTGGAAGAACAAAATTATGCTTTTTCCTTGTATTTATATTATGTGTTTTATAAATTCATTTTTATGTTTATGAATATACATAATATTTTCAAATATGTATTGAGCAAAAACAGTCATTACATTAATTTCAGTAATCATTTTCCTCGGCGATTCCTTGGGGCCCAGGTTATGGACTGCTCAAATCGCTCTCTTTTAATTACGAAAATAGTATTTACATCAGCCGCGTTTCCCCAGTAGAGTGCCATAAAACATAGGTCTAAAGTTATTGGGTCCATAGTACTGCCTGATATAAATACCGGAATAACTTTACTGTGTTCCATAAGGTCAGGAAATTTACCACATACATGTAAAAAGAAGGAGAGGTACTCAATTCGGAGCGATTTAAAAATTGCAATATTCAAACCTCATTTAAGGTAACATAGTGGAAGTTTACGTAAAAGTTAAGTAATGTAAAGTGCATTACAAGCATTCGATTAATCTCAAGTATTAGAACTTGATGTGACGCTTAAAGTCCACATTAATTAAAAAGGCTAAAAATTGTTCAATTATTATAGCTTGTCGAGAATATTTTCCCATAATTCAAGATTGAAACACCTGAAACTGCGTGATTTCATTAATTTCAATTGAATGTTATAAGTGAAGTTTATATTTAGAAAAAGAAAAGTCATTTTGTATTAGCACTCCAGCAAGATCAGTTGACTTCTTGACATGAAACTCAAACCACATTCAAAGTAAAGATGCATTCTTCTAAGTTAACACTAATTACAGTGATTGTAATTTACTAAATGATTTTGTCAGAAATAATAGTTAAGTCTTTACGAAAGCGTTAATGGTTGATTTAGTATTAATTTTTTTAGATATTTATCGCACTCAGGTTCGGTTGAAATCCTTGAATCAGAAATACACGCAGCGAAGACGATTCCTAACACATACAGATTAGTTATGTCCTGAGAAAAGAATTTAAATCATCTTGAATACATATATTTTTTACAATTATCTAACGAAATACTATATTAGAAGCGGTCTAGAATTGTGCCTAAAGAATTTATCACAATAATATTGCTAATAACGACTGCACTCAACACAAAGATATGTTATTTAGGAAAATACAGTCAAACATCAAGCAAAAATGGCAGAAATAAACGTGTCCTAATTGGTGGACCACCGCCATGTTCCTGACCGATTAACCAATAAGAGTGCCCAAAGATTTGGCGCCAATTGAGTGTGACATAACAGTTTCTTTACGTAAATTGTATTACTTTATTGTCAAAACCATAGGCAATTATATATTTGATTATTCTTTTGTAAGCATTTTGTTCGTTAACGTTTAATACTCTTCCAGCGTTAATAGTCACGGGAAGACTATTACGTGTTTAGCTACTTTTATTCTTATGCTAAAGCTGTTGTTTTGCTCCGATCGTTAAACGAGTCTACATCGTAAACTTCTAACTATTTAGGGACTGTGATAATACCGTCCATAGATATATTATTTCTCCTTCAATGTTATCTATTTACGAAATACACGCTGGCTACAAATAAACAGCACAAATCTACAACAAGTGCACAGATAGATAGATAAACATGTCAAATCCACAATCCATTATATTTCTTCACTACGTTTCGGACTCTTTCCATCATCCATGATCACGGGCAGACTAAGATAGGAAATGTCAGTACCTCAATATATTTGGAATAACCGTCAGGGTTTTTTTATTTGAACGTAGACATATCTGTTTATTTTATTAACTTTGATCATTGCTTCGGGAAAAAGAAAAGGTCGCAAACTGCAAGACATACACAAAGACCAATAAGAAGTAGACTCGAAGAACAAATAGCCGATGTTAAGCACCGACGCTTAAAGAAATCTGCATATGCGTCCATACCAAGAAATCTAGACAAACCCATTATTTATTTTAGATATGATAAACCAAAAATACTTTCAAAAGAAAATTGATTTATACCAAGGATTATTCGGGTCGCTATAAAAATTAAAAAATATTCAAATTTAATAAATTAAAAATGTACCTGATATAATTTCAGTAAATTATATTCAACGATTATTTTTTTATTTATAACTATACTTATTATGATATGACCACAGCGAATTTCTTAACTGTCACTGGCACTGGCACACAGTTGACAATTGTACGATAAAAAAGTATCTGTTGAAACATTTAAAAAAATTACGCTACAGCACAGACAACATAAATCGCAAAGCGATAATTCAAACTGTCATTTAGCACGACGCTATACATTCGAATTAGAGTGGGCGACTCTAAAATAAATCTGTTAAACGAGGCGAACGATTTTAACGAGTGAGGATTTCCGACACGTCGCCGAATCAAAGAGAATCTTTGCTAACATCCTGCCTATGTAATCTATGTAATATTATTTATCTATAGGATAGATGGAAAGTAGTCACCAACGCTGCCTACGTGAGACAGGATGGTAAGTCTCGTTTACCCAGTAAATTCGCTGGCTACGGAGCCCCTAAAACCAGAACTCAGTATTTACTGCTTTGCCTAGTAATAGACACCCGCCCCAGACGACCCCATGTAAAACGGGACCTACCACCTCACACATACGGTATACAAAAACTTCCGTTTTGTTTTTTCGTTATTAATATTCACAACATTATATATCTAAAAGCGTGCTCAAAAAATGTGTATTCAAAAATCAATTGAAACGAGATCATATTGTGAAACCAATAAAGAGTTGTATAATGATAAAATACCATTAAAAATATTTTAATAAAAAATCTCAAGTTCTGTTCTTTGATGCAATTTCTTTCGAAATAAAGTTATTTTGTACGAAATAGCATCAATAGATTATGTTTATTATAATGAACCACACTTGGTTGTCAAATTATGTCACATAAAATATCTTTTTGGCAAGATATAAAAATTGTAAAACTAAAGTACACTTCAACGTACAAGAATACATTCTGAAAGTGTTAAAAGTTATTTTATCAAAAGAAGCCAACAGTAAGATGTAAATTAAATTGCTTCATATGAACTGAAGAGAAAATATGGACTGACAGATGAATATGATGATTATTGAAACAAATAAATTGCTTCAATGATAAATAATAATTTATCATTTCCTATGTCATACGACGCATGGATCATCTTACTTTTCAGACAATTGGGTGTTCGGCCCCAATTGCTCTAACCTAGTTGGTCGGAAACAACAATGGAAATTTCTTGAGTGATTCCAACCCACGACCTCCGGTTTCTAAAGCATACGCTTTTACCACTAGGCTACCGAGGCAACATGCGTCGAATGGGCATTTAAAAAATCGGTCCACCCACCAACCCGCATTGCACCAGCGTGGTGGGATACGGTCCAAAACCCGCCTATTGAGATCCAACACATATGTCAGTAAATAAAAATATTTTGCCACAAAGCAGTACATAAACAACTTTTAGTTTTACTTCAAAATATCGTTGTAAATCTCATTTATAATTTACAATTATTAACAGCCCATTATGACTCATAGGTTCTACGCAAGAAAAACTGAAAATTATAAAGCTATAAAGCTCGAGCATTACATAAACCAACACAAACATTCCTGAGAAGCTCTGGCCGGTAATAAAACAAAATTCTGGCGTTTATATAATCTGTAACGGGCTATTTTGGCGGGAAATCAAGCATTGGCGTAAACAACGCTTTCGCGCGAACGGATAAATAACTAGAAGCGTGTAGCCTAACATATTCGTTGAATATTGAACCTTAATGCATTGGAACAAGGTGTTTATTATCATAATTAGTTTACAATTTCGTTGGCACTCGTATCGACTGTTGTGTTTTAACAAATATTAAGTACGAATTTGACTTCAACGGATAACTCTAAAGATTTAGTTCTTATTTACTTTGAGATATAGTCACTTGCGTGTCAGAGTCTGCTTTTGCTTATGTTATTATTGATTTATGCAGATTTTGGATCTTTCCTTACTATTTCCTTTTTCATAAATCACTACATAGTATAAAACAAAGTCGCTTTCTCTGTTCCTATATCCCTACGTGTGCTTAAATCTTTCAAACTACGCAACGGTTTTCGATGCGGTTTTTTTTAAAGATAAAGAGATTGAAGAGGAAGGTTTATATGTTTAAACATTATTAAATAAAATTACTTTACGGATTTTATCGCGTTTATTTTACATTTAAATTCCGACGTTTCGAACACTTTCCAGCGGCCGTGGTCACGGGTGAGACTACCCGTATAATATTCGCGTAAAGCAATAGAAATAATTATGTTTAACACATGCTCAATATTGTAGGTATTTTCTATCAGCATAGATTTCGTGCAAAGCAGGGCGCTAGCAGATATTTAAAGACACATATTTACCAGCCAGTGCACAAATATATATATATATATATATAGTCACATGTTTTTCACAAGAGTTGGATGAAAACGGATGTTTATATGTTGTATAGTACCGTATTACCCGAATTAACCCATTGAAACAAGTAACGACTTTGAGACTTCATGCATTTTATGTGACATGCTAGTCTTTGATCTTCGAGACGTCAAGAACACTTTTAGTAAATACAGTATAGTTGTAAAACATTTTAATACATTGTTACGTCATGCTGCCTCCGTGGTCTAGCGGTATTGGCCCCTGCTTTATAAGCCGGAGGTCGAGGGTCGAATCCCGCGCAGAAACAACTTGGTGTTATCGTTGTTTTCTGGTTGGTAGGACAATTTGGGCCGATCACCCAATTGTCTGAAAAGTAAGATGATCCATCCGGTGGATGGGCATGTAAAAAGTCGGTCCACCCACCAACCTGCATTGGAGTAGCGTGGTGAGATACGGTCCAAAACCCCATAATGGAGTAGGCATGCATTAGGGGAGGCCTATGTCCAGCAATGTACTAACACAGGCTTATGATGATAAAGATGATGATATTTCCTCAACGCCTTAGACCTCTCCTAATACACCCTATCCATTAGGGGGTTTTTGGACCGTATCCCCCCACGCTGGTCCAATGCGGGTTGGTGGGTGGACCGCCTTTAGACATGCCCATCCGACACATGGGTCATCTTACTTTTCAGTCAATTGGGTGATCAGTCCAAATTGCCCTAAAAACTAGGAAACAACAATGACAATTTACCCACAACCTCCGGTTTCTAAAGCACCACTAGGCTACGGAGGCAGTCCAGACATGATGTCCACAAATTTACAATCTGTAGTTTAACCTAACTAGATCCGGAGATGCTAACCAACCTAAGGCAATTAGTAAGTGACAGTGGCATAACAACAACGCCGCTGGCATGCCTTGTATATCCAAATATTATATCCAAATAGCTTTTACCCATTTCTTTGTCCTCATGGAATAGGAGAAATCTTCGCGCATTGAAATATGTGCAAATCATTAGATGTTCATCTCTGTACAGTTTGAAACCACAAAATTGATATAAACACATCTTATGGCTTATCAGGTATCTAGACAAAAACATCGTAGTTTTATGTACAACAGAGACGATTGTCATATAATCATTCATCCCTATTTCAACCCTTTCAAACACTTTTATCACAATTATTGTAACATAATAAAATAGCCTATGTCCTTACTTGGATTATATACTAAGTATATAGCAATTTTCATCGAAACCGGTTCAATGGTTTATAAAGTAAAGACGGACAGACAGACAGACACAAACAGACAGAGTTACTTTCGCATTTATAATATTAGTATGGACAATACACGGATTGTCACCATATCCTGGACAATTTTTACCGATCACCGGTTTTAAGAAACCGCCTGCCTTAATGTCCAAGTCGGCAATTTAAACGCTGCAAGGCTTTTACATAAGTCGTTAGTGCGTGTGTAACTTTTTATTTGCAAGCGCAGGCAGACGAGTAGTTAGGCCACCTGATGTAAAGTGGTCACCGAAACCAATGGGCATCGACAATACCAGGGGTATCACCAACGCGCTGCCTACGTTATTAATAGGATGTTACGTCTCGTTCATCCCGAAAACACGCTGGCTACGGTTCTCTTCAGTCCGTTGTTTTCACACTGACGCTTTGCGGCAGAAATAGGCATCGCGATGGTACCGCCCCAGACGGCCTCTTGTGAGAATGCGAATCAGATGCAAGTTGCTACGCGCAAAAAGTATATCAGTGACTCCGTGATAATTTCAAAAATATCCAGAAGTAATACATGTCATGTTTCAGTTAACAACACAAAAACGTTACGAACCATCTAACCACTCCCGAGATCGTCGGTTTCTCCCGAATAAGAAGCGTATCATTGTGGAACGTTGTTCAAAATAGAAATCTCCAATCGGCGCTGTCGTAAAATCCCTCGTAAACTTTGTTCGCCCGAGGTGATAGATAGTGATGTTTTCAACGAAAGGTTGAATCGATATAAAGTGTGTTAGCAATCGTAAAATAGACGAACTTAAGCAAAGGTTTTAATCTAACAGCCAGATTTTGACAATTATGTTAAGCTCATCTGAAAACATACACTAAATGGAGTATGCGTCAACTAAGGCCTCCGTAGCCTAGTGGTATGGGTATGTGCTTTAGAAACCGGAGGTCGGATCGGGTTCGAATCCTGCGGAGACTTAACAGATTTTTATTGCTGTTTCCTAGTTAGTTAGGGCAATTTTGGGCGATCACCCAATTATCTGAAAAGTAACATGTGAAAAGTCGGTCTACCCACCAACCCGCATTGGCCCAGGGTGGTGAGATACGGTCCAAAAACCCCCTAATGGATGGGGTAGCATTAGGGGAGGCCTATGTCCAGCAGTGGACTATAACAGGCTGGATATGGTATGGTATGGTAAGGCCAAAGACTTAGGGAAGGCCTATGTTGTGGACTAACAGGCTGATGATGATGATGATGATGAAAGCTAAAGGACGCTGGTGGTTCCATTGTTTTCATTGTTTTTATTTCATTCAGATACTTATTAAAAATTGCTAGTTGGTATCCGTAACTTCGTCGGCGTGAAATAGCGATAAATGTTCGAATATAATGTATCTATACGAATAAATAAAATTGAAATTTCTGCTTATGACAGCAAAATAACCGTAAATAAATGATTACCTAATATATAACCGATAAAGAAAACCCCTTAATGGATGGGGTGTGTGGTTTATCACCTCTTTCATAATGAAGTTACTGGCCGGTAAGTAAGTGAGATTATAATATATAATGTGTCAACGTCATGACATTAATAAAAATAATGAAGATATAAACGATGTATTTAATTTCTTTATGTATATTTAAGAGGGTGTATTAGGGGAGGCCTATGTCCAGCTGTGAACTATCACAGGCTGATGATATGATGTATGTATGTATATAACCGATGCGTACAACAAAACAACATTTTTTTCCTTTTTGTCTCTCTGCTAGTTCGCGCTAATCTGTGTCTAATGGTTGGTCCGATTTTTAAAGCACTTTTTCTTATAGATAGCCGTTAGAACCGAGAGTAGCTCGAGGTACTGTTTTAAGGACAAAAATCACTAAAAGATTAAAATCAATTAAAATAGAGTGTATTTATTGTATATGTCTATAACTAGTTACAGTTTTATAGTTTTCTCTTTAACCATTACGAATTTGCATATAAACTTTCGTCCCTTATTTCAACTCTTATAATCCCTTTTTTGTCTTTGTCCTTTCTGAGAATCTATTCTACGTATATACCAAATTATAACAAAATCGGTTCAGTGGAATAGATTGAAAAGCGCGACAGATAGACAGGCAGACGAAGTGACGATCTATATTAGAGATCAACCAACTACGCAGGAGATATTATAGTGCGCAAGTGTACGCGCAAACACAGGAGCACTCCTTCTTTCTTCACTCTCATACTCCCATGGCGATAACCGACACGACCGGAGAGAGATAAGGCGCGGGACCGACATTTTACATGCCCATCCGACGCCTGGATCCTCTTACTTCTCAGACAATTAGGTAATCAGCCGAAATGGCCCTAACCAACTAGGAAACAACAATGAAAATTTGTAGAATCCCCGCAGGGTTCGAACCCACGACCTCGGTTTTCTAAATCTGCTTACTGCTTTCGCATTTATAATATTACTGTGGATTGTTGAATGTTAAACTTGTAAGTTTAAGCCTTTATTGGTTGACAAATAATCAATGATGGCAACGGCCTAGCAATTACATTTGTTAATGTTTTGGCTACATTTTCCAAATCTTATTTAGGTCAACTATACATCTTGCTTGGCGACATTTATTGCTTTGCTTGCCAAACACCACATTATGCCTGGCTCATATCATTATAATTGTGTATGGACGAATTAGTCCTTAAAAAGAAGCTAAAGACTTAGACAGTGGTTTACTCAGATTGAAAATAAATACCGTTAGTTTTAAATACATATTTGAGAAAATGATGTGCTACAAAAACTAATTTTAAGGCTTTGCACTTCATATTAATACTTGGAACAAATATAGACCAATTCTTTGAGCAACTAAACTAAGAGGAATACTTAAATCTTTTATGATTCCCACCTATATATTGACTCATCACGATATCTCTGGAACCATAAGGCGTAGCGAATTGAAATTTGGTAGGAATATTCCTTTCGCCGAGTAGAGGTCAGTTAAGAATGGATTTTAAATTCCACCCACAAGGGGGGTTAGAGGGTTGCTAGTATTATATACGTATTTTAGTACAAGTAAGGCGAAACAACTAAAGATTGACCATGATGCATCGATAAACAAAAGACATTCCGAAGGTATTGACCGAAAAGCTTTTTCCGAGTTAATAAATTAGTCTATAACTCAATTACTACCAAGTTAATAGAATTCCTGGGGTTTTGTTTTTACATTTTATTACGATTTACACGCTTCTGCAGCGAATATACTTTATATTCATGAGTTACGTGACTTAACGCCATTAAAATCTTAGCAAGTGATGTGAATCGTAATAAAAAACGCAACTTTACAATTTTAGCGCTTTTCATGTTATCAAGCTTCTTTTTCTTTTATGTCCAACGAGCTTTGTAGTAAATACGATAAATAATAGTCCTTGGAAGCCTAAAGATTTAAAATTTGTGTTGCCAGTATATTTCAAGGTATGTTTTATTATTTATTTTCATAATTAGTTATTTAGTAATTATCTACTTCAATTGATGTAGTGTGTTATTGTTTTAAATACAAAACTTAATAAATTTAATAGACTGCAGACGTTATAACTTGATTATATCACTTCAAAGTAAGGTTGTAATTTTATCGATATTAATAATATAATGAATTTTTATATTGAAGGTGAATATTAAATTTTTAAATTCTATATATTTAACTTAAACAATTACTTAGTTCTGACCTGTAACAAGTATATTAATTAAATATTAAAATTTCCTATTATAATGTAAGATTAATTGTTTTACGATGATTGTAAAATAGTATTTAGTAACGAAATAACATGTCGTTAAACATTTTTTTTTTACATGGAAATACTATTATCAAAATGGATAACGTAAAACCAATACTCACCTATATCCGCTTCAACTTTTCAATACTCCACTACATCAAACACCGAAATAGTAATCAATACACTTTATAAGTTTCATTGAAATAAAAATAGCGTTCAGCGTACTTAATAACGCAACAGATTATTATAAAAATGGAAATGAAACGTATATCTATTTGTGCTGAATAGAATGAAGCATAAAATCAGTGCATCATTTCAGTAATAAAATTAGGGTGTAATTGAGCTTCGGCAAAGTTATCGACTGAAAGCTCCTGTAATAGAGACCTGAAGGCTTTTCTATAGTGTTGCCCACACATAAAACTTTTTTAATGTCAACAAGAAGAAAAAAATCTTTTTTCGTATTAAATTGTTCAAGTTATTTAATATCACATCCAATTAATATTCGCAGTATTATTAATCCGATAATTTCTTAAGGTATTATTTATTATATAATTACAATGCATTTTAAGTCGTTTTTAGATATATATTACATCGATTATTATGCACTAAATAATAGTCCAGTTACAAAGCGGCATCAAATATCTTTAAGTTTTAATTTATGAAAATTAAAGGCAATATAATAAATAATCAATAAAGAATTAAGTTATAAAAAGGGTAGAATTACAGTTACCGTTGTCTTTTAAACACAAACAGTGATTGTTTATTTGTCTGTCTGTTTACATTCTTCTTTTGGATTTTATTGCTTTTATTTATTAATACAATATAAATTTTGGATTTGAAATATGCATTGATATTGTACACAGTTTAGAAATGTGCAATTTCAAAAACCAATACGCATGCGATTACTGCAAAAAGGAGTTCAAAAATAAAACAAATCTCGAATCGCATATAATTAAACATTTAAAACCGAAACTGCACGAATGCTATATCTGCTACAAATCATATCATTCAAGGACTAAACTCACCACTCACCAGAATAGTCATCTTCCTAACAAACAATACCAATGTAATGTTTGCGGCAAGGAATACATCCATTCTTACACCCTGAAATCTCATTTAAAAAGTCATTATACTAAGAGATGCTTCGTGTGCGATAGATGCAGTAAGGAATTCGTCAATAAATGTAGTTTAGACAGGCATATGTTAACTCATACCGGCAACAAGCAGTTCAAATGCCAAATATGTTTAAAAAAATTCTATCAAAAAGCGCATTTGACCTCGCATTACTCAGTTCATGACGATACTAAATATTTCCTCTGTGACATGTGCGGTAAAAATTTCGCAAGGAAAGACACTTTGGCAACGCATCTGAAACTCCATAGATCACATCAAACATATAATACACAAGAGATTTAGTAACAAATCATCAACTGATACCAAATTGTCTCGAGCACCATCTAAACAACCATTCTTATTATGAAACAGATAATGTAATGACAAATCTTGATGAGGAAAAAGAAAATGTTAATTATAAAACAAATGAAAACAGCTCTTACATTGGCTCTGTGAATGCTAATAGCTTTATATCGAACTCATTTAAATTGATAACTGACAATGTAAATATTGTTGTTAATAAAAAAACAACTGAAATAACAAACCTAAATACTGGCATGTACACATGTGGACACTGCAACAAGGGGTATAAAAATAAAAAAAGTCTAAACCTTCACATGAACATTCACACATTGCACAAGATCTACAAATGTGAAATATGCACAAAAATATTCACAATTAAAAGGAAATATGAACTGCATAAAATGTCCCATCCGGAATCAAACTGTATGATTGTTTAATTTGTAAGAAAAAGTTCACTGCTAAGCACTCTCTAGTTGCACATCAGAGAATTCATGATGGTCACAAACCTTTTGAATGTTCACAGTGCGATACAAGGTATATCTAACTATTTAATAAAGTATAAGACCATCTATGTACAGTGGTTAAACACCAACAGTAAATTGATATCGATTCAAATCTGGAGGCATAAAATATTATTTTATAGATCAAATTATACAGGCCTTAAAATGAAACAATGTGTTCACATTTTATATATCAAACTTTTAATAGATTTTAAACCACATCTGAGCTGCGTCTAAGCCCTATAAGATGGAAAATACTGTTACTTAAAAACTCCATAGCAATACAATTCTTACAAACCATTTTTAGTTGATTTTGTAAACAGTAGAATTTTTAAATTAAAATCTACAAAACATTGTCTTTTAATATATTAATAGTTGCTAAAAGAATAATATTACTCTTGATATATTTTGCACACCACATGTCTACTTGCCCTGTAATATAAGAATCATTTCTCTATAATGAATATTTATAGTTGAAATTCTATCTTGCATCACTCTCACATTTTTAAGTAGTTAACTATAACAATTGAAACATATGTCTAAGAATTAAAAATGTATATTGTTTACCTCCACAGATTCAACAAGAAGCATTCTTTGCAACGTCACATACTTACCCATAGTGGTATAAAGCCATACCCTTGTGGATTTTGTCACAAGAGGTTCACTCAAAAAATACAACTAACTAATCACAGAGAACACATACAAATTGTAAGGATTATCTATGTTCCACTTGCGGCAAGAGCTTTAATAGACAAGACAGTCTAAATGTTCACAATAGAATTCATAATAGACAGGAATCAAGTCAAATTCAATAAATATTACAAGTGATTTATTTGTTTTATTAAAAAGAAGTGCTTAAATTGATAAATGATACTATTTTTATGTACATGGTCGGTCCTTTGACCTTGGACCTTGGGAAGCATTTGAATCAGATATAATTTTAAATAATTGTAAAGTAAATAAACATGATACAATCCATATAAATTGTATTATTTATCACATTAGTATTTGTGTAAGCAGCAGAAAGTATTATAAGAAATACTTCATATAAATATATACAATATTTCTCTAACAGCACCCTGAAGTTGACTGGTAGAAAATGCTTATAGTATTAAATCTGCCTTTGTACTATATGTGCATTAAGTTTTGATAAATAAATAATGATATATGTATATTAGAATTCTTAAGACATTGATAGTATAGTGGTGTACTGATTTCTGTAGTGCTTCAAAATGTGCACATTTTAATCCCTGTAAAAGAAAATATTGTATTATATTACATAATGAATGGAATTTTATCTTATGTATTGTCTAAACAATAGTTAAACCCTCAAGAGAACCCTTTAATTTTTTTTTGTTGCAAAGCAGTAATTGGAAAACAGTGTTCCAGTTCAATCAGTAGACTGAAATAGTTCTTATTGAGACATATCGCTTGTCAAGTTGTATCGTTTAGTAATAAAAAACAATAGGAATAATATATTAGCCCTTTAAGTGCCATTGACTACAAACTCAAATTCCGGATATTATTTTGGTTCATAATGTAGTCAAATTTACCTTTCTTTAAGTACTGCAGAAGATACCATACTTACTATCTCATTAGTTATTTACCACTTACATTATTGGAAACTTCTAGGACAATATGAAATAGTACCAAATTAAAACACGTAATTATTTTCAATCTCCTATAACACAAATATCATAGTAAGAAACTCAAATAGCATCGACCAATTTAAATATGTTTGTACCTATAATGAAGTATTTTTTGTAATAAGTTCTACATATTAAAGCTATATAAACAGTAGCATTACCTACTTCAGGTGCAATTTGATATTTGAATTTGGATTTTCTTGCAGTTTCTTTATTATAAATCCATTTCTGGCTTTTATTTTGAAAATGAGCAGCAAGAAATTGTAATTATTTACATTGCAATTCCATTGGACTTGGTGTGCTTACCATCAAATTCTCCTGCTTTTATTTTGCCTAATCATTGAAAGGAAAATAACATGTTCCAAAATAATCTCTTTTATCTGCGTTAGATGAAATGACACAATAGTTTAAATTTTATTATGTACTATTATATTAACGAATATCACATATCAATTGGTACAAATTCGAATTTACAAACATTGACTACAAGTTTGCTATGATTTGAAAATTCTATTATTCTGTATGGCATATATAATTTTAAAATGGCATTAGGTGTTAAATTGCAGTTACTGTTAACATTACAACTATTTAAAAATATAAGGTGTCTAATATCATTTGAATCTACTGCTTCAATTAAATAAGAGCCATATTTAAAATGTACTTTTTGAATTCGGAACACAATATGTTCGCATTTAGGTATGACAAAATTTGAATTTTTGGCCAGGTACTTTTCATGTTGCCACAGAGAGATATTGGCATTTTGTTTTTTTAGAAGACAATCGAGGCGGTGGGCGAGACCATCTTTTTTATATTTGTTTTTCCTTGACTCTCTGTATGTATATTAGTTCCCCAACTGCTACCAGATCCAAATGTAATTTCTTTTGCGGCGTGTTACTTTTTATTTGAGTCAGTGGACTAATTATTTCCAACTCATCGGTAGATTTTGAGCTGCTTTTTGGTGTTAATGTGTCACATTCACTAATGGATTGTTGAGAAGTGCTGTCCGAATTAAAATGGCTATCAAAATATGATTGGACCCTTTTTATTAGATCAACCTTTGTCCTAGGGGTACTACTTGCACTTAACGCTTCGTTGTCACACTCTTTTAATTTATACTCTGTGGAACATGAACTTTGAGGATTACTGACTTTACATTCTGATTCTATACCTTCTTTATTATATAGATCACTTTTGTAGCTTTCTAAAAGTACACCACAAACATTTTCTTTAACTTTACAATCTTGAGATTTGTTAACAAATAGTTTCTTTTTGTTGTCGGCGATATTATAGTAGATTGAGATTTTAATAATAATACTGGACTTTTCATAATTCTTTTCTCATCATACGCGGAAACTTTGCAAGTTAATATTGGAGAAGAATTCACCCTCTGATCCTCTACAAGTTGTTTTTCTATTTTGTTCACATTGCCTATGATCGGCGATTTATCGGTGCGAGCTGCTTTATTCTTTTTAGAAACATTTACGATATCTATTCTTAGATTAGAAAGATTTTTATTTTCGTCTTTCTTTCTTTTTCTTTTCCTTTTATAAGAGCTAAATGTAGAAGGCCCGCTTACCTTATTTTTTGAGATGTTTTCATGGTCGCTAGATTCACTTGACGACCAAAGTATATCTTCATTCGATTCCTGAGAGTTCAACAGATTGAAATTATTTGAAAACGAGTTATCTTTGCGCTTTTTCATTTCTTAATTCAGCAAGAACCATTCATTATAATAATTATTTTTTCCATTACAATCGCTTTAAGTATTTGCATATGTTGTCTATCGGAGTTTTATCGACAATGTAGGTTAAGAAACTTTTCTATTGTCATTGTACTATTACATGCTGTTATAGATATGACTTAGTATTGCATAATCGTTGTTGATTGCGGTGTTTATTATTGAGGTTTTAGAAATAACATGTTGGTAGACCTGATTAGCCTGTTCTTACGTTATAAACGAGCGGTTGTTTGACGTTTTATAAGGAACTTTGCAAATATTTAAAAGTTGATTTAAATTTTAAATAAAAACTTTGAAGGTGTATTTAATTATTTTTTTTATAATAAGTAATGAACATTTATGAAACGTACTTAAATACCATTTTATAACACTTAAAAGCTAAATACATAAAACAAAAATTATAAATTTGGTACTGTATAGATATTATGATCTTTGTAAAAATATACATTATTATTAAAATACTTCGAAACACATATATTAATTAAAAATCTTAGTACATTTTCTCTCTGTAGAAACGTTTAAAAACCGACCGATTGTCAGTCCACGTTATGTTGACACTAGTTCCGCAACGTCGCACTGCTGTTGGCGGCCCTGCTTCGATATTATTATTTGCCGGTGTTATTCGACCAACTTCACGCGACTGAGTTCTCAAAACAAATACGCGCAAGTGCAATACATAAGTTCAACCATCGAATACGTGTCCAACATACGTTGCCATTGTTTGGTAGTTGTTTCAAAAGGAGTTTTATAAGATTTATCATTACAAATTACTTCTACTGTACTAGTAAAAGTAAGATACAATCCTGGCCGCCTTAATCGAAATGGAAGTCGACCGCATCGCTTCCGATTCGGAAAACGTGGCGGTGGAGAACGATAAGGCGATCGCCGAAGGAGGCGCCGGGGACGCCGGCAGCTCCCATTCCGGTCGTATCAAGCGTAAAAACAAGAAATATGGGCGGAGTAATAGCAAAGATGGTGTGAGCCCTCAGGTTACCCCATTGCCGAAGTATCGTAGCTGGAAGAACAGCCGCAGACCACGAAATGGGCACGGCAGGGGCCTGCCCAAGAAAGGTAACCTTTGTCACATTTCTCAATGTATATGCACACATCTAACCGTGTGGTCTCATAGAAAGTTCTAGAAATATGGCGCTGTGTTGCTTACTTAAGCGTCTTATTTACAACGTGATTACTGCTTGCTGCGGTACCGGCTTTTGACTACGCGTTAACCTGTTTAAACAGTTAGCTCCCTTGATAACTTGCTATATCTATCGTCGATAAAAATAAAACGCAATTATAACATTAAAGATTAGCTAACGGAGCTATTTCGTTTATCGTTTCAAATTAACCGTCCGGCCTAATGATTAGTTTGTCCGTACATGATTATAATAATAGATTGTTCGCGGGCGAAGTTTTTATTGTTGTTTATTGTGTGTACGCGATGTAAACAAGCTTTATTTTAGTTTCGGCGTGGTTTTGTTACAACGCGGTGCGCATATACTGTTACCGACGTCGTGGGGCGACATTTTAAGATTTCAAGGTCACACGCTCGCATTCGACTTTTGCGCAGTTATAATGGAATCGAATTGGCGTAGGTCACTTTTGTTTACAACTTTTCGACGCCTACCTACGTTTATTTTAACAAATTGATGGTCGTTTCTTTTTATTTATAATATTAATTATATATTTAATAATATGGCATAATTTATAAGTTAATTTTTTACGCTTAAGTCTTAAAAATAGTCGAAAAATTTTTGTTCTAATTGGAAAAGGGTTTGACGGGAGAAAAAGTTAAGTTTATACACTAGTATGCAAGTAAACCGCCATTTATTTGTAAACAAACCATTGTTCGGGCAAACGTTACAAGTTAAATAACTAAGCTGATGTCACTATGGTAACATAATGGCGTCGTAGCGTTCTTATTGGCTGTTATTGTTAGTTAATTCGCGCCATTTGCAATGCTGAGTTCGAAATATTAGAACTCGGCATTTTCGTAGTGTGCAATATAATGTTTTAGCAGTACAGTAATGCGTACATGTAGTGAGAAATTATTTTCTTTGTGAAAACTCTGATCTTTATTGGAATACGATGACACTCGGAACTGTCAATAAACGATCGTTAAAAATATGTGACATTTTCGTATCAAATATTATGAAACTATTGTTTTATGTCAAATGTCAAAATGAATAATGTCACTGTATATTATCGAGGTGGTAGATCTCCTTTTACAGGGCGACCGGGGCTGTACCACCGCGGTTGCCTATTTCTGCCGCAAACTAGTAATGTGCGAATACTACTGTGTTCCAGTTTAAAGGGCACCGTAGCTAGCGGGTTCACTGGGTAAAAGATCCCATGTCTCACGTAGGCAGCGCATTCGTAATACGGGGGTATCAGGGGGTATTGCCGATGTCTATGGGCGTCGTTGACCACTTTCCATCAGGTCGCCCGACTGCTAGTTTACTGTCGTTGGAAAAAATATATATAAAAGCTGAAGTGAGTGAAATATAGAATACTGAAGCGATGTGAGATAACACGATAAATACGAAGTTTTCCGAAAATTTGCGAACGATAGTCTTTTCTCACTCGTATCTTAATACACAAAACAAATGACCCATCCGTATTAATTCTCAGCACGTATGTCCGTACAGCGGCCAACAGGTCGAACGTTGTTGTCAATACATTAAAATCATACGTACCTTTGACTATGTCTCTCGGTGACAATCTATACATATAAATAAAATTGGATTGTCTGTAATATCAAAATTACCGATTTTAATCAGTACAATGTATACGGTATATACAACACAACGACGTTTTTTATTTATTATATGTATATTTATTATGTGTATTTATTTGCGAAAGAAAAGTAGGTCTTCGTATTTAGCAGTCGTCTAGTTTCGATAGTGCAAGCTTTGCTTAGTTTGGGACTAGATGATGTTGTGTTAATCGTCCAGAAATATTATTATTATTTTGTCCATCTGTCTGTTTGTCTGTCCATCCGTTCGTTTTGGCCAATCGCCCGGAATAGCTGGTACGGTTTTACGGATTTTACTATAAGGCAGCCCATGTCGATGTGAGTAATTTACCTCTTTTTTATTTTACCGATTTCCTTTTTATATTATCACGTGGAAGAGTTGGTTCGTGAATAACATCGATAGATGTACGCCATCTGTATTGTATATATAGTATCTAATTTATTTTACTTTAAAAGGATAGACAGTCATACATGTTTTTGCTAAAAAAAAAACAAGCAAAGTCGTGTGTCGCGCCTAGCGTTGGAATATAAATAGTTCATAAATAGCTCAACCGAGAGCGACTAGACAACCTTGTCTATGGAAAGTTGTTTACATAGAGTTGCATAATGTTTCATTGAACCCGCTGTGATGCAATCAGTCTTGTTTGATATGTACTGTGCTATGTGGTTCGCCTTATGGATCTAGCTTGCCTATCATTGGTTTGCAGAAGGTCGTGGGTTTGAATCCTGCATGAGAAATAATTATATTTTGTACTAACTGTTGCTGGTGATATGTAAAATAATCCTTTTTAGTTATTTTCCAAAAAATGTCTCAGTTATTCCCACTTATATTAGAATATCTTCCAGAGATTAGCCAAAACGAACAGACAAAAATAAAAATATTTTTCATACATGTATTAGTTATAAAGGTGTCCGAAAACTTAACGTCAAAACTAAACAGGGCGACAGTATCGATCGTAACCATCAATAGAAAAATCGGAATAAATTTCAGCCCTTCTAATCTAGTTTAAAAATGATGGCCCTTTATAAAAAAATCTAATAATTTGGTAAATATTTAAAAATTGACCCTTTTTTGGTCGTTGTGGTTAATTTTTACATTTTGGTTCATTTAACTTTGGAACCATAACCCTATTTAACAAATCTGGAAAGTCGGTCAAAAGTAATGACACGATTGTCCCAAGTTTCCTAGAGTTCAGACTAATTTGTAAAACTATGAATCAAAACTATTACTTTGCAAACTTTGAAAGGCTCGTTTTTAAAAAAAATGGTCTAGAGTGCGTTGTAATTGCCTTCAATGTTTGGCGCGTTTAATTAGGAATCCAAAATGGTACAATACTTGTTAGTTAAAAATAAAAAACCTCGAGTCACCCGTTTTTTGCTAACCAATTCATCATCATCATCATCAGCCTGTGATAGTCCACTGCTGTATGTCCTCCCCTAATACACCCCTATCCATTAGAGGGTTTTGGACCGTATCCCACCACGCTGGTCCAATGCGGGTTGGTGGGTGGTGACCAAT
Organism: Lamproptera curius; assembly: GCA_029286875.1. NCBI lineage: Eukaryota > Metazoa > Arthropoda > Insecta > Lepidoptera > Papilionidae > Lamproptera > Lamproptera curius. The sequence continues at coordinate 9,661 of JAGSMT010000243.1, read as the reverse complement.
TATTATTCGGTTATAATATTTTGGCTCACACAAGTTCTTGGTAGACTCTTAGGTTTGACGAGACGACGGACCCGACGGGGTCCCGCCAACCGACTATACAAACAACACAGTAGGGATAGCAACACACTCTCCTGTAGTTCGCCCTCACTTACGAGCACAGCGAGACACACACATCCGGTATTCTCATTGCACCCGCGTTCCAGGGCGGTTCTCACCGCCCCCCAGCAACTAAATAAAACAGTTGCTAGATTGTCGGTGTTACAACTCGCAAACCGATCGTCGACGATCCTTAGGAGACCCGAAAAAATGCCTAACTCACGTACCTTCTGTACGCGTGGCCTTCACTTTAGCAAAAAGTGTTGGTCACCTGGTGTGTGGGAACGGTACTTTGCGGCGAATTTTGTTTGATGAAGCTAGCCAATTACAGGAGTCTGATTCATTCGTATAGTAGGAAAAAGTGTCAACCCTATTTCTCCTTCGCTCTGTCTCTTTCACTTAAGCAGGCCAACTGCACACGAGTAAGGGAGATGCGTGCCTCTCACTTTCTCGTACGGTCGCTTACGGAGTGCGTTACGTGAGCGGCGCTGTGACACAGTTTTCGAGAGTGCCTCCCTATCTTTAACCAATTTATAACACGCTACATAATAATTATATACTCTGCGAAGCATTGTTTTTACGTGATAACTAATGTACATGTCGCTCTATATAAGAGCTAAGCGTTTGCACATATCTACGTAATATATGTATAACATGTTCATGTTGTTTTTAACATAGCGTGGTTAAAAACGCGTTCATTTGTTTTGACCGACTTCCCACCAGATTACTGAATTCGGAGCGTATGTTTTTTATTTATATCTTACCTCGTTGTGCCGCTCCTAGTGGTCCGATTTTGTTCATCCTTTTTTTTATGATAGGTATTAGCTGTCCTTTGGTCCCATTTTTTAAAAAAATATGTGATAAGTACTCTAATAGTGCGATTAAATTGCAAACGGTGCCTAAACCTTTAGAGATAGGTTAAAAGTATGTTCTACATAATTTTACTACTTCAATTGGCCAAGAATGAAGTCCGCGAGGGCATATTTTCATTATCAGCAGCCTGTGTAAGTCCACTGCTGGACATAGGCCTCCACTTCTTCACTAGGGGCTTTTTGGAACGTATCCCACCACGCTGGTCCCATGCGATCCAACGGTGAGTGGACCCACCAACCCGCTTTGTTGGTTAGCATATATCAATGTTTTAAGATTAACTTACATTAAGCATTTTCACTGCCTCCGTAGCCTAGTGGATTAGGCGTTTGCTTTAGAAACCGGAGGTTGTGGGTTCGAATCCTGCGGGGACCCAACAAATTTTCATTGTTGTTTCCTAGTTGGTTAGGACAATTTGGGCCGATCAACGAATTGTCTGAAAAGTAAGATGATCCATGCGTCGGAGTGGCATGTAAAAAGGCGGTCCATCCACCAACCCGCATTGGACCAGCGTGGTGGGATAGGTCCAAAACCCTAATGGATAGGGGTGTATTAGGGAGGCCTATGGCCAGCAGTGGACTATTAAAGGAATGATGATGAAGCATTTTCAAGTAAACATCTTTGAAAATTACAATCGGACATATTCAAAGCTCATTTAAAATAATGCAGTTTAAATTTACGTAAAAGTCATTGCATTATAAAAAAAAATGCATAGAAATTACATAGAATGTGTCATGGATGTCATTGTTATTAAATGAATACATTAAAAGATATTAGAGATTTAAAATGCAGTGGCGGAAATCGCGGGGTAGTTTCTTGCAAAGGACAAGTTGTCACCATGTAGGTAGTTAGTCCACTGCTTATATAGGCTTCCCCCAATGCAAGCCTTCTCCATTAGGGGGTTTTCGGACATTATGCCACCACGGGGATCGACTTTTTACATGCCCATCCGACGCATGGATCAATTCACTGTTCAGACAATCGGGTGATCGGTCCAAATTGTCCTAACCAACCAGAAAACAACGAAAGTTGCTTCTCCGCGGGATTCGAACCCACGACCTCCGTTATATAAAACAAAGGCCAATACCGCTAGGCCATTGAGGCGGTTGTATTTTATTTTTTCTTATCAAATTATTACAAATCCGTGAAATAAACAATTGTAAATTGACCTTCGTTATCTCGAATTGTTTAACTCCGATAAGGTAAATACTGGACGAGCTTTGAATATGTACAAGAGGACAAACAGTGCTGTTTATATATAAACTTTGGATCGTCTTCAATTACTTGTGTGTCGTACGAATCATATTCAGTATGGACGTAGTTAGAAATCATTTCCTTCGGCAAAACTCGGATCTCTATTGGAATACGATGACACCCGAACTGTCAATGAAGGATCGTAATTAATGAGTGACATTATCATATCTATTAATTTGAAATTTTATTTTTTATTGTTAAATGTCACAAGGAATAATGAAATTGTGTAATATACAGATGCATAGGCACTGAAGCTGTTTGAGAGAGCGCGATAATACGAACTTTTCCGAAAAATTATGAAGGATAATCTTTTCTCACTATGACAATAACACAACGAAAATGCTTATTTTATTTTACTACATACCATTAAATCCAAAAAAATCTTAGACAAATGGGATGTGAAGTCATTGGTTGTATATTATTTAACTGTCCAACACAAAGATCGGATGCGTAGATCGGAAGCGGTGGCGTGCATTAGGGGAGGCCTACGTCGGACAGTGGACTGACACAGGCTGATGATGATGTTGATGATGATCGCCTAATAAGAGCTAAGAGTTTGTACGTTAAAAATTCTGGAGTATATTCATAGAAATACCATCATTGCGGACACGCAGTACACATCATCAGCCTTTGATAGACCACTGCTGGACATAGGCCTCCCCTAATACACTCCTATCCATTAGGCGGTTTTTGGACCGTATCCCACCACGCTGGTCCAATGCGGGTTGGTGGGTTAAATTAAATTATTGTAAAATATTGTAACATAAATTGAAATTTATCACGTTAGACTGAGTGATAGTCGTCAGTCATGCATGATCATGACATTTGTTTCAAAAATTCGTACGCCAGAATGAATGTACAAATGAAATCTTCTATTTAGATGATCTCAATATGATTAGCTTCAGTGTCAAATCTACCGGTGACATTATATATAATTCATCATTGATCGCCATCCGCAGGCGATATTAAAGGAAAGGTACGTAACGACGCTTCATTTCATTCTTATTGTTAAATCTTTGTACTATTATCGTAAATGCATGAAAATCTTATCACTATATATTATATATATATATATATATATATATATATATATATATATATATATATATATATATATATATAATTCAAGAAATTGAATTGTAGGAGTTTACAAATTCCGACCGCCAAGGGATAGGGGTATACGCAAACTAAAGTCGCTCAGCTAACAGCTACTAAAATGATAGACCACAGTATAATCATGGTGCAGCCATTAAATGATTAAATAAATGATGAGTCAGAAATATATAATTGCATACTAGCAGACGACTCTTGATCAGTGACTTAAGTGATCGTGAATGATCGTCTCATTCTATGTAGAACGCATAGAATATGTCAAAACATCCTTCCTAGGATTCCAATCCTCGACCTCCATTTGCTCTGTGATCCCAGTAGAGACCACATTATCTGGGGAAAATGCTCGAGAGAAAGAAAAAAGGCCCTTTCTTTCACCTACCCATTTTCCCAAGTTGTCATGGGGTCGGTTTTTCTATCCAGATATACCTAAATAGCAGTTTTACGCAGTGCGACTGGCATTTATCCGTCATAACCCAAAGTGTAAACTGCATTCTATGGATGAATTAGTTGTCAGTAAATTGGAGGAACTGACATCCTATAACACTGCCGATCCGACGCATGGATCATCTTACTTCTCAGACAATTGGGTGATCGGCCCATACAAGTCCTTACCAACTATAAAACAACGATAACACAAACTTGTTTCCATGCGGGATTCGAACCCTCCTGTTTGCTAAACAAGGGCCAAAACTGTTGGCCCACTGGCAATGATTAGCAAAAGTATATACGGGAGTTTGTTGCAGGCGGCGCTGGCGGCAAAGGCGTGTGGGGCGCCCCTGGCTGCGAACTCCTGGAAGAGTATGAGGAAGATGCCAACGACCCGAACTACGATTCGGAGGCCGTGTGCAACGGGGACATCGAGTTCAAACAGGTCATCGTCGAGGCCGACCCCGAGGAGGTGGTGGTAAGTGACCTCTATGTATCTTTAGTCTGGCCGAAATGGACTGGAGTTTGTGTCGACGAGGTAAACGAAGTGGCGTCATACGTCCAGCGTTCTCTTTCTGGTGGACTGTCATTGAGATGCCGTAACCCATGGCAACTAAGTGACGTCATACGTCTAGCGTTCTCTTTCTGGTGGACTGGCATTGAGATGCCGTAACCCATGGCAACTAAGTGACGTCATACGTCTAGCGTTCTCTTTCTGGTGGACTGTCATTCAGATGCCGTAACCCATGGCAACAAAGTGACGTCATACATCCAGCGTTCTCTTTTTGGTGGACTATCATTGAGATGCCGTAATCCATGGCAAACAAGTGACGTCATACGTCTAGAGTTCTCTTTGGTGGACTGTCATTGAGGTGCCGTAACCCATGGCAACAAAGTGACGTCATACATCCAGCGTTCTCTTTTTGGTGGACTATCATTGAGGTGCCGTAACCCATGGCAACAAAGTGACGTCATACATCCAGCGTTCTCTTTTTGGTGGACTATCATTGAGGTGCCGTAACCCATGGCAACAAAGTGACGTCATACATCCAGCGTTCTCTTTTTGGTGGACTATCATTGAGATGCCGTAACCCATGGCAAACAAGTGACGTCATACGTCCAGTGTTCTCTTTCGTGATTGGGCGGTTTTTTTTGTTAAATTTCTTTTATATTTAAAACAAAAATAAGCTATTTGACTTAATAAGTGTACATTGTATTAAAATATGAGTGAGAGCAGTACACCTAGGTTTTTACCATGCAATTCACGATAGATCCTATTTTCTTTACAATTTCCATAACACACTTAAATATCTAGTTTCGATATGGAAATTGGAAAAAATATCAATGTGCTACGAATACGATCATATAACGTGGAGTTGTTATTTTTTACAAATCGATATTTCAGAATAGCTCAATAACTTATAACTATAATAGTTACTTAAACAGTTAATAATATTATTATTATTATATAAATATATTTATTAAACACAAAAATTACAGACATTAAGTTAGTTATAACTCGTACATACCTAAATTTACTATATATCGTAAATCATTCAGTATAAGAATATAACAAAGGTTTTGTTTCCTTGAAAACATTCATAAAAAAAGTTGGAGAACACAAAAACCTTACAGCTATTTAATAACAATAACTAATTGTCTACTATTAAATTAATAACAAATATAGTTAAAACATAACAAGATAAGCCTGCCTTCGTACGCAATAAAAAACAATAATTTGAACCGACCCGTCGCTCTGTCTACAAACGTTACAAATGTTTTATCCACCTCAAAGCTGCGTTTGAGGTTTATGATAAGCGAACGAGGTGATTCTCAAGTGTTTAGGCACTGACCTATTAGCGTGATTGTTATCACTGCGTTGCCTAGCAACAGCGCTGATAAGCCGATCATTACGCGTCTGTTGTTTTGTATTTTTTTCTTATCGTGCGTTTATAATAAAATATCGTTGTTGATTTTGTTCCAATGCATTGAATTGGACGTGTTTCTTTATGCGAACGTGGTGTTGTTTGCTTCTATGAAGCTGTACTGGACAAATACGTTTACGGAATATACAGGTGTCGTGATGAAATGATGTAAGATTTTATGGAAAACGTTGATTTTTATGATTTATTTTGATGTAATAACTAATCGTATTCTGGTTTTAAGTATTGCGATAGATGGGACTGCCACATAAGTTTTTGCAAACAAATTATCAGTAATGTTAGATAATTATTAGTTTCAAGTGGTGGGTCCGTTATGGGTGTTGATTTTCAAAAACTTTCAAATCATTTTTGAATTTGAATACATTAGAAGACACTAAACATCTAGTAGAAATTATAAATATATTTAGTGGCTTGAAGCGCTATAAAAGTAGTCTTTAACTATTCTACTACAAAAGCATAGTTATTAAGTACTCTATAGATCATTATTACATAATAGCAATTGGAGTTTATATTCTGAATCAGTGCGCGTAAACAAAATGTGAATATTCCTTTTAGTAAACTCTGTTCTTCCTTTTCATCGAGAAAAATCTAATCATCATCATCATCATCAGCCTTTAATAGTCCACTGCTAGACACAGGCCTCCCTTAATACCTCCCTATCCATTAGGGGGGTTTTGGACCGTATCCCACCACGCTGGTCCAATGCGGGTTGGTGGGTGGACCGACTTGTTACATGCCCATCCGACGCATGGATCATCTTACTTTTTAGACAATTGGCTGATCGGCCCAAATTGTCCTAACCAACTAGGAAACAACAATGAAAATTTGTTGAGTCCCTGCAGGATTCGAACCCACGACCTCCGGTTTCTAAAGCAAACGCCTATGCCATTAAAAGAAAGATGTAATAGTATTAGAAATAAGTATAGTCGTAGTTCTTTAGTTCTCTTCATCTAATTCAAATACACAAGTTTATATATAAATTTGTTAATATCTTGGATGTTTACAAAACACGGCCGCGTGCGCATTATTGTAAGCCATCGGTTGCGACACGGTGTAGGATAAACCCCACGCGGCGGGGTGGGTCGCAAGTGCGAGCGGCGGCGGGCGGTTATGAGCGATCCGCTTGTAGCGGTTCGTTTTGTCGCCAAGATATGCTTGGCGTGTTAATGCGAACAGTTTGGATTTGGGAGGAATATACAACATAATGTTTCACACAGTGTTAGAGTCGACTAATAACTTAACCGACTTACCGGAGGTCGTGGGTTCGAATGTCGCGGGGTAAAAACTTTGTGGTATCGTTGTTTTCTGGTTGGATAGAATAATTAGGGCCGATCGCTCAATTGTTTGAAAAGTAAGATGATCCATGCGTCGGATGAGCATGTAAAAAGTCGGTCCACCCACCAACACGCATTAGACCAGCGTGGTGGGATACGGTCCAAAAACCACGTAATGGAGAAGACGTGCATTAGGGGAGGGCTATGTCCAGCATTGGACTCACTCAGGCTGATGATGATAGATTCATTGTTATGTATAAGTACTTATGTTATTGTAGATTATGGCACTATGTTAGCTTGTACCTCAGGAACCAGTGATTCGATTTTTTATATCGCATGTCACCCATTTTTATGCCATGCTTGCTGCAATATCTGCTTATCCTTCTTTCCATTTGAGCTTTTATTGTCTTTTCTTCTTTCTTTTGTTGTATTGTTATTTCTATGTTAGCTAAATGAAGTCGCGGGTTGAATTAGACACTAGTATAAAGTGGCTTTTCAAACTTTTCTGATAAAGACGAGGCGAGAAATCGTAAACGAGCCAAATTAGACATGAAATTTGAGTCAACATAGTAAAATTATAAAAAAATATTACCGCAGAAACGTCATTCACTTTCATTGGGTAATAATGGCGTGCAACAAGAAATTGTGGTGCATCATGTGCGACATTAGACTTCGTTCAGTCTAATACATGTCTTATTCTAGTCATCTAAACGTATATTGAAATAAAATAAATTGTAGTCTTTGTTTGTAAGTTAAACATAGGTCATAGGACATAAGTCTTTTTGGATGAACGCCAAGACGGCCCATCACTTGCTACTCGCTGCCAACTTGAACCGGATACTGCACGGAGGTTGTCATCCCATCTGGTCGGAGGTCGACAAATATTCGGTCTTCCTAAACGCGGCCTCCACTCCAGGACCCTATCGGCCATCAGTTCTTCTGATTTTTTTATGGCATTCTTAGGCAGACGATCATTCGGGCCACCTGATGGGAAGTGGTCACCGACGCCCATAGACGTTTCTCTATCACTCGACAATGTTCATGGGATCGGTGACCACTTTGCATCCGATTGCTCGTCTGCCTCGTATCAATAAAAACAAATAGACATTAGCAATACCGTGGTATCGCCAACGCGCTGCCTACCGTGAGACATAGGTGTTAAGTCTCGTTTACCAGTAATTCGCTGGCTACGGTGCCCTTCAAACCGGAACACAGCAGTGTTTTCACACCACTGCTTCGCGGTAGAAATAGGCACCGCGGTGGTACCCACCCAGACGGTCTCCTGTAAAAGGGGACCTGCAACCGGTAAACTCACATACTACATTTATCTGATTATATTGCGATATATAACAAAAAAGCGTTTTTAAAAATGTTCGTCTGTGTACCCGTCTATTTGTTCCGGCTAATCTTTTAAATGGCTGGTCCTATTTTGACTGGGCTTCCACTACCAGATAGCTGATGTAACCGGGAGTAACTGGTAGCCTTTTTTTGTATTACTTCGCGGACAAGTCGTGGTTAATAGCTAGTTTTATATATACTGTGTGTTGGTTTATTTTTATACCGTCGTCACTATGCGCACGTCGCCTTAGGGTTGACGACCTCTCGCGACCCGGTCGCCTTTGCCAAGTGATTATCTACTGTGTTGCTGCGTAAAAAATCGACTGTTTGTCTTGACCCAGTGGCGAGCTGAGTGTGACGATGAAGTAGGTAAAAACGTTGTGCTTGTACTATTGACGACCTTCTTGGATCAGTGGTTAGCGACCCTGAGGGCCTAAGGGTGTGGGTTCGTTTCAACATCAAATATATCTGTCCGTTACTTATTAACCCCAATGCGATAGTGTGAAAGAAAAACGCTTATTACAAATTGTGCGTAAGTATTATATGTATCTCTGTTAGTTTTTTTTTATTATGGGCTGCAAAGGTAGACGAGCAGTCAGGCCACCTGATGGAAAGTGGTCACCGACGCCCATTGACATCGGCAATTACTAGGCGTATCACCAATACGCTGCGTACGTGCGACATAGGAGATAACGTCTCGTTTACGCAGCAAATACGCTGGCTACGGTGCCCTTCAAATATGTACAGAGACGTTATGTATGCAATACTGTCGTTTGCGGCGAAAATAGGACACTCAAACGTCTCAAAATGATTGTTTTGTTTACGATACAACGCTTTGAATTCCTGCAATAATTGTTAGGTTTAAGCTAGTTAGAGCTGGTACTCGATCTCTGAAAATATGCAGCTGGAGTATCGCTAGGAGTGCAAGTGATCAGTTTCGTTTTTAAAAATGTTCGACAATCGTTATAGAACGTCACGACGCCCGAGTTTCAAACTAGTGCATTCCATTTAGAGATAAAATTTGAGTTGACAAATAGACCTTCTACGTCACATTGGTTAATAATCGCGTAGGAATTCAAAATGGCCGCGGTCCATCAATAACAACGGGTTCGGTTTTAGGACCATAATAGTTTAGCGCTAAATGTAAGGAAGTGGTTCTTTCTATCTTCATACCAGTAACCCCCCAAGCCCCCTTGTGGGTGGAATTTAGTAAAATCCGTTCTTAGCTGACCTCTGCTCGGCGTAAGGAACATTCCTTGCAAATTTCAAGACGCTACGCCTTATTGTTCCAGAGATATCGTGATGAGTCAATATGTAGGTGGGAATCTCTTTTATGTATCAATAAGC